>OY744516.1:19503934-19633934 GCA_963556195.1 Sepiola atlantica | reverse complement strand
CGCGGGTTGTGGTAGAGTCGGCTTTGCCTATCGACCCCCCCCTCCAATACAAATATTAAAAACACTAGAGGAGGTACTATGGCCGAGCCGAACGTCGGGGTAAACCAATATAGAGGTGCCGAATGTCCGGGTTATCAATATGGAGGAGGAGGTGATCCCTGGATTTGGTATTAGTATATTGGGACAACGGTAGCGTCATTTTGGGTTTAACCACTAACCGTTCCGTCCATTTAATATTTAAAAGGAGGAAGTATAAATGTTCTATTATAGCGAAAAAAGAAACATTGGTATAAAAAACATGCATGCATATAAAAGGAGGAAATACATGGGAGAGGTATATTTAATAACAGACAACAGGATTTTGTGAATGAAAGTGAGAAGAAGACATTATTATAATAACATGAATTTAAAGATCAGTTTGTGTGAAGAAAGTGTTCATTGAATTGTTCATTTTTGGTTTAGGTAACTGGTGGTTTTGGTAGAGAAAGTTCGTTGAGTGTACACTGTGGTGTAATCCAAATTACCTTCCTTTGCACTCATTCATAGCTAAGGAACTCTCCTATGTTCGAAGAGCACATAGAGACTTTGACACAATATAGATATAAATATTGTTAGCTTGACTGTAAGAGACACATTAGTTCTCACTCTGTATAGTGTCCTTACTCTCATCAACCCGCATAATATACATCGTGTCAGAAATTTGGATCATTATTTCGAAGGATTGAAAGCGTTTTTTTAAAAGAATATTTTCGCTGAGAAAGCCAAAAACAGATTCCCCCCCCCCCAAAAAAAACGTAAAGAAATTCGGAAAACAGACACGCCCTTGCACACACGCAAATTGAAGAAACAAAACACGGAAAACCGTCAATAATTTTGCAAAAGAAAATATTTCTTCAAAAATAATAAAATAAAAAAATAAAAATTGTAAGCTTATTTTCTTCATTTTATTCAACGAAATGGCTTCAGGAAAATTTTCTGCAAATGTATCGTCCCCAGATAAAATGTTCTTATTGGGAGATGTAGCGAGCAATTGGCGAAAATTCAAGAGGAACTTTTAAAATTATTCTGTTGCAAGTCGACTCTCAAATGAACTCGATACTAAGTATCAAACTTCAACTATTGTCGAGTCTTGTTATGATATTTATGAAGGGCTCCATTTTGGTAATGATGAAGATAGGACAGATTTAATCGAAGTGATAAAGAAATTCGAGGAATGTTTCGTTGGTGAGACACATGAAGCATATGAGTCTTATAAATTCCACCTTCGGAAACAGGATCACAGTGAGAGTATAGAGTCCTATATAACTGTTCTGCGACAACTTGCAAAAAAACTGCAATTTTGGACAGCTAACGGACAGACTCATTAGAGACCAAGTTGTGGTGGGGGTTAACGATGATTCAATATGAGAGAAATTTTTAGCCGACAAAAAGCTAACCCTCGACAAGTGCCTACAGATGGGTAGAGCACACGAATCATCAAGACTTCAAACCAAAACAATATCCTCGACCGTGAATACAACAGATCCACAATTAAACCGTGTTGCCAAACCTTTTAGAGATAAAAGGCAGAAAAAAAAAGATGATGGAGAAACAGTGTATGCGGTGTGGAATGCATGCATTTCACAACAGAAAAGGCTGCCCTGCCTCGCAAGCAAGATGTAGAAAGTGTTAAAAATAGGACACTATGCAACTGTCTGCAAAAGTAACACGAAAATTAGGGGAGCTGAGGAAGAAACCCAGTTCCTAGGAACTGTTGTATGTAATACAGTTAGTGAAGAAGAATGACAAGCTAAGGTAGAAGCCACCACTGAAGTCTGCAGCAAAGTCATCAAATTTAGATTAGATACCGGCACAGATGTGATTGTTGTACCAGAATTCTTTGTATCGTAAAACCGACAACCAAAAGCTTATATGGATCAGGTCGACACAAAATAAAAGTATTAGGAAGAGTGGACGCCACACTTAGTTATAGAAAAAAAAGCTTTGCAACAGCAATTATACGTTGTGAAAGATTTAGCTGAACCATTATTGGATGAACTAGCAATCAACGCTCTAAAAATATTGAGTAAAATCAATACGGTGAAAAGCGACGGTCACCAATTTGAAAAAGACTTCCCCAGTTTGTTCACAGGCCTAGGAAAGCTAGAGCATCTTTATAAGATTCATTTGGATGAGACAGCTCAACCTTTTTCAATCGCTGCTCCTAGACGTCTACCACTCCACATGAAAAAAAAGTCCAGGAAGAGTTTGGAAAAAGGAAGAAAATATCCGTCCAGTGAAGTCCCCAAACAGACTTGTGTTCTCCCATCGTAACAGTCCCAAAAAAGGATGGAAGAGTCAGACTTTGTGTCGACTTCTCAAAACTTAATGAAAGTGTGAAAGAAAAAAATGTCCACTTCCCTCAACGGATCAACTACTTGCCACAGTGTTCACAAAACTTGATTGTAACAGTGGTTTCCACCAAATAGTTCTGCATAAGAATTCAAAGGAACTAACCACCTTCATAACTCCTTTTGGAAGATTTTGCTATTTGTGTCTACCATTTGGAATAAGCTCTGGACCGGAAATTTTCCACAGAGAAATGTCGCACATAATGTCCGGAATACCAGGGGTCATTTGCGATATAGATGATGAAAAAACTCAAAAAGTGCACGAGCAGAAAGTACAAATGGTACTTCAAAGAATGAAAGCAGCAGGGGTAACACTAAATGGAAAATGTTTTTTCTCTGCTAGAGAAGTTAAATTTCTTGGGTATCTTATCTCCAAAGAAGAAATTCGAGTTGATCCCGATAAAATGAAGGCCATTAAAGAATTGACTAGACCACAAAATGTGTCTGAACTAAGACGTTTACTTGGCACCGCAAATCACGTGGGCAAATTTGTTGAGAATTTAGTAGAAATTACAAAATCACTTCGGGATCTTCTTTAAAAAAGAAACAACATGGATATGGGGCCAGCCTCAGACTCTGAAGAAGAAACTTAGCTCTGCACCAATACTGATGCATTATGGTGCTGACAAACCAACAAGAGTCTCAGCAGATGCATCATCTTATGGTTTGGGTGGAGTACTACTTCAGAAGGAAGGAGATGACTGAAGACCTGTATTTTATGCATCAAGATCTCTCATTGAAACAGAGCAGAGATATGCACAGATCGAGAAGGAAGCATTAGCAATTATGTGATGTTGTGAGAAGTTTACAGAGTTCTTGATAGGACTTCCAAAGTTTGATGGAAACAGATCACAAAACTCTACTTCCACTGCTGAAGACCAAATGCCTTGATGTACTGACTCCCAGAATTAAACGTTTCCGCATGCGGCTAATGAGATTCACCTACAAGATTACACACACCGCAGGGAAAAACCTCATTACCGCATACATTTTATCGAGGGCTCCTGGTAGCCTACCAAACGAAAATAAGTTCCATCAGGAGACAGAGACAGACATGTTCGTCCGTTCAATCATAGAGAACATCTCCGTGGGTGATAAACGACTGGAGGAAATTAGGCAGAAGCAAAGCTTTGATAAAATCTGCAGTCAAATTATCAACTTTTGCACGGAAAATGTTTGGTGGCCAGGCCTTTCCTGAGAGGATAGGAGAGTGCAGTATCTGTGAGAAGGAAAGGAAATATCCTCCAGAGCCTCTACAACCCAGAAAGTTACCTGATTACCCATGGCAGAAGGTATGAATGAACTTGTTTGAACTGAAGGGACACTGATATTTGATAGCTATGACTATTATTCCAGGTGGATAGAAATATCTCATCTACAGACAGCAATTTCTGGCAGTATTGTGGATAATTTAATCAATATTTGCTCGATATGGAATTCTCGAGATTGTTGTTTCGGATAATGGTCTCCAGTTTATATCCAAAGAGTTCTTGGATTTCTCAGAAAATTTTGGCTTTGTTCACCTCACAAGTAGTCCTCATTATCCACAAGGCAACGGAGAAGCAGAACATGCAGTTCAGACGATTAAGAACTTGTTCAAAAAATCAAGTGATCTATACATCGCATTACTGAATTATCGCAGTACTCCACTCCAACATGGCCAGAGTCTTGCAGAATTTTTAATGAAAAAAAACCTCAGAACTCGCATTCCAGCACTGTCTCAACAAAGTGTAATCGGCCAACGAAATGTTGAGAAACTGAAAATTGCAGACTCTAAGCTCAAAATGAAACAAAAAGTTAATTTTGACAAGCGTCATAGAGCTAGAGAACATAACTGAAGGACAGTCAGTTTGGTTAAAGACAACCAAAACTAGTCAAGCCAAAGTTGTGAAGACTTTATCACCAAGGTCAGTACTGGTCAAGACTGAGTCAGGTCGACTTCGGCAAAATAGGAGTGAGCATACTAAGTTTCCATCAAATGTCAACATTACCAAACATACCCAGAGATATTCCTGAGTATAGCGACTATTACAATTCAGTAGAACAACTCACTGAACTAGAGACCCAGTTCACTGTGCACTGGAATGTTCCACCTGTCAACTCTGGAAGTCCCAGACCAGCAGTTTACACCAGGAGTGGTTGGAAAGTTAGACCACTAAAGAAACCCTTTTTATGAAATGAAAGGGGGATGTAGTATAATCCAAATTACCCCCCTTTGCACTCGTTCATAGCTAAGGAACTCTCCTATGTTCGAAGATCACAGAGAGACTGACACACTATAGAAAATGTTTCAAACAGTAAGCCTGTCATTACGTTTGACTAACACGGTATTTTAAGTTTTTTTCTAGGTACCCACATTGAGCTATCTAGCAGGAGGTAACCTGACAAGTACCATATATCCAATTCGGGTCTACCATGATATATATATATATATATATATATATATATATATATATATATATATATATATATATATCATTTAGTTTTGTTTTCAATTAAAATAAGCTTTTAGTCAAAGGCTAGATTTAATATATTCGTCCTTTTATTGTTTCATGTCTCAATTTAAACGAATTGGATTTATCGCGTTTTGCATTCGAACTCTTCATATATATATATATATATATATATATATATATATATATATATATATATATATATGGCGGCTGTCTATTCGATTTCGAATATGACCACTTTTGGCGTATCGATGTGATATTAGTGTGAAGGTTCCCAGTGAGAAGCGCGGATATGACTCTTCAGGCTTGCTAGACTTTTACAGAGGTGATAGATGTTGTGATGACCTGAGGGTATGCCATAAATGAAGCCACCTCTTGTCCGTGCTTGATTTAGCAAAACCTGCGCTCGTTGGTGATTCAACAAACCTGCACGTGACATAGTTACCAAGTTGCAAGCTTGGAATCTTAGGTGTTCCATGTTTCCTTCATGTGTTTGAGGTGTCATGTCGTGGCTCTTCCTTGCTGCTCTCTTCTGCTGCTGGTGTTTTATCCTATTCTTTTCAATATATATATATATATATATATATATATATATATATATATATATATATATATATATATATATATAAGAAAATTATATATGTAAAGGAGTACGGCTACCAATATTTGTAAAAAGTTTTTTTAAACATTTATTTATTATTATTTTTATTTGTTTTTTGTTTGTTTTCACCCAAAAATGAACTACTGTATAGTGTAGGCTTTTTCAAGACACTTTAATCCAAGAACTTTTTACTCTTTGTGAATTTTTTCTGATGATTTTGTAGTGTTGCAGAGACGATATTGACATAAAAATGTTGTTTGGCACAAGACAAATGAAACGGACCGTAAAAAATATATCTCACAGAAATATTATGTTTTTTGGAAATGTGCAAAAATAAAAATTATAAAATAAAACCATGGTTATTGGAATATAATATGAACTGACTTATATAT
The DNA here is from genome assembly GCA_963556195.1 of Sepiola atlantica. Lineage (NCBI taxonomy): Eukaryota > Metazoa > Mollusca > Cephalopoda > Sepiida > Sepiolidae > Sepiola > Sepiola atlantica. Next base: position 19,628,098 of record OY744516.1, on the reverse strand, counting down.
ATATATATATATATATATATATATATATATATATATATATATATATATATATATATATAAAACTTGAATAACATTAATACTTATTTAAAGATAAGTGATGTATCCTAAAATAATAATCTATCGTGATAATATAAAGCTCAATATATGAATAGAGCAATAAGTTCAGAAGATGAAAGATGAAATATTGTATAAATACAATATCTATTAAGACATCAGCAGCTCAGAAGCAAGGAGGATAATGAAACTCATTGCTTTTGAACTTTATACAATTTTTTATTCTCATCTTTCATCCTCTGTATATATATATATATATATATATATATATATATATATATATATATATATGATTATTTATATTTACACAGACATGTACAAAATCTGCGACACTGGCATGTCGATGTTATCGATCAACAGCTATTATAAACTGAGATCTCATCAGGCAGAGTTAGAACATGATCTAAGGTTAAGATCGGATTTTAACTCTTCCTGATGAGATCTCAGTTCATAATAGCTGTTGATCGATAACATCGACATGCCAGTGTCGCAGATTTTGTACATGTCTGTGTAAATAAAAATAATCATATATAAAAGCTTTATTTGATATTGAGCACTTTTTATAAACCCGGTTAAATTCTTTGGATTACTATCAGTGGATGTTTTATCTGGATTATATATATATATATATATATATATATATATATAATTTCTACTGCTTTCTTATTTCATATGCGTTCTTATTCTGTTTTCATCTAATCTGTCTATGATCTAATATTACTGTGCATAAAACTTTGGCTCCTCCATATGTTGCAATTTTGATTTTTTTTAGTATGAAGGTTAAAATATAATAAACCTGACAAACCACGTTTTATATATATATACTAGCAAAACCTACTCGCTCTCTGGGCAGCAATTTAGGGGATTACGTGTTAACACCGTGGAAAACGGAAAGAAAGAAAAACAAATATTTTAGAATTCAGAGTGAGGGATCACTTGTATATATATTTAACATAAAATGTTTCCACATTTCCGGGCCATTGTATTCTTTTAGAGAACTTAACAAAATTATTTTACCACTAACCCTAATTCCGAGTGGCGGGGTCATAAAACTACATGTAATCTCCTAAAAAAGTAGCGCCCCCCTAAAAAAAAAAAAAATGCAGCGGATTTAACTCCCATTACAAAAAATAATTTATTTAATGCCCTATAACTGGTCCGAAAAATGTAATTTATTTACGAAAACATTCCCCACTTTTAATTATAAAATAATTGTTTTTTTTTCTTTTCTTCTTTCCATCAAGTTAAAAAAATTTTGCTTTGGTGTGTGTGTGTGGGGGGGGGGGCGGAGGATGTTAATCTATAATCATACCAAAATATGAATCTATTTTTTTTTCGTAATCTGGACAGATCACAGTGCTACTAAACTTTTGTTAAAATTTGTCAATTAGAATAGTGAAAAGGTCTTTGTAAACATTAAAAAATAAGTTTGCTGTTTAAATTTATAAATTAGGCATCAAGTTAATTAATAAAAAAATGTTATTTATTTAGTTTTCACGGAAAATTTAAAAACTGCAAAAAGAGGGCGAGAGAAAGGGAGCAGAGAGAGAGAGAGAGAGAGAGAGAGAGAGAGAGAGAGAGAGCGAGACAACCACACTCTTCCTCCCACTCTCCGTTTCTCTTCTCGCTTCTGCCTCGCTCGTAGCAAGCCACAACCTTCGGTAAGGTCGTCAGTGAGCACATGGAGTTAAAACTTAAGAGGTTTTAGTTATTTTTCCGATTTATTTATTAAATAACTTTAATTAATTACTGTTAATATACACAGGGGTTGGACAAAATAATGGAAACAACTTGAAATTTTAAATGAAATTCAACTTTATGAAGCTCTCGGCGAACAGTTTTTGTTGAAACAGGATTAACCAGATGATTGTAAAGTTCTGCTGTAATTTTGAGTGCCGTGGTTTTGTGCCCTTTCTTCATAATTCTTACAAGGGCTCTACGATCTTTTTCAGACAGCTTCGGCTTTCTTCCAGAATTTTGTTAGAGGAGCATGTTTTCCTTTTTTATAGGCTGTCATCACATTCGAGACAGTTCCTCTCAGTACGGCCACTATCTCAGCAACTTCTGTTACAGTAGCATCTGTCATACGGGCACCAACAATCTGCCCTCTTTGGAAATCTGATAGATCTGTAATCTAAATTCTTTAAAAAAAAAATAAAAAAAGACTTATTAAGCAGAATTCCGTGTTGTTCAATAACGTTTGTCTTAATGAAAATATCTGCCTAAATACACACAATATATATATATATATATATATATATATATATATATATATATATATATATATATATATATATATAAATTTGGGAAAGTTCATTTTTAAGCATCTTTTGAATTTTAAACATAAAGATAGAGGCAAAATGCCTTCATAAGAAACCATGTGTTAGATGCAGATATTTTTTTATTAAAATCAAAATAAAAAAACAAAACATTTTTTTTTCTTCTTCATCTTGACTTTTTTTACCTAATATTTCGCTTGATATAACAAGCCTCGAAAGAGCTTTAGACAAATAAAAGGTATTAACCTTTTTTCTCTCATAATAATCCTTCCTGGTCTTGTAGAAGTGGTGTCCGATGTTGTGGACTAACGGTGCAAATGTCTGTTTTAAATTGAACTTAAATCGTGCATGGTCGTTGGTAGTTATAAATTTGGGAAAGTTCATTTTTTTAAGCATCTTTTGAATTTTAAACATAAAGATAGAGGCAAAATGTCTTCATAAGAAACCATGTGCTAAATGCAGATATTTTTTAATTAAAATCAAAATAAAAAATCAAAACATTTTTTTTTCTTCTTCATCTTGACTTTTTTTATCTAATATTTCGCTTGATATATATATATATATTTTTTCAAGTAATATTAATTTTTTTTCAAGTAATATTAATTTTTTCAAGTAATATTAATTAGGTCAAAGTATCGATCCCTGAGGCACACCAGCATTAATGTAATATTGTTTGGATGTACGACCATCGAAAACGACCTGGATCTTTCTTTTAGCTAAGAATGATCTTATTATATTAAATATTCTTCTAGTACCGTACAGATTAATTTTCCTGAGAAGACCTTCATCCTAGACCTTGTCAAAGGCTTTGTATATATAGAACGCTAGCTTCACCTGCCTTATCCAGTGTATGGTATATGCGTTCAGAGATGATATTTGCAGTAGAAGTGGGTTTCCTAAATCCATACTGTTTGTCAGAAAAAGGTTTAGCATTTTCGAGGTGATAGACTATCACTAGATTGATTTATGATTCAAAAATTTTAGCAAAGAGCAGGCGGAGACTGATGGGACGATAATTTTGCGGGTCAGTTCTTTCATCAGAGTTCTTGAAAACTGATACCACATAAGCAATTTTCCAGCATTTGTTATAGAGTTTGGAGCAGATGGGGGCTAGCTCAACAGAACATCGCTTTATTACTATAGCAGGGATAAGATCTGGTTCAAGGTGTCAAGATTTATTTTGATGATACCCAGGACATGGAAAGGGGTGATGATCAGATCCTCTACTGTAGCTTCTGTTCGTAGTGAGAAATTCAAGTAATCTTGGCGCTTGGAGAAGTTTAAGCAATCTTGGCGCTTACTCGAAAATATTTGGGCTGGTGAATCTCTGTCTCATTTGAGGGTTTCTGATAAGGTGCAGAAACGTATCTCTAATTTAATTGACCCTACCCTTTCTTCTTCTCTGCCCCCTCTCTCTCTCACAGACGTTATGTTGCTAGTCTCAGTCTTTTCTATGAATACTATTATGGCATGTGTTCTTCAGAATTATGTGATCTATTCCACGCTTCTTTTGTTCCAGCTCGTTTGACTCGTTGGTCTAGTGGTCTCCATCAATTGGTTGTTTTGATACCTCATTGTAATACAGCTTCCTATTCCAGTAGCTTTTTTTCAAGAACAGCAGGCTTGTGGAACTCTCTTCCTGCTGACTGTTTTCCTCCTACTTATAACCATGGTCTTTTCAAGACTAAGGCCATTAGGCATCTCCTGTTTTTGCGTTAATCATATTTGTTCTTATTAGCTCCTTATATCAAGTGGCTTCATGCTTTGTTTTGAGCGATTTCCATAAACAAAAAGAAAAAGATGTCTGGCATTGATTGGAGAATTTTAAGAAAATCACTGAATGTAAACCCTTAAACGCAGTCTGTTATTTATGTTTGAATGAGAAGTTAAAAGATAATTAGATTCGGTGGAAGAGGAAACTTATTAAATTTGAGAAGCGAGATCACCACAAATTGTAGTCACAATAGATAGTTTACACAAGATTACTCAATTATGTGAAAATTGATCCTCTAAGCGCATATATAATTAGCAGTATTGACATTTTCACTCAGGTCCCTACCCCTTCTTTTCATAAAAAGTGGCGGTATTATTTTCCCAAGCAAGATAACTTATATCTAATTATAATTCCCACCGATTTATATCAATCATTAAATTTTCACTTAAATCTCTAATTGAAAAGTGAAAACTTTACATTTACATAGGTATGCGCACAACTGTTTGAAATATTAGATATACATATTTACATTCATACATAGTGGAATGCGTGATAGTCCTCTATCTCCCTGGGATCTGATGATGCGTCTTAAGGGGAGGATCTCTGCTGTTCTCTACAATCCTATTACCACAGAAGAGACGTTGCTAGTCTTTCTCTACTCTATTGTTATTGTCATGGAAAGCTCCAACTGAGCTCCAATCTTTTGTTCCTCTTTGTAAAACATTCACAGCAAGAACTCGTCTTCCTACCACCACTTCAAAGAACTTTCCTTTCTTCCTCTGTGTGTTTAACATTAAATGGAATTCCCATTAACAGAATTTATTCCCCCAAAAACTGTAAAACACGTTGCTACAAGATAACTTCCCTGAGGGCTACACCATAGTCATCTTCAAATCTAATGTCAATAAACACGCCACAAACCATCCTCATAAGTCATCAAACTTTTTTTTAGTCTTTTCATTATTTTCAATCCTCTAATAATATTCTTCATCACTCAATTAAGAATCTATCCATCGCATTAAGCCGTATCTCCGAGCGATTTCTTCTACTCTGGCGAATACGACAATATATTAGAGGCATTGATGATTGAGGAAGAAACTGAAAGGTAGACAATCCTCTGAAGGCCGAAGTGATGAAACGACGAGGTATGGTTAGAATAACATTTATTTGGTGTGTGTTGTGCGAGAGGAGATGCTGTACACATGTGTATAAAGAATTGAAAGAAAGAGTCTTTTTACATATATATCGGTTTTTGGTTTATTGCTAAGAAGTATGAGAGAAGATGTTGTATATGTGTATAGATACACAGGGAGTGTCGATAGGATGGATAAAAATATTGTAGTGAATCTGATAAACAAAATGAAAATGAGGTACAAAAGTGTTATGGTTCATTTGAAGTATTGCATGTCGCATAGAATTATTATATATTAATTTTCTTATTTCTGTTTTCACTAGCATAGGGACAGGGCATTCTTCCAAATGCCAGACTATCACCTGTTATTTAGAGGCTCCAACCGAGTACTCTTTTAAGGATTTTGGCTGTTCCCTTAAGTGCAATTATTTGGATTTCTTTTGCACTTGGTTTTCCGGGAATATTTTCCAGATACTTTTTGAAATTTTTTTCATGAGGCCTTTAGCTCCTATTATAACTGAGATAATGTTGATGTTTTTTAGGTTCCAGTTTCTCTTCATATCATACATTAGGCCTTGATATTTTGTCACCTTCTCCCTCTCTGCTCTGTTTAAGCCACTGTCACTTGGGACACTCACTTCAATCAGTGTTGCCTCTCTTTCTGCCTTATTTAATATGACTATGTCCGGTTTTACTGCTGCATTTTCCAGGTAGGTAGATGTAGGAACCACATAATCATAATGTATAGTATACTTATCGTTTCCCACAGTCCTCTCCGGTAGATGTTTCCAGGACTTAGAGCTACATTGGATGTTTAGATTTTTACAGATGTTCCAGTGTATGTATTTGCACACACCATCATGACACGTTGTGTAGCTGCCATCTGCTAACATAATTTTGCAGCTTGATATCAAGTGATTCACACTCTCCACTTCTGTGTGACAAAATCTGCACTTGCTATTATTACTAAGTCCTGCCATCTTTTTAAATGCATTAGTCATAAGGCCTTTGTCTTGGGCCGCCATTATAAGCCTTTCCTGAAGTTTAAATCAACGTCCAGAGAAATCGGTGAAAAATTCAACTGTTTTAATCGTGGAATTGACGTCTTGCTGTCAGACTGGAAGTATACAACAATTTGTAGAAAAAATAGAGAGAAAAACAAGCAGGAAAGACTCCAATAACAATTCTTGATTCTTGTCCTTTGATGAAGAAATTCTTCTCGAAATATTAAATGTGTCCTATTTTTTTTACAAATCAGACTGCTTTTAAAACGCAAAGAGCATTCTGTTACCCAATGCAGGTTTCCGCACCAATAACAAGGACTCGGCGGTAATTTATTTTTTAAGGCTGGCTTGTTTTTGAAGCGTGAACATCCCGTTGTTTTGCTTTGAATAGTTTTTGGATGAGAGTTGAATTTTGATTTTTTACGTACTTTTCGTATGTGTGCAATGCTCGACTCTTCGATGTCTTTCGAATCTTGCTTAACACTAATAAATCGTTGGCAGTTCTCGGCTAATTTCTGCAGTGTTCAGTTCGGTTCATTTTCTAATTTATTTAGAACTCTACGCCTTATTTCAGCGTCTTTTCATGATGCCAATATTTGAACAAAAATTAAGCATTTAAAATTATCAGCACTAAGCTCGGATTATATAAAGTCGTTGCAGGGCTTATTTACTACGTTGAATAATCTTCGTCGTCTTTTTTTTACCAGGTTTAAACACTTCCAGCGTCTGTGAAATAACGAAGTCTTTGGGCTCAAAAGCTCCGTTAAAAGTTTGACGGCTTCTACAAAAGTCAAATCGCTAGGCTTTCGAGGTAAAATAGAATCCACGAACTTAGTATGTTCGGTGGTGGTTAATTTCCTAAGTAACCTTTTTAGAGTCTGCCCAATTTTCGCAATTAATGTTATATAAGTCTTCATGTCTTCTAAAATACGAAACAAAAGTTTTCTCTTCATCAGGGGAATACGCGAGGTTATCGCTCGCACTCCACACGGCGTTCTGCGAAAAAGCATGATCGTTTTCGTTACTTTGGCCTCTAAGCGATATTGTTTGCATTAATATTTCAATATTTTTGTCTGCGTTCGAAAAGAAGTTGGTCAGTTTCTCTTTTTTGCTCTATAAGTCCGTCTATAAGCTTTTCATTTTGTTCTAGAAGAAGCTTTTGAAATCTTTCTTCAGTTTTATGTAGTATCTCGTCTGCTCCTTTATTCGAGTTGCTGTTGCATTTGAAATTTTACTAATTCTTAAATTGTCGCTTTAAATTCTTCCATATTTTAAAGTGTGTCCTTTTTTTGTTAGAAAGTAAATGTTTCCTTTCGGGTACGGCTTGTTAAAAAAGTTCTTTTTAAGACGTAATCTTAGTTGTAAAAGAGTATAGAACCTTTTTTCTCGATAAAAAATCGCTTTTTTTAGTACGCTTTTACGTGTAGTGCGTAGCCGTAAAATTTGCGGTCGGCACTTAAGTAAGGGGAAGAAATTAAAAATACGGTTTGAAATTTTTTTTTGCAGAAGTAACTCTCTCTCTGTCTCTGTTGGAGAGAGAAATAAATCATGTATTTTCTTATTGTTAAATATTACAACGGTGTCGGAATAGCAATTAAAACAAAAATCACTGACCTTTCTTCTATTAAGTTGGTCTTACGTGTTTTCTCTTCTTTTCTTCCACCGGTAAGCCAGTTTTTTGAATTAGGACGTTGTCTGCTGAATTTGTATTCGATTTGTCCAAGTTTTTTTTCTTTTAACATTTTACTTAATCAATTTTGTCTCCCGTTGTGACGTCCATTTTATAAAGTTCTCCCGAATCTTTTCCCGTAACCACGCTGTCAGTCTATTGTAGTGGTGTAAGTTTCAAATTTGAAATCCCACTTTGCCGGTTGTTGTGGGTCCTTCTTTTGAAGGTTCTCAAGAAAAATTCTTGTTGTTTCCCGTGTAAATTCAAATACTTCGTAGTCAGTTTTTGTGATGTCTTTTTAAAGTTTTTTTTCAGTTGTTGTGGGGTCCCATGTAAATTCGAATACTCCGTAGCCAGTTTTTGTGAGGTCCTTTTTAAGGGTTTTCGTGAATTGTTGTAGGGTTTCGTGTAGATTCGAATATCTTGTCAACAGTTGTTGTTGGGTCCTGTGTAAGTTCGAATACTTTTTTGTTAATTGTTGTGGTGGGGTCCCGTGTAAGCTCGAATATTTCGGCACCAATTATTATGGCCCTGTTTCGGGGCTGGAATGAGAACATGGACACGGGGTTTAGGTAAAACAACTATATTGGAGAAAAGTATATACAACAGAGGAACAAGAAAAGTAGTACGTCAGTACTGACTGCCAGTGTTGACTGGGGTTGGCCTCAACGGTATTTAATTCATTTCCACCGCAGGAATATGTGACACATGGTCGGAATGTGATGGGAGGGTCAAGCCAGCGTCTCTAAAGGAGGAGCACTCTGGCCTATAAAAAATTGCCTGGACAGTCCCATCGGCATTCCCCAGTCAGGGCGTCTCAGGCAGTAAGCAATAAACTTAACCCCCCCCGAGAGGGGAGGCAAGGCCTGGGAAGGTGGACCTCCTAGAACTACCAAGGATAACTCCTCAGCCCGACAGATAAAAAGCCACTGAAAATGCCGGATCGACTGTCGAGAAGGAATCATCGGCAGGTGTTACACAGTCCGAAGACTGGGGTTGCATTCAACAAGTGTAATGCATCCAGTATTTATTGAGAATGGACGAGTCCAAATGTTCGTTATAGGTACGGCACCATAACACTATCTATCTATTGCAGTCTGTTCATTATCTATCTATCTATCTATCTATCTATCTATCTATCTATCTATCTATCTATCTATCTATCTATCTATTTTTATTTTAATTAATGGCAGTCGGAGACACTTATGATAAGTTGTGTTAAAGCTAAGTACATTTTATTTTCATTTATCTATTAGTTCCTCCTTGTCAGACATTCACAGCCAAAACTCGTCTAGCTACTATGATGAAACAAAAAATCTCTTTCTTTTTCCACGTGACTCACGTCAGGTGGAATTTCCATCGACAGTTTCTTTGCAAAGCCCCCCCCCCCCCATCTGTGGAACACGTTACCGACAGACTGCTTCCCTGCAGATTACAACATAAACGTCCTTAAATCGAATGTCAGTAAATACTTGCCATAAACCGCCTCATAAGTAATCAAACTTCATTCATACTATTGATTCTTCTTCATCTTTCTGCTGACAATCATTCAATCTTAGTAATCATTATCTTCGAATGGCTTTTGTCCTTAATGAACGGTGACTCAATAGTATATATATATTTAAGTTTATATATATATATATATATATATATATATATATATATATATATATATATATATATATATATATATATATAAAGATTAATGAAGGAAGAGAGATAAAGATGTACGAATGACAAATCTATTCATCTTCGATTGTTCAATGCAAGGTGTACTCGATAAAAACATGTTTATTTTATTTTCTTTAAGCCAAGGCTTTTCAAAGATTAAATAGCAATTGCATACACAGTAACGTCATATACGCTTGTACTGTTAAACAATTCCCCAAAACGCCATTATGCGAACAGACACCAACATACAAATTCCCCCTCACCCTATAGCTCTCAACATCCCCACCTCCCTGTACCAAACAACACTCTAAATAACACCTCTTTCACTAACCAACAACCCCTGCTAACTAACAATAACCTTGATCTCACCCCTCAAATTCTCTTATGTTCTCCACCTAACAATTCCAACTTAACTTTGACCCAGAACTTGAACATACAAACCCAAAACACCCCCGATACTATAAATAACACACATACTATAATAACAACCCCATACAAAATACACACTTACATTGGGGCAAGTGCCTTTCCGATTAAGATCCGAATCTCAAACCATATCTACTCTTTCAAACACAATAATAACAATGCCACTGGCATCTCTCTATCCAATCTAATAAAAAGCTTTAACAGTAAAAACACTCCCTACTCCCTACATTGGTCAATATTAAAAAGGTGCAAATTCTACACCCCAGGATCCGCTTTCTGCCAACTATGTACATTATAAACATTTATGATAGCTACAGCAGATAAAAGCAAACATATTATTGTTATGGTGACTTACCTATGTACAACATGGACTCTTACTCTTTGCTCAATAAATGCCAACGGCAATTAACTCTCGCCGGAATCTAGTAAGATAGTCGAACTCTACTTACCAGGCGCATATTTCTTCCCACTGTACTCTCTTTTCTTAATACACTTGTTTCTACTTTATACCGTGCTCGTGTCTTCATTTCGGTCCCTTTAAACAGGGCCAAAACAATTATTAACTCTAAAAATGAACTTATCTCAAATTGCAGGCACAAGCGAAAATTTAAATACATAAATTTCATTACTCCCTCTGAAACCCCTCCTCCCAGCCAACAACCCCCTCTCTAACATTAGACTAATTCTTATATTCTATAATTTGTTAATTTTTTTAACTCTTAACTTTTCCAACCTTACAAATAACCATCCCAATAACATGGCGTACCCTCCCCTGTGCACCTAATAACTCTATTAACCCATAACACTTAATGTAAATTTAGAACTAATATTATTTTCCTCCACTCCACTAATCCTTAACCGTTTCTACTTCAACATTCTAATTCCTATTCCCCTTTCTTTCAATTATTGGCCAACCCTCGTACACACTCATCCATTGCTTTTTTTTTTATCTCCCTTGTATTTGATCCATCGACTTTGTATACGCTTCGCTCTACCGACAATATTTTTCTCATAGATTCCATTACTCTCACCTTTAAACTATGCTCCCTGGTTACTCATATAGTGGTCCATTTGCCCCCTTAAAATCTATCTATAATTTCAACACACTAGTTCATCACTTAGGTTACATAATTCAACCCAATCATACCCCATAATCTTTATACTAGAACTCAATTGTTGCAAGCAGACTAACGCTGTTCCCAATCCTTACTTCAGTTATACATTAAAGTATCTTATTTAGTTTGGTAGTTTGGTAGTTTTGTTTTACGGCATATCAACCCTTTTTGGGTTATTTAATGCCGAATCTGGTCATTATAGTGAAAGTTTTTATGCTTCAAGTTCTTTATATCTTCAAATGTTTAATCAGGGTTTTTGGTTTGGTAGTTTTGTTTTACGGCATATCAACCCTTTTTGGGTTATTTAATGCCGAATCTGGTCTTGTTTTCTTCTCTTTTTTGTTTCTTTCCCCTTTTAATATCTGTTTCTATTTAACCCATAGTTGGGACCCTAACAGGTACTACCACTCCGGGTCAGGGTGGACCTGGGAGCAATGGTAATTAAGAGGAGGCTCCACATTCCCCAAAGTCCGTAAGCCGGATCTCACCATCGGATGTAGTTTAAGGTCATATCCAGGACCGGGAGTAGGGTAGGAAAAATAAAAATAAAAAAGGGGAGGGAGAAAGGGAGAGGGGCTGTTGTTTTTGGTTTTGGTTTTGTAGAACATAATTAAGTTTTACAAACAAAAAAAAAAAAAAACGTCAATGTAGGTGAATTTCGTCTCAGGGAGCCACAGGGCAGCCTGATCTGGTATCACCAGTCTTATTTAGTTATGCATTTAATATTCAAATAACTTGGAATTAAAGTCCTTAAACGTTAAACTCTGAAATACTAGTTTTGTCCGAATTATTACATATTAAAGACGTAAATTCCAGATTTTCAATCGTCTGAACCCTAATTTCCCAATTTGAACCCTTTTAAACTTTCTGAATTATATATAAGTTTGTATTAAAATCCGTTTTAATTACCGGAACCCCCTTCAGAACTACATACTTACTGACCTGAAACACTTCTGTTTTTAGCTTATGATAACCCCAAGTCCTAAATGAAGCCAGCCTAAGCCTCACATCGGTTTATTGTTTACTAGTAATGAGCAGTAACCAAACAAACCCTTCCCCTTCTCTTCTCCCACCATCAGCCATAGTTCATTTATCACCCACTTCCTTTATCTCTATCCCTTCCCCCACTTCTTTACTTGGCTTCGTCTCTGACCAAAGCTGTCGCTTTTCTTAGACTTGATTGAAGTCACTACTTAAATTCCCGACTGCCTGCGTTTAATATACACATTTCAAACTCAACTTCTGAAAAACTACTTTCATTCTCGTTCCACGGAAGTATTTTAAAATGGCCCTAATTCTCAAAATTACATCCGAATAAATCTACAATTGAACTAAACATCTTTCTATTGGATTTACTTCATTTTGAACATTCTCAACGCTGCCTTTTTTTCCATCTTTAAATCTCCATTCACCAAACTGGACAGACTCCATATTTTTTACACGCATACTCTTACTCTCCATTACTTTAAATTTGTTCAAATTTTGAAATTTGGCTTTTCCACTGCCAACTTATCTATCTATGTAATTCCTCTGATGATAAGATTTTAATCTTTGAAAAGCCTTGGCTTACGGAAAGAAAAATAAACATGTTTTTATCCAGTACACCTTGCATTGAACAATCGAAGATGAAATAGATTTGTCATTCGTACATCTTTATCTCTCTTCTTTCATTTATCTTTATAATTACTCTATCTCGTATATTGAGCGTAAACCATTTCACTATAGGTTCTATCCTCTAAAAGTATACTTTTAGTTTCATTATATATATATATATATATATATATATATATATATATATATATATATATATATATATATATGTGGAAAATGAAAAGAGGAACGCCAAAAACTATATTATTTATGTATTAATCAACGTTTCGTCTTTATTGTAAGACTTCCTCAGGATAAAGACGAAACGTTGATGAATACATAATTAATATAGTTTTTAACTTTCCTCTTTTCATTTTCGATTACGTCGGATCATCCCTATCTTTTTTCATATATATATATATATATATATATATATATATATATATATATATATATATATATATATATATATATAGAGAGAGAGAGAGAGAGAGAGAGAGAAAGAGAGAAAAGAGCGCAGTGCAGTATTAGTGCGAGAGAAAAGTATATATGTAAAGGAGTAAGGCTTTCAACATTTGTAAAAAATATTTTTCAACATTTATTTATTATTTTGTTATTGTATCATTTTAGAATTTTATATAACGCGTTTCAAGCGGTGGTCCGCTCTCATAAGATATATAAATCCATTTGAAGAAATGTCTTTCGATTTGAAAGAGTGTTGTTTCATATATAAAACTTATATATATATATATATATATATATATATATATATATATATATATATATATATATATATAAGCTCCTCGTAAAAAGTAGAGCACTGTAAATGGTAGTACTAACACAGCGTGACGTCACTTGCTTTATAGAAGTTGAATGCCTGTATGTCTCGCCGCTTTAAATGTGTTAAAATTATCATTGTTTATAAGCTATTCAGAATTGGCCGATCGGTTAACGATGTTTGATTTGGGTTGAAAAATACTTGTAATCCAGTGTTTCGAATCGTGTGACCGGTAGTGAATAGTCATACTTCTATGCTGATGAGTCTCGACTGAAAAGAGACGAAACGTATACGTCCATAGATAAATAAATAATAACAAATATATATATATATATATATATATATATATATATATATATATATATATATATATATATATATATATATATATATAAACGTAATTTAAATAATGGAAAATCCCGTGGTATAGATGGATTGGTTTTGGAGATTTTTAAGTGTTGTAGGAACAGGTTTTCTCCAAAACTTTGTGCTCTTATGCAGTATTTCTGAAATCTTGAAGAAATACAACCGAATTAGAAAGATTCATTAATGGTGATCTTGTGTAAAGGGAATGGTGCAAATGAGATGATTGTGGTAACTCTTGTGGGGTAGCATTACTGAACATTGCTTGTAAGATCATGTGTACAATTTTGTTAGATAGATTATAAAAATACATCGTAGATGATGTTCTTTCAGAATATCAATGTGATTTCAGTTAGGGGAGGGGAACAGTTGACATTATGGCCCGGGTAGTCATTTTTATTTTGGCGGGAGATTCGAAGAACAAAAGATTAACCACAGTGGCTAAGGATTGCCGGACAAATGGTTATGAGAGAATGAATCCCCCGACCAAAGGTTGTGAGAGAGATGTCTTTCTAGCGACATGTCATCCCACTGTTTTAGGAACGTCGCCGGACCACGTGTAGATTAAATTAAGAGGTTAAGACAAACAAAGGAAAAGGAAGAAAACATTATTATTATCTAAAACTTATATTAGAAAGAAAGCGAAGGAATGAGAAAGCTAAACACACAAGAATGTTATTTTATAAATTAATAAAGAGGAAAACATGAAACAAAAACAATTTATTTACTTAAAACATTTTGTAGAGTTCTTAGGTTCGTAATTGTAAGCGTATATATATGCGAGCGTGTTGAATGTCTTTTATGTGTGGCAAATTGTAAGTGAAGTATGTGTGAAGAAAAGTTCGTCAAATTGAAAGACTACCTTTTTCCTCTTCCCCCCACGTTCTCGGCCGAGGCCGCCGGTGGGGGTGGGGGTTTGTCGACGAGATTTTTTGTGTGCGTTTGCCCTGAACGCTGAAGGCAAAAAAAGAGAGAGAGAAAAGAAATGCGTGCCTTTTTATAGACTTCAAATCACGCGTGGTCAAGCTGACCTGTTGGTCCCTCATTGGCCGGAATCTTTTGGCAAACGTGATTCTGCGAGATTCTCTACCTCAGAGACGAAGAAGGACTGAGCAAACAAAGAAAGAAAGGTCATACATATATGCCATTAGTTGTGGCGTTTGCCACACCATTATCTTTTCTATGAGGCCGCTCCAAGAGAAATGTCTTGAGCAACGCGTTGGTTAGTATCAAGTCTTTATATACCTTACCAAGACTTTTAACTCAGTCAATAGAAATGTCCTGTGTATTCCAAAGAAACTTTGTTGTCCGACAAAATTTGTGAAGATGATTCGGTTACTGATTCGAAACGTAAAACCTCAGACAAACATGAATCTTACGTACATTTTAAGAGGATTAATTTTTAACAGTTTTCATAAATTAATCCTCTTAAAACATACTTTCATGTTTGTCTGAGGTTTTTCATTTCGAAACTGAATTTAAATGCTATTATAAATAATTGAACACATATTACCAAGGTCTATTGAATGTTTATTGAATATTGAGCTATCACACGCCAATTTGAAATCGAGTCGTAGGGTTAAAACTTTTATGTGACAGGACGGATGATTCGAAATCAGAAACCTCAGACAAACATGAATTTTGCGTACATCTCAAGAGGATTAATATTAAATAGTTTTCATAAATTAATCCTCTTGAAATGTACGCAAAATTGATGCTTTTCAGAAGAAAAGTAAAGAGATCCGTATTTGTGCAGATTTCTCCACAGGATTGAGCCAGGCACTAAAGGATTACCACTACTCTATGCGGAGTTCAGAAGAGATTTTCGCAAAACTTAACGATGGAATTTTTATTCCAAAGATTGATTAGAATGCTTATTTCCTTATTTGCTGTGGACGAGGAGTGCTAAAAGCTGCTATGTATAAATGCCCTTAGAGGTTTGTACAAATTCAAACGATTAGCATTTGGGGGTAAAGTTGCGGCAGTCATTTTTGAACAAGTCATGGACACCATGCTTAGTGGACTGAAATTTGCGATATCCTACTTAGATGACATTCACATGAACAGTAAAAGCATCGAGCAACATGCACACAAAATCTTCAAGAGAATCCAGGACTATGGAGTTAAATCAAAAGAGAGAAAGTGCGATTTCTTTGATGGAAAAAATAAAATATCTTTGTTAAATTATAGATAAAGCTGGTAAAAGACCAGACCCAGAGCGAGCTAGTGCGATAAAAAATATGCCTGCGCCTGAAAACGTTTTCTTTCAAATTACTACAATGTGCTTGTGCCAAACATGCAGTTTTCGAGCTCCTCTAAGTGAGTTATTAAAAAAAGAAAAAGACTGGATCCAGACGATAAAATGCCAGGAAGTATTTAAAAAATCAAGATAAAATGACAGGAAGTATTTAAGAAATAAAATATATTCTTACATCAGAATTATTCATGACACACTATAATCCAGATCCCGAAATCAGATTCATCCATAGAAGACATTTTATTTTGCAGACTTACCATAAACGATCTATGGGTAAAAAAAAGAAGTACCAATGTATACTAAAAACAAGGGTGCAGCGATGGGAACCATTCTCTTCAATTATAATTTTAAAATGGAGTTTCTCCCATTTACAAAATTAATCACGTCGAAGGATTGACGAAACTTGACTCCTTGAAGACACAGTGATTGTCTGCATACAAACTATGAGAGAGAGGTAAGACATTATGTAATAGTAGTGTTGGGACGATTAATCAGAATCGGAAAAAATTTGAGCCTTGTTTCTGATTCCAAAAACAATTTTTTCAATTTTTCTTCTTGACAATAAATAAACAAAGAAACAAACACAAGACATTTATTTATTAGAATATTCTTTATTTACAACATAAGACTAAGGGTCACAGGACCACAGATTAGGAATCTCATTCCCAGATTTAGCATTGACTTTCCCAGTCTAATTTAATATTTTTATTCGTAAATTATGGTAAACAAAAACTAATACTTACCATAAACTACTATCTATGGGTAAAAAAAACTACCAACGCAAAAGGATGGAGAGATTGAAACCATTCTTCTCAATCATAATTTTAAAATGGAGTTTCTCCCATCAACAAAAATTAGTCATTCCGACGGATTGTCGAGACTAATCCCTAAATACACTGAACCTCTTGAAGACACAGTGATTGCCCCTTTACAAACTGAGGTTAGTGGTAAAAATACATCATGTAACACTATGTCAGACATTATTAGGAGAGTATATCACGATTGCTCCGTATGATGCAAGGAGCAATGATCAAGCAGAACGTTTCATGAACGCGTTTAAGGGAGCTCTTAAGAAAGCGAAAAGTTTTCCTACTGAAAATGCGATACAATGATATTTGCAGGTCTATAGTATGACTCTTGTTAACAATGTATATATATATATATATATATATATATATATATATATATATATATATATATATATATGTGTATAATCAGTCGACAGAAAAATCATAAGCACACAAGTAGACAAACAATGAATAAATAAATGTGTAACTTATGCTTACGTTATCTGAGTTGAATGAGTTTAAAATCAAAATTTATTTTTTCGTTTTTACTTTCTTTTTCGTTAGGATATTCTTTAAGGTAATCTTTGTGAGCCTTTCCCCTTCATCCGCCTTATATGAAGTGTGAACATAGTTTTTTAATATAAATCTCTATCTATATCTATATCCATATCTACATCTCTCTCTCTCTCTCTCTCTCTCTCTCTCTCTCTCTCTCTATATATATATATATATATATATATATATATATATATATATATATATATATATATATATATATATATAGTTCAGAAATAAACAAATTTATGACATATTCTTTTATATCCGTACCAAGAATTCAACATGAACCACCGTTAGGCGTACGATTGTTTCTGCGACGAATTGGACCTTTATTGACATCAAGTTCTTCATCAGCACCAGGTATAGATACCAAAAGTTCCAAGTCAAACATACCAACAAAAATTACATCCTCAAATACATAGCAAATCAACATAAAAGGAGGGGGTGATATCGCAATTTCAATCCCCTCTACAAAACACATATATAATAATAAATTGAAAGAAACACAATGGAAGAAAGAGAACATTAAAAGTAGAAAAATTAAAAATGCATACAAGGTACGGGTTAGGGTTAGGGTTAAAAAATTAAAGAATCAAAGAATCTAAAAATAAATAAAAATTCAAAAAATTATTTAAAATAAATTATTACTACAAGAAATTATTTCTGAAGAAATTAAAAAAAATGTAATTAAAAAATATTATATATATATATATATATATATATATATATATAGTACATGTATTGTATTAGTTTCTGTAGATGTAAATCCGTTGAAACTCAAGTGTTTATAAAAAATGCTCAATAACAAGTACAGCTGTTCATAAGTATAAATTTTTATTTATACAAACATTATTGGTTACATATGTGCATACATGTTTCGGTTGTACTCTTCGCAGAGAGTGAACCTCTTCAGACCAAAGACTCCAGAGAAGTGGGATGGACTTGGAAAACTTTTCCTTTAAATAAATCTTTTTGGGGGATAGGTTATTTTTATGAATTAGTATCGGCTTACATACTTTACTTGTTAACTTTTTCAATTAGTTTCTATCTTTTTTATTCTTTTTTTATTACCTGCCTTCTTATTCTTTCCCCTTTTCATTGTTTTGTTACCTACTTAGCCTGGATTCCTTTCAACCCAATTTAACACTTCAAAGTGTTAATCTATTTACAAACATATTCAAGCATAAATATCTGATCTTTATATAAAATACACACGTGTGCACAAATTAATAGATACACAAGTACATATATAAATAAACAGACACACATATATACATAAATATCTATACACGGATATACACATATACCCACTTTCAAGCATAAATATGTGTTCAATATATAAAATACACACGTCCGCACAAATTAATAAATACAGAAGTAAATACATAAACACGTACATATATATATATACGCATATATCCATACACAGATATACATATATATATATATACACACATACATTTTCAAGCATAAATAGCTGGACTTAATATAATTTTTTTAAATACAACGTGCACACAAATTAATATATACACAAGTACATACATAAAATATATAAACACAACTATACATATATAAATACCAAACACACATGTATACGCATATATCTATACACGGATATACACAACATATATACACACACACACATATATATATATATATATATATATATATATATATATATATATACATATATATATATAAAATAAACACATAGGCATATAAATATGCCCATTAACCTACGCATACGTACACACGAAATAAATATAAAAATAAAAAATAAAAATAAAAATATACAACTTTTACACCTGTATAAACATACCCTTATATATAAGATATTAGTTAAAACATCCATACCCATACATACACATATATCTGGATCCAATTATACACATACACGCATGTATACATATATACACATACGTATATACCCACAAATATATATACACATACATATAAATATATACACATACATATAAATACATAAACACATACAAATACAAATACATGAATACATACATATATATCACTACACATAGACGGCGGCACCGGAGGGGCAGGGGGGGGATCAACCCCCCTCACTTTTTGACTTGGACCCCCCCCCCATTTTACGGTCATCAATAATTAATTTGATATGCATGTTTAATCGGGCCCACCCACTTTTTAGGAGAGCCCCCCCCCACACACTTTTATAACTGTCCCACCGGTCCTGCTACATATATATATATATATATATATATATATATATATATATATATATATATATATATATATATATATGATTTTATGAAGGCTTACCAAAGCATTCCTTTCAGGACACCAATGATCACCATTAAAGATATTTTTTCTTACAAATATTATTTATTCAAATTAAATGTTTTTTCCTACACGTGTTTCACTACCAAGCAGTTACTTGCTTGGCAGATCATCAGGGAAATTAAATGTCTGGAATACTGGTTTCAACTGCCGACAATACACAATGTGGCGTTGCAATAGTTGAGGTCACTTAAGAAGAGAAGAGGAAAAAAAATAAAAATAATAAAAATAAAAGTTAAAATTAAAAAACAAGGAAGAACAACGATAAAAAAAGAAAGTCCTAGAAAAAGTCTTAGAAAAGTTGCTCGTACATTATTTCTTCCACCAAGCCAACAAGCAAATAATCGGTCCCAACTACATTAAAAAAACCCAAAAAACCGGAGCAATGTGCGATAATACACTTTCACGTCTGCCGGCACAATGATGAATAAATCCCCCCCCCCAAAAAAAAACAAAAGAACTAAATCATTCAAGATGAAATATTTAGTTCTTTTGTTTTTTGCGCGAGAAGGAGAATCGTGAGAGTGTCTTAACCAACTTCCAACCATACATCAATGAAGCTGAAAGGTATGAAACACCTGTTAATAATGAGAAATTTGATGGACACTCACTCAAACTCTGTTCCACAACTGAAATTTCTATGCTTGACGGCAAAAATGGTGGACCTGATCCAAGGCGACTCTGGCAGTTTTTGCCATTATTGTAATGCAACGAAGAAGCAGGCCAATGACTTGACCTGCATAATGCAGGGTTTTGTTATAGAGAAGACTGCAGAGGAGATGTTGCAAAAGTGGGAGGCCATCGAAGCAGGTGATATACTTTACTCGGATGTAGAGAGATCTGGACAATGCCACCGGCCACTTAATAGCAAGATGCTTCGTTACTTTGCGATAATGCATCAGAAACCTCGTTCTCTCGACAATTGTCTGAAACTGTTGTACCATTTGGTTTCTGGACAGACACATAACTGGTCTGAGTCAAATGCCAATGTGAAGGATGCCATCAAAGCCGCAAAGAAGGAGACGATTGACCACATCCATAAAGAATGCAATTTCTTTGTCGATTCTCCAACTCCTATTGGAGGGAACACCAACACAGGTCCAGTAGCCGAACGATTCTTTGCTCCCGAGAATCGGAATAGCATTTGTGAGAAGATCAACAAGTCATCAGACAAATCTGCATGCAGCGAACTTCTCTCGTACTTCAATAAGATGCTAAGTATCACACAAAGTTGCGATGTATCCAAAGTTGTTGATGTGGAGAAGGTGAATGCTTTCAGTAAAGACCTAATGATCCACTACAAACGATCCTTTCCGTGGGCAATGATTTCACCTAGTGTCCATCAGATGGCTGGCCATTCTTGGGAGTTGTTCGCCATGAATGATGGAAAACCGATTGCGGTGTATGCTGAACAGTCCAGCGAGGCCTGGAATAAGCATATCCTGGCCAGCTTCCCGAGCACGACAATGCTCTATCAAACTGAACACTAGGGATATCTTCACAAGAATGCTTGTCCAATCTCATCCCCTCATCGCATCCAAAAGGAAGATTCCACAATGCAAGCGGTGCGACAAACATGGACATCCTGTTCGGTCATGCCCAATGAATGTGGCTTCTGTGTTGGACCTTGAACGAAGTTTCATTGAGTCATGCTATAATATTGTTAGTGATGATCGTGTGGACGTGGCTGTGTTGAATACCTAAAACTTTTTTCAATGTCAAAGTCATTTACTTTATATGACATTATTCGATCAATTTTCAACATCATTTTATAGTTCCAAATTGGTAATTGCACTAAGGTTCGATTTACCATATTTACTTCAGATTGGTGATTTTCATCGATTTCTGCTGATGTTGGCCCATTTTACCAGAATTTTGCATACCTTCGGAAAGGCAGGTTTAGGCAGGTATTAGGCAACAGAAATCTGTTGCCAAAATGGTGTATTTTTAACATCTGAAAACCCCATGTCTGCATCTCCTTGCAAAAAAAGTTGACCTCAAATTTTTTGAGCTTTACAAAAAAAAGCCAAAATCTACACCGTGTGGACCATTTTGACAAATAATGGTCATTTATTACCATTTATTGAACTGATCTTCTTTAAATAACATCATTTCATTAATTTTCAGCCTTATTTTTAGTTCCACATCATTGGTAATTACATAAAAGTATGATTTACCAGATTTACAACAGATCGACGGTTTTTGTAGAGTTCAGCTGATTTTAGCCCATTTTGCCAGATTTTTGCATAATAATGGAAATTTTGATCTGTCCATAAAACCTTTGGGGCAGGTTGGGGCAGGTTGGGGCAGGTGCATCTGTTTGCCAAGATGGTGTATTTTAAACATCTGAAAACCCCAGGCCTGCACCTCCTTGCAAAAAAAACTTCTGACATCAACATTTTTTATTATCACAAAAAAAGGCAAAATTCACACTGTGCGGTCACTCTCTAATGAGGCAATAACATTTTTGGTATCAGAAATTCTAAATTTCATTTATATACATATATATGTGGCTCATTTAAGACATTATTGTATGTGTTTTATGAAAAAGTCACACTTAAGATTGTAAAATGTACCATATTAAGGACATTCCATCCCAAAATATGCCTTTTTTGTCTGTTGAGCTTTTTTTGCAGAAAAAATATTGATGATTTCGAACAACCCGCAAACCAACCAACTTCAATTTGCTGTACAAAGTTCAAAAGTGGACCTTTTGAGCTAATTTTTTTTTGTTGATTCACATTTGCTTTCTAGTTTCACTTTAAAACATTTTCACGGCCATCTGAGCGTAGTCAAAAATTTATTTTTTCCACTGCTGGGCGCACTGTGCTGAGGTGAGTCCTGTATCCCACCACAACAGTAATATAACTTGGTAAGTAGTTATAAATAACAAAAATAACCCAGAGTGCAAAGGTCTTAAAATAGTACGGTTTATTCCAACGTACATATCTTGTATAAACAATAATAACTACAGGTAATCTGATAGGATTTAACAGAATACAATCGATCCCCCCCCCCATACTACTGTTTGTAGCTGTATTTATTGTCCAGACTAGTTCACTTATTTAGTGATGACAATTTATAAACTGGATTGGATTAAGACATTATTTATTTTAATGTAATTGTTAAAACCAATGTAAGAGTTAAAACCAATGTATAACGTTTAGGAATGTAATTATATATAAAAAAGGTATATTGGATACATGAGGATCTTTTCACATTTCGACTGCTCACAAATATCAATTAGTTCCAAAGTTGTTTCTTGCAATAATAATAATGTTTAAGAACTGGCTTAGTTATTTTAATATCTGCGAATATTTTATGCTTGTATTTCGACAGATGTGTGCATATTTTTTTATTTTTTTATTGGTTTATGCAAAAATAGGTAATTCATTTCCTCAAGGAGAATGACAGCATTTCAGTCGACGATTGCTATAATTTGAAATCAGAAAATATCCTGACTCAGACAGTCAAAGTAATTTTGTTTTCAAGAGAACTTTTTTATTAGTTGAAAATAAAGACATATTACACATATTTTTTAAACGAATGTGTTAAATACATAATAATAAACTTACTATAGAAATCAGCTGTGCACATCATTTCGAATCCATTCCACACGATTAATAATCGGTCGCTTATATTATTTCAATGAAAGAACATTGTAAATAGTTGTAACCCCCCTCTCCCAAATAAAGTTACCTACTATCATGATATAAAAGTAATTTAAGAAAAAAAGGTCAATATTTATGCTAAAAAGATATGTGTTTATCTGTAATCGAACACAGGTAGAGCAATGTAAACATTCTTTATATTCATTTTGTGTTCGACTGGTGCTGTTTAGGTCATAAACGAAAAATGCTTCTAGTATAAAAATCTTCCTGGCCGAATAAATATTTTCTGGAAGAACTGACGCGAATTACATTTGTCTAGTGTAAAGAACATGTTGCAAGAATAAAAAAATAATAAATCGCTAGTCAAAATCAAATACTGATTTGTCAGATTCTAAAGCAATCTCTATCAAGCTTTGGAATCCGACTCACTTAATTTTATATATTAGATAGATCGATAAATAGATAGATACATTATATATGAAAACTAGTGGAATAACCATCTCGATACAGAATAGAACCGGTTTTCACCAATTTTATGTCCCTGTAGGAAGATTAAAAATCAAGATATGTATGCTACTAAACCTCATATCTAGAATCCTTATCCCAATTTTGATCAAAATCAATTAAATGCTTTTGATTTTAGAGCTTAAAAGGTCTTAAGAAGAAATTGACATTCAGAGAATCTTGCTTAATTGGTTTCTGATAACTATAGATCAATTTTCATGCAAATCGGAAATATATTGATTAACATATGAGAGGTTGGACCAATATTATGTTCCCAACATCGGAAAGTCATATTTTCTATCTGACAGTTTAAATCTTTCTAGATTTTGACAGATCTTTTGTTTTTGTTTCTAACAGGCAACATATTTTTTGTTTTTGTTCCTAGTAGGAAGCATATTTTTTGTTTTGGTTCCTAGTAGGGAACATATTTTTTGTTTTGGTTCCTAGTAAGGAACATATTTTTTGTTTTGGTTCCTAGTAGGGAGCATATTTTTGTTTGTATGATGAATTTTCTTCATAGTAAAAACTGACCTTGCCCCCAACTTTGTCCTAATCGACATCAATTTCTAATGGGGAAAAACGAAAGTTAAAGAACGGCAGAAAGAAACTAAATTCAAGTATTAACACTTCATTTTTATTTTATAATGTGTTTGCGAAATAGGGTATCTGCTTTGGGTTCGCGGGTGGAATTAAAAAATTAGTAAGCACAGGTTCGCAGGAAATAAGTGCATAGAATTAGTAAAAGTAACCATCGGATTAAATATTAGTTTCGAGGAAATTGAATGGTAAGAAATTTCTTATTTATAAGAACATACTCGAACTAAAAGCATATCTTTATATCAAAACAGATTAAATTATCTACTTTGTAGGAAGAAGGCTATCGATGACAAAGAAACAGTAAAATGACTAACTTTACTTTATATATATATATATATATATATATATATATATATATATATATATATTTCTATTTCATCTATCCACATAAAATTTTATAAGGAGATATAATTTTTTATGTATCAATTTTCAGTATTTACTTCAACAGTGCTCGAGACGTAAGTAGAGCTATGAAAGTATATTTCCGATGGTCGGGAGGCACGAACCTGGTTCACAGAGTCAGCTTAGAATCTGCAAGAAGTCGCCATATCCACTCGGCCAACAGAAACTGTCACGTAATTAAGGGAAATTAAGATCTATATGTACCTAGAAGAGGGCATACATAGAAGACTAGTCGAGAGTGTTCTACGAACTTATTCGAAACTTTGCATTAGAGCTTTTTGACAGTCTATTTTTAACATCCCCGAGAGAGCTTAACTTTAATTTCTTAAAGGGGCTTAGTATAATATTTATAAATAAATATTAAATTATTAATACCTACAGACGCTAGCGTTTCAAGCTTATTGCTCTCATCAGTGCAGGAAAGTAATAATCGGGAGGCGCGAACCTGGTACACAGAGTAAGCCTAGAATCTGCAAGAAGTCGCCATATCCACTCGGCCAACAGAAACTGTCACTAATTAAGGGAATATATATATATTTTTTTTTTTTTTTAGTTATATTTTTTCATTTATTAATTTTCCAACGAATGTTAAGTCTGCAATATCTTGGATTTAGTTAATTTGTCTGGGAATTTAAACTGCATTTTAAATATTTTCATTTTTTTTTTTTTTTTAATGACTCAAAGCTTCTTTAGACTATATATATATATATATATATATATATATATATATATATATATATATGTTTTTAATATTGGAAATTTTATCAGACCGTATACAGTATTCCGACTGCAGCTACATAATTAGATGGATCTGCGATGTGAAATCTGACCCAACACATTACGATTTGCTGAAAGCACTACATTTGTCCAGAATCGAGGTTATCCTAAGGATTAATCGGTCACGCTGGTATGGCCATGTGGAGCATTTAACTTACTGGATAAATTGTTGCAGAAGCATGGATGTCTTAAATCGCAGGAAAGTTGGCTGGCCAAGGAAAACTTAGAGCAAGTGATTAGACAAGACCGCACAGAGTGGAATTTGGAGACAATTAATCTGCTGAACCATGTGAACTAAAGAGTAATATAAGAAAAAGGTAAAGAAAAATGATGTTGAATGAATAGAAGAAAAAGAAGAAGAAGAAGAAGAAGAAGAAGGAGGAAGAGAAGGAGAAGAAGAGAAGATACAGTATGTTATGTATTAAGCTGCTTTAAAAAAATGTCATTATTTTTTATTTGGTTGTTTCTGCTATTGTTTGCACATGTAATATTACTAAAGATACGATTTATTTAATTCACAGGGCTGGATATAAACAAATAATACCACAAAGTGAAAATAAGACACAGGGTCGAATCCTATAATAGTCTCATTTTTCACTTTGTGATATTCTTTGTTTGTATCCAACCCTACAGACTAAATAAATCGTTTCTTCAATAATATTACCCACACAACCAATAGCATGAAAAGCAGATTAATATATACCATAATATATATATATATATATATATATATATATATATATATATATATAGATTTAGATTTTTCACTTATAAAATAGATCATTCAGTGAAGACCGGGGTTGTTCCAATAAAAAACAAGCTCGATGATACTCGATTACAGAGTACAGAGCATTTATATGTGATTTTAAGCCTTCATAAAATCACATATATATATATATATATATAAAGAGAGAGAGAGAGAGACATCTACCACTAACATACTGTTTTGCTGTACTACAGCTCGTCAGTGCAACTAGACTTATATAGATATAATTACTATTTCATGTATTCTTCTATTCTATTCTATCTCTATATATAAAGTAGACTCGTTTTTTTCCCCTGTAACTTTTACTACACTAGAAAAATAACCAACTGCATCACAGGCTACAAAACACACCTCTTCAATCACATAATTCACTCGAGCGTGTTTCCAGATATTTTTACTTAACTTCATCTTCAAACATTAAATACTATTATTAGACCGATATTACTGACTCTCCCAAATACGTCATCCAAACAGAGGGTAGCAAAAACTTTCCCCTCTAACATTGTCTACGACCACTATCCCAATTAACATCGGGGAAAATATACAATGGATACTTAAGGAAAACGTAACCGTAATTAATTCGTAACTGTTGTTTTAATTAATTTTTCTACTAATTTCATACATATTACACTACAATTATAAACCAATTATTGAACGCTCCCTCACATTCCTTTGAATGTCGAGAAAATCGGATTATATATCAGAGTCAATTACCGTCGTTATTTAAAACTATTACGCATAGACTTAATCCAATTCCGGAATTAACAGATTACAAAAACCGAACTGAATCACTACCATTGTACATTGATTAAAAATGGCGTCTCCAATATACTTACCGCATCGAATTATTTCATTTCAATTACCAATTCTTCCATTGATTCAGGTATAATTTTTTTTATTCATCCTATATATTTAGGTCCTTAACACTTACGCATTTTCATTCATAACAATATTAAGACTTAAAAATAATTTTTGAAATACTAACAGCATAACACGCACAGCAGACTTCGATCAAAAACATCCACTTGCTTATAAATATTTCATGAACGGCCATAATACAATTTGCTTAACAATGCTGGCACTAATCATTCGCACAAAACATAGGTACATGGTTTCAATTTGAACCATACATACATACATACATACATACATACATACACACATACATACATACATACATACATAACACTATTCAAACAATTGAAAAACCTCGAATTATTATTATTATTATTATTATTTTTATGTCATCACTCACTCTTTCTCTCTCTCTCCCTATCATTCTCTTCGTCTTTATTTTTACATTTACATTTATTTTTACATTTATTAAAATGATTCGGTATTAACCGAATCATTTTGGTAAAAGGTTTGTATGCTTCAAGTTATAAGTATCTTCAAATGTTTACTTGTGGCATTTGTTTTTTTTGTTTTTTGTTTTAAGGCATATCAACCCTTTTCAGGTTATTTAATACTGACGAAAATTGTTGCTTTTCGTTTTTTGCTTTGCAGAACAGGATTGAGTTTTGCAAAAAGAAAGGGGGGAAACAATCTCCTCAGTTAGTGAAGAAGAAATCCTTCTAGACTGCGGCAATATTTTTTCCTAGTAGATTCATTTCTAACGAAAAACCTCATAATAATAATAATGATAATAATAATAATAATAATAATAATAATAATAATAATAATAATAATAATTATTATTATTATTATTATTATTATTATTATTATTATTATTATTATTATTATTATTATTATTATTATTATTATTTCATAGTAGTCTCAACTTTTGGATGTTTTTAGTTGGAGTTTTATTTTTTGAACATCAAGTCAATTTCCTTGACTTTAAACATTCAAGTTGTACCTTAACACTTTCGCCGTTCCTAACAGGCAAGCCTTTTGCAGAATTGGAAAAGAAATTGTCTCGTCAATCTGTTTAAGCCATTTATGGTGGCTTTTTGTAATGGTTTCAAGCGGGAATCACCTTTACTTTATACATTTCCATAATCTAACTAATTTCCATTTTAGATCTTTATATATATTTTTTCGTGTTCTTTCCCCTGCACTCTGGTATCGAAGAAACAGGCTATATCAATGATTAAGCAAGTTCTCTTGTTTTTGTTTAGAAAGATTTAGTCGGGTTTTGAATGTTCAAGAACTTTATCAGTTTGTATGTGCATGTCCCAAACAAGTTAGACATTGTCATTCTCCTATACCACTTCTGGCTTATGCTCATACCACTTCTCATTGTGGTCCAATTCATAAAATTTGCATATATTCCAGTGTAGTACCTGAGCGACTTGGTCGTGTCTCCATTTTTTATGCTGATCTTGTGCTAGCATAGGGCATTCAGATACAATATGCGCTAAGGTTTCTTCCCTTTCATTACACAATCTGCATATCTGTGATTCTGGAGTTTTGTCAATGTTATGTTTCATGGACCTAGTGCGAGTGGCTTTTTCCTGGGCTGCCATTAAAGAGCTCTCAGTAGATCTTTTGAGATCACCCCTGACCAACCAATTCCAGCTGTCATTATCTCTAAATGCGGTATTCTTAAAGAATAGTGTAGTTTCTTTCCAAATAATTTTAACCCTCCCTCTTGTAACTTTTGATTCTTTTTCACCCAGTTCTTCATCTTCTTCTTCTTCTTCTTCTTCTTCTTCTTCTTCTTCTTCTTCTTCTTCTTCTTCTTCTTCTTCTTCTTCTTCTTCTTCTTCTTCTTCTTCATATTATTATTATTATTATTATTATTATTATTATTATTATTATTATTATTATTATTATTATTATTATTATTATGTCACCCCCCCCCCACTTACTCTCTCTCTCTTTCTCTCTCTCTCTCTCGCTCTCTCTCCTCTCACCCCTATAATTCGATTTATTTTTATTTATTAATTTTTACTTTTGGTTTGGCATGGTTTGGCATGGTTTGGGTTTGGTTGTTTTGTTTTGCGGCATATCAAGCCTTTTTGGGTTATTTAATGCCGAATCTAGTTATTTTGGTAACAGATGTTATGCTTCAAGTTATAAGTATATTCAAATTTTTATTTGTAGTATTTGTGGGTTTTTTTTTTCGGATTATTTAATGCAGAGGAAAATTTTTATTTAAAAAATTTTTTTTGCATTGCAGAACAGGATTGAGTGTTGCAAAAGGAAAGGAGAAAAAAATCTTCTTGGTTAGTGAAGAAGAAATCCTTCTAAACTGCGGACATTTTTTTTTTTCCAAGGAGATGAATTTTCACCACATTAAAAAACACACCATTGTATAACTCTCCCCTCGCAACAACATAGTCAATGGTTATAGTGCAGAATAGTTAACTGCCGATTAATCGAAAACAACATCTTACATCAATCGCCATATATTTAAATCAATGGCAGAGTTAAACGAAAGGTTGATTTTTAATGTTGGTAAATTCAATCGCCTCCTAAAAGGGGCATTCTGGATTAGGATAAAAATTATCTTAGTATAGAAGGATTTTTACTTCACTTACATTGGAAAGCTTCACGCATATTTTTGGATCACATTTACTTTGGGGTGGGGGACATTGGTTTTTATTTTTACGAATAACCCCTACTTACAATCGTAGGAGGAGGGCAGTCACCCAAAACATAGAGAAATCTATTTCGTTTGATTCAAAACATGGATAAATCCTATTTTAATCATCTAAATTACTTTCAGGGTCCTTTTAAACTTCTTTTTTTACGAATTAATACTATAATACTTATATTTTCAAAAATTTAATTTATATCAAAATTTAATTTATATATATTTTATTTATATCTCCACCGGGCAACGCCGGGGAACGGGTCCTGCTAGTAATATAATAAAGTAATATAATATATTGTGTATATATTTTCAGTATTTACTTTAACAGTGATCAATACGTGAGTAGAGCTTAGTAATAGTACTTTATATATTTATATATATATATATATATATATATATATATATATATATATATAGCACTAGATAAAGTTAAAGAATAAAATAACGTGCGAATCAAATTTTATTAGCATTCAATGTTCAAGCAAAGTACTTTAAAGTCCTTAACTCATGAGTTTTCAAAGAAAATCTTCTCCTCAGAGGACCATTACCGCAATGACATAACTGCAGGTAATAAAATTAAACTTGAAAATATATTAAAAAAATTTACATAAAAATACATAAAAGTATATAAAACATAAAATATATCGGCCCAAAACATACTTTTTTGCACAGTTCATCCAAGTCATACAGTTTAAAACAACTTCAAGAAAGATATCCAAGAGGTTAATTAAAAAACAATCCAGGTGGTGAATGGTATTCCAAAAACGAAAAAGTTATCCAGGCTGAGTTTATATAAAAATATATATTTAGGTATATATTCCTTATAATATCATCCAAAATTGTTTCATATTATAAGCTCAATGAAGTTATGTTTCAGGCTTCAGAGCATATATATTTTTTAGTTGCATTTCAATGACACAAGAAATATCAGTTCACAACAATGCTTTTTATTTATGTTAAAATTTTAAAATTTCTTAAATTTCCGTAAATGCCTACATTTTTTCCATTTCGTCTTATGCGCGTTTCACATCCTGTAAAGAAAAATATATAATTTTTAGTTTAACAGGCTGCTCATCAGAGAATTATTCATTTTATAATAAAAACAAGCACACTATTTCAAAACAGAAAGAAGAAAACTAAGAAAAGCTTGAGAAAAAGAACGGCATGTCAAAAGCACGCTAGTAAAAATAAGTTTTGTCTGAAATTTTAATTTCATATTTACTCTCTCTCTCTCATATATATATATATATATATATATATATATATATATATATATATGATGATCCCGTGTTAATATTAGACGCTTAAGGTCTCCTGTTTTTGTTTCTCTTAGATACTTAATCCCCCCCCCCTTTTTATTTTTTTTATTTACTTATTTTTTTATTTATTAATTTTCCAACGAATGTTAAGTCTGCAATATCTTGGATTTAGTTAGTTTATCTGGGAATTTAAACTGCATTTTACTTTTTTTTTTTTTTTTTTTTTTAAAATGACTCAAAGCTTCTTTAGACTATATATATATAAATGCTTTGAGCATTTTTTAAAAACTTTTATAATGAAATGAATGTATATTTTAGCAGAATGAATATTTATAACGTGTTTACATTGTCTCCGTTTATACCTGATCAAATCAATTTCGCATTTGAAATGCAAATGTGTTTTCAAATGATTGAAAACTTACCATCTTAATATTGATGCCTTCAAGCTTATACGCAGGCGAAACTGGTTCCAAGTTCTTTGCGTGTGATAATAATCACATCTCACGAATTAAATGCGTTTTCTGCAATCCGGTTAATTACACCATTTGGGCTTGGAGTAAAATAATTTAGCTCTCAATAATCGATTTGAACATTCTTCACAATCGTTCATCATGAAACCACCCTCCAAGCATTACCACCCTTTTTTGGGGGACAGGAAAATCCTCCGAGACTTAATTTGTTCCTTTGGGAGAAAGAGTAGTATATTTTCATTCGTCATGATACATCCCTCCCAGATATTACTTTCTCTTTAGGGGGGGGGGTATATAGTATATGTTTGTTCCTCACGATACCATCCTCCCAGGATTACCTTTTCCTTTTTTGGTAGGAAGGGGAAGGCGAGAGTGTACTAATTATTCTGTTGTCATGATATAATCTTCCTAGGCATTAACCCCTCCTTTTTTGGTTAGTGTTTGTTCGTCATGATATCATTTCTCAGTCATTACCTCCTCTTTTGGGGGGTCAGTGTAGTATATGTTCGTTCACCATAATATAATCCTCCCAGCCTAGCAAAAATATGCAACCGGAAGGAGCATATATTTGCTAGTATATATATATATATATATATATATATATATATATATATATATACTAGCAAATATATGCTCCTTCCGGTTGCATATTTTATTTTTCTTTATTTTCCTTTATTTTTCTTCATTTTTCTTTATTTTTCTTCATTATTCTTTTTCATCTTTCTTTATCCCCCCCTTTTATTATTAGTACCTTAATTTTTTTATGATTAGTACCATTACGACTTCATAAATTTATAAATGGTGTGACTACAATTTATTTAATTATAAGTTTTATTTTTAATGATTTATTATTTAATATTTTTAGAAATATATTATTACATTAGCATATTATTTCAATATAATTTTTAACTTAATATAAATTTATTTTTATTTTTAACGTTATCTCCATTTACTTTCGATAACATATATAGCGTCTCTATTAGTTAAATTTGAATACTTCCCATAACGGGCTACGTAATTCCACGCACGTGACAATTTAAACATGCTAGGTTCCCATCTGTCCAACTGTTAACGTTATTCCCATTTAATGTCTTGCTTTTTCGATGTACAGCGTTGCTGTTGTTTTGATCTGAAACTTTTCCATAACTGACTACGAATATTCCACGCACGTGCCAATTTTAAATCTGAAAGTGTTCCATCTTTCCAACGAACAATATTTTGAAATTCCTGGCGGTTGTTCTCACTCATTAAGCTGATGAAGGTCCGATTTTCTCGGATCTGAAACCTTGGTCCGGATGTTGTTGTAACACTTTATTTAATATTAATAAATATATATATATATATAAAGAAACAGGATAATCTTCTTCTTCTTTTGTGTGAATCAGATGATTCTGGTGTTGGCATTAGTTTCCCCAATGTTTTTCTAGTTAGAAATCTTTCTCGAAAGACATCGCGTACTTACGGGAAGGACCACGAGAAGGTTGCTAACATCCCTAAGTAAGAGTGGTTCTGTGGAACCGACTGGATTCGCACTTGGAACACACAGGTCTTCAGTCCGTGTCGATATCCACTTAACCACCGTCACCGCCCAATGCGTTAATAAAACTGGTTTAGTAAACATCATGACAGAATTCGATTTTGGAACAATTCATAATAAAATGGGTAAAGTCGAAATCTTAGTGGCTTGGTTAATTAAACTTTGACGCATGGGCGATCTCATTTTTTAAATTGGTGCGAATGTGATAAGATACGTAGGAACATGAAGCGCGTATTACTATATATTTGATAATTAATAATAATAGATTTTCTTTATGAAAATCGCTCCAGACAAAGTATGAACCCACTTGTTGCCAACATCCCTAAGTGAAAGTGGTACTGTGAGAACCGACTGGATTCGAACTTGGAACACCCAGGTCTTCAGTCCGTGTCGTTATCCACTTAACCACCGTCACCTCCCAACAGGATAATAAAGATATGATGTATACCTTTAAAATAGAACCTATCATAAAAAAATTGATGCTCAATATACGAAATAGAGCAATCATATAAGCAAAAACCCCTTGTTTTGAACAATTGATGACTAAATAAATATTGTATTTTACACAATTTTTATTCTCATCCTTTACTTGCTTGTATATATATATATATATATATATATATATATTCATCCACAGACAGACTATGAGGCGTGCGCTGTCGGTAAGTGATATCTCAATGCCTTTTTTATATAAACATTGTCAACAACTTGTTCCATTTGTTTATTTACAAAGAGCTTTGCATTTCACTAATAGTAGCTGACAATATCACTTACTACAGTGCTCAACCTGAGAAGGGGGGCTTATATAGTCATCCACAGACAGACTGTTTCGCTGTATCAAAGCTCTTCAGTGAGGCTACACTCGTGTATATATATATACATATATATATATATATATATATATATATATATATAATTACTATTTCATGTATATAATGTTATAAGTGACAATATATTGCATATATATTTTAAGTATTTACTTCAACAGTGATCAATACGTGAGTAGAGCTTAGTAATAGTACAATAAATATATATATTAAGATGTGACCCAAGGTTGGGTCGGGAAAGTGGGGTTTAAAAATTGCCTGGGCAGCCCCGTCGGTATTGCCCGGTAGGGGCGTCTCAGGCAGTAAACAATAAACTTACTCCTCTCCAAAGAGGGGAGGCGAAGCCTGGGAGGGTGGACCTCCTAGAACTGCACAGGACAGACCCATAGACCGGCGTAAATCAAGCCCCGAAGGCCAAGACAATACCAGTCTATGGGGTGCAGTATCCATCAGAACAGATACTACACTTTGATCTTAGCCAAAAGGCCAAGTGGTGTCTTACGAGTACAAGTTATTTATCTACCTCCCACAAGGTAAGATGTGACACAAGGTCGGAAAAGTGGGATTAGATAAGCCAGCGCTCGAGAGGTGAGCACTCTGGCCATTTAAAAATTGCCTGGGCAGCCCCGTCGGCATTCCCCGGTAGAGGCGCCTCAGACAGTAAGCAATAAACTTACTCCTCCCCAAAGAGGGGAGGCGAAGCCTGGGAGGGTGGACCTCCTAGAACTGCACAGGACAGACTCATAGACCGGCGTAAATCAAGCCCCGAAGGCCAAGACAATACCAGTCTATGGGGTGCAGTATCCATCGGCACAGATACTACACTTTGATCTTAGCCAAAAGGCCAAGTGGTGTCTTACGAGTACAAGAGTAGCGGTATCCTTTTTGGGAATAATAAATTAAGAAGATCTGTTCGTCAATTGGTCTGTCAGACCGTCCATTAGTCGGTCAATCTTCATGTAGCAGGGGGTTTCTATTGATAATGGAGTCAAAACGTGGTTAGTTTTTAAACGTTACAAAGTATAAAACAGTAGCAGTGGCATGGCACTCAGTGGAACTCCGCAACGAGACATGAAGGGCGGCAGTTTAAACTACTGATAATAATTCAAGTGAAAAATATCTCGATTAAACTTTAGCTGATGTATTCTATAGAAGCAGAATTGCTATTTCGCTTTTTTACAGCACGCCATAGCAATTTTCTAAATTCAGTTTTACAAAAGTATTTTCATTGCTTAACTCACAATGGAAAGGTGCATCTTTAAAATAGTGCACATATGGTTGTGTCCTGCACATGTGCATATTTTAATGCTGCCTTTGTATGCAAAGATATACTCCAACCCTGGCCTTTGGGAATTATTACCCAGAAGATTGGCGATTTGAAATAGGAGACGAGATTCTTTCTGGTAAAAATAATGCCCATTCCGGATGAATGTCCCCTGTTCAGATATATTTTTAGGCAACCACTTACCTGGAAGAGGAAGCAGGATCCTTTATAAAAATGACAATACTCACTTCAAATAGTTACACTTCTTCTTCTTCTTCTTCTTCTTCTTCTTCTTCTTCTTCTTCTTCTTCTTCTTCTTCTTCTTTTTCTTCATAATAATAATAATAATCATCAGAGCATCTTAAGGTCCGTTTTTAATGCTGACATGCATTAGACAGCTTTTAGAAATTGACTTCTAAACTAACCTATCTCTGACTAGGTCTTT
Organism: Sepiola atlantica; assembly: GCA_963556195.1. Lineage (NCBI taxonomy): Eukaryota > Metazoa > Mollusca > Cephalopoda > Sepiida > Sepiolidae > Sepiola > Sepiola atlantica. The sequence goes on along the minus strand of OY744516.1, from coordinate 19,592,387 downwards.
ATTTATCCCTCTTTCTCTCAAGTCTATTCTCATAACTTCCTCCTATGTTTTCCTTTGCCTTCCCATGTAAACTGTACCTACTACCTCAACTGTTCTACATCTACTAACCCAAGAACTATTTTATCCATTTTTTAAACGTGGCCATACCATGAAAGTCTCTTGTTCTGCATACATCTTCCTATACTGTCCAAATTTAATCTTCCTCTGTGGGCATCAGATCTAAGCCTGTCTTTAAGACTCACATTACACATTTATCTCTATGCAATGCATGTCCTCAACCCTCATTGACCATGTTTCACTCCCATACATCATCACACTTTGTAAACATACCTGATAGACTCTTCCCTTGGTCGACAGTGGTCATGCTCTGCTGGTTAGTAATGACAGAAGTTCCCTTAACTTACTCCATCCACTCTTAACTCTTGCAATCACACTAACACCTGCTCCACCTTGTGTTCCAACGGTATAACCAAGGTAACAAAACTTCTCAACAACCTCAACAAATTCGCCATCCAAATATATTTTCTCCACATCTGACTTCTCATCCATCTCCATTACCTTACACTTCTTGCACACAAACTGGTTATCCCCCTCTTAACCTACCAGTAATTCCACTGCACTTTTTGTGTAACCAATGCTTACAAGTACCACAAAAAATTGAGTTACAATAACTGAGTAGGGGAACTTTCATCTTTCTGAAGGCTTTCCAAGAGTACAGCCACTGATCATCACCTTACTTTACTGGGATATATTTTTATCTTGCAAATACAGTCTAATTCTAATGTTATACCCTTGCCTTCTTTCCTTTGATGTCAGCTGGAATCTCAAAAGATTTTGAGGTGAGATAACGTAACACAGATGATGAGGCCTATATATGTTGTTGGACCTAAGAGAATTGGGGAAGCTAGCTAGCCACAGGAAGAGAGGGTTTTGATGATTAGTCTAGATTGTCACTATTAGAATAAAAAGCAAACTTCCTTTTGATTTTTTATTAGTATCTTTTAATGCTAAAAAATACGAACTCTATAGATTGTGTCAAGATGTTTCACTAAAATCATAACAGTTGTTAATTATTAATAACATAGCATTGTCTCTTCATTTAGGTGAGTCATTTTATTTCAGCTATCGAGATGCATATACTGGCCTGTATCGAAATCAAACACTGGACCCACACAACGAATACGGACCTCAATTGGATGCTATGACAGCGATGCAACCGACTAAGCAACTTGTAACTTTGCGTGTGGAGTTCTTCGATCCCCACTAGGTGGCCTGTAACCTTCTCATAGACAGGAAACAGCTGAGTCTCTCGTTGACACGTTGTTAGTAGTTGCTAGGTAAAAAAGCGACATCTAGTTGTAAGGATATTTATAGTGGTGATATAGCAGTAACGTTTTCCTTTTCTTAGGTCCTACACTGTTTGTCAAGCTCCATCCTCTGTCGCATCGCTGCAGTGTTGCGCCCCTGTGCTTGTTTTGCAAATACTTCTGCGGAATGTGCTCCGATGAATTTACTACACTTGTACTTCCTACACATATATACTATCGACCCACCCGACTAACAGCCAAATCCCACCCCTTCACTGTAGAGGTACTGAGATGCCGGAAGATTTTCTGCTCTAATAGTTTCTTTCCTTGGAGCACTTGCCTTTGGAATTCCCTCCCTGCTCCCTGTTATCCCGACCGTATGAACATGTAGAAATTTAAATGTAACGTGAACAAACATCTTGCTGCCCTGTTTGGGGTGAACGAAAGTAAAACCTTCATCTTCATTGTACTAACAGTAGTGGCAAAAGTTATTAATAAAGACAGAATAATACAATACTAATTGCTGTTCAATAATACTTTCAAGGTTTTTCTTTTTCTTTTCCAATAGAGAGTATACATTGCTCTCAGAATACATTGCTCTCAGAATACATTGCTCTTAGAATACATTGCTCTCAGAATACATTGCTCTTAGAATACATTGCTCTTAGAATACATTGCTCTTAGAATACATTGCTCTCAGAATACATTGCTCTTAGAATACATTGCTCTCAGAATACATTGCTCTTAGAATACATTGCTCTCAGAATACATTGCTCTCAGAATACATTGCTCTTAGAATACATTGCTCTTAGAATACATTGCTCTCAGAATACATTGCTCTTAGAATACATTGCTCTCAGAATACATTGCTCTTAGAATACATTGCTCTCAGAATACATTGCTCTCAGAATACATTGCTCTTAGAATACATTGCTCTTAGAATACATTGCTCTCAGAATACATTGCTCTCAGAATACATTGCTCTTAGAATACATTGCTCTCAGAATACATCGCTCTCAGAATACATTGCTCTTAGAATACATTGCTCTTAGAATACATTGCTCTCAGAATACATTGCTCTTAGAATACATTGCTCTTAGAATACATTGCTCTTAGAATACATTGCTCTCAGAATACATTGCTCTTAGAATACATTGCTCTTAGAATACATTGCTCTTAGAATACATTGCTCTCAGAATACATTGCTCTTAGAATACATTGCTCTTAGAATACATTGCTCTTAGAATATATTGTTACATAGCTACTCCTGCTTGGACCGTGGCAGTACGCGTTTCGATACTTGTCGTGTTGAGGGTTGGTCGTGTCGTCCAGTGGATGAATTCTTTCTTCTAGAACCACGCCGTCTGTTGTCTGCAATAAAAGCCATGTGGTGCATTCCGAAGACAAACTCTCCTTTTGAATTTAATTCTTTTTATTGCAAGCGTTGTTATTTCAACTGGGAGTCATTCACCACATCGAGAGAGAGGAAGAGAGCAAATCCTACTTTATCGTAGTTAGTTATTAATGTTTTCTTAACTATTCATAGAGAGGGGGGGCCGAAGGATTCTCGCGCTTGTCTTCCCTGAAGGGAAATATTCCTTATCTTTACATTGTGAATCGCACGTCCTCTCAGTTCGCTTTCCGAATCAGACTGACTAAAAACTCGCTTCTCACGAGAACGAGTGACGTCACAGATCCCTTTGTTTCCCACGCAAGGCCCGCGAAGTCACAGAACCTCTTGCAGGTGTAGACTGACCCTTGATCTGGGGTCTCGTCACACGTAACCTTGTCACGTCTGCCAGCTCTGACTGTGAAGACAAGCCCTGTTCTTCACTCGACTGCCCCGCGTTAATTCGTGCAAGTCAAATCAACAATTCCCAACAAATACGTCCATTCTCATAGGGCCATTATCTAACAATATTGCTCTCAGAATACATTGCTCTTAGAATAAATTGCTTTTAGAATACATTGCTCTTAGAATACATTGCTCTTCGAATACATTGCTCTCAGAAAACACTGCTCTCAGAATACACTGCTCTTAGAATACATTGCTCTTAGAATACATTGCTCTTAGAATACATTGCTCTCAGAATACACTGCTCTTAGAATACATTGCTCTTAGAATACATTGCTCTTAGAATACATTGCTCTCAGAATACACTGCTCTTAGAATACATTGCTCTCAGAATACACTGCTCTTAGAATACATTGCTCTCAGAATACACTACTCTTAGAATACATTTCTCTCAGAATACACTGCTCTTAGAATACATTGCTCTCAGAATACACTGCTCTTAGAATACATTGCTCTTAGAATACATTGCTCTCAGAATACATTGCTCTTCGAATACATTGCTCTCAGAATACATTGCTCTCAGAATACACTGCTCTTAGAATACATTGCTCTCAGAATACACTGCTCTTAGAATACATTGCTCTTCGAATACATTGCTCTCAGAATACATTGCTCTCAGAATACACTGCTCTAAGAATAGATTGCTCTTAGAATACATTGCTCTTAGAATACATTGCTCTCAGAATACACTGCTCTTAGAATACATTGCTCTCAGAATACACTGCTCTCAGAATACATTGCTCTCAGAATACATTGCTCTCAGAATACACTGCTCTAAGAATACATTGCTCTTAGAATACATTGCTCTTAGAATACATTGCTCTCAGAATACACTGCTCTTAGAATACATTGCTCTTGGAATACATTGCTCTCAGAATACATTGCTCTCAGAATACATTGCTCTCAGAATACACTGCTCTTAGAAAACATTGCTCTTAGAATACATTGCTCTTAGAATACATTGCTCTTAGAATACATTGCTCTCAGAATACACTGCTCTTAGAATATATTGCTCTCAGAATACACTGCTCTTAGAATACACTGCTCTTAGAATACACTGCTCTTAGAATACATTGCTCTTCGAATACATTGCTCTCAGAATACATTGCTCTCAGAATACACTGCCCTTAGAATACATTTCTCTTAGAATACATTGCTCTCAGAATACACTGCTCTAAGAATACATTGCTCTTAGAATAGACTGCTCTTAGAATACATTGCTCTTCGAATACATTGCTCTCAGAATACATTGCTCTCAGAATACACTGCTCTTAGAATACATTGCTCTTAGAATACACTGCTCTTAGAATACATTGCTCTTAGAATACATTGCTCTCAGAATACATTGCTCTTAGAATACATTGCTCTCAGAATACATTGCTCTCAGAATACACTGCTCTTAGAATACATTGATCTTAGAATACATTGCTCTCAGAATACACTGCTCTTAGAATACATTGCTCTCAGAATACATTGCTCTCAGAATACACTGCTCTTAGAATACACTGCTCTTAGAATACATTGCTCTTCGAATACATTGCTCTCAGAACACATTGCTCTCAGAATACACTGCTCTTAGAATACATTGCTCTTAGAATACATTGCTCTTAGAATACATTGCTCTCAGAATACACTGCTCTTAGAATACATTGCTCTTAGAATACATTGCTCTTAGAATACATTGCTCTCAGAATACACTGCTCTTAGAATACATTGCTCTCAGAACACATTGCTCTCAGAATACACTGCTCTTAGAATACATTGCTCTTAGAATACATTGCTCTTAGAATACATTGCTCTTAGAATACACTGCTCTTAGAATACATTGCTCTTAGAATACACTGCTCTTAGAATACATTGCTCTCAGAATACACTGCTCTTAGAATACATTGCTCTCAGAACACATTGCTCTCAGAATACACTGCTCTTAGAATACATTGCTCTTCGAATACATTGCTCTCAGAATACATTGCTCTCAGAATACACTGCTCTAAGAATACATTGCTCTTAGAATACATTGCTGTTAGAATACATTGCTCTCAGAATACACTGCTCTTAGAATACATTGCTGTTAGAATACATTACTCTTAGAATACATTGCTCTCAGAATACACTGCTCTTAGAATACATTGCTCTCAGAATACACTGCTCTTAGAATACATTGCTCTCAGAATACACTGCTCTTAGAATACATTGCTCTTCGAATACATTGCTCTCAGAATACATTGCTCTCAGAATACACTGCTCTTAGAATACATTGCTCTTAGAATACATTGCTCTAAGAATACATTGCTCTCAGAATACACTGCTCTTAGAATACATTGCTCTTAGAATACATTGCTCTCAGAATACACTGCTCTTAGAATACATTGCTCTCAGAATACATTGCTCTCAGAATACACTGCTCTTAGAATACATTGCTCTCAGAATACACTGCTCTTAGAATACATTGCTCTTCGAATACATTGCTCTCAGAATACCTTGCTCTCAGAACACACTGCTCTTAGAATACATTGCTCTTAGAATACACTGCTCTTAGAATACATTGCTCTTAGAATACATTGCTCTTTGAATACATTGCTCTCAGAATACACTGCTCTTAGAATACATTGCTCTTAGAATACATTGCTCTCAGAATACACTGCTCTTAGAATACATTGCTCTCAGAATACACTGCTCTTAGAATACATTGCTCTTCGAATACATTGCTCTCAGAATACATTGCTCTCAGAATACACTGCTCTTAGAATACATTGCTCTTAGAATACATTGCTCTTAGAATACATTGCTCTCAGAATACACTGCTCTTAGAATACATTGCTCTTAGAATACATTGCTCTCAGAATACACTGCTCTTAGAATACATTGTTCTCAGAATACATTGCTCTCAGAATACACTGCTCTTAGAATACATTGCTCTCAGAATACACTGCTCTTAGAATACATTGCTCTTTGAATACATTGCTCTCAGAATACATTGCTCTCAGAATACACTGCTCTTAGAATACATTGCTCTTAGAATACATTGCTCTCAGAATACATTGCTCTCTAAATACACTGCTCTTAGAATACATTGCTCTTAGAATACATTGCTCTTAGAATACATTGCTCTCAGAATACACTGCTCTTAGAATACATTGCTCTCAGAATACACTGCTCTTAGAATACATTGCTCTCAGAATACACTGCTTTTAGAATACATTGCTCTTCGAATACATTGCTCTCAGAATACATTGCTCTTAGAATACACTGCTCTTAGAATACATTGCTCTTAGAATACATTGCTCTTAGAATACATTGCTTTCAGAATACACTGCTCTTAGAATACATTGCTCTTAGAATACATTGCTCTCAGAATACACTGCTCTTAGAATACATTGCTCTCAGAATACACTTCTCTTAGAATACATTGCTCTCAGAATACACTGCTCTTAGAATACATTGCTCTTAAAATACACTGCTCTTAGAGTACATGGCTCTTAGAATACATTGCTCTCAGAATACACTGCTCTTAGAATACATTGCTCTCAGAATACACTGCTCTTAGAATACATTGCTCTTAGAATACATTGCTCTCAGAATACACTGCTCTTAGAATACATTGCTCTCAGAATACATTGCTCTCAGAATACATTGCTCTTAGAATACATTGCTCTCAGAATACACTGCTCGTAGAATACATTGCTCTCAGAATACACTGCTCTTAGAATACATTGCTCTCAGAATACACTGCTCTTAGAATACATTGCTCTTCGAATACATTGCTCTCAGAATACATTGCTCTCAGAATACACTGCTCTTAGAATACATTGCTCCTCGAATACATTGCTCTCAGAATACATTGCTCTCAGAATACACTGCTCTTAGAATACATTGCTCAAAGAATACATTGCTCTTAGAATACATTGCTCTCAGAATACACTGCTCTTAGAATACACTGCTCTTAGAATACATTGCTTTTAGAATACATTGCTCTTAGAATACATTGCTCTTAGAATACATTGCTCTCAGAATACACTGCTCTTAGAATACATTGCTCTCAGAATACACTGCTCTTAGAATACATTGCTCTCAGAATACACTGCTCTTAGAATACATTGCTCTTCGAATACATTGCTCTCAGAACACATTGCTCTCAGAATACACTGCTCTTAGAATACATTGCTCTTAGAATACATTGCTCTTAGAATACATTGCTCTCAGAATACACTGCTCTTAGAATACATTGCTCTTAGAATACATTGCTCTCAGAATACACTGCTCTTAGAATACACTGCTCTTAGAATACATTGCTTTTAGAATACATTGCTCTTAGAATACATTGCTCTTAGAATACATTGCTCTAAGAATACACTGCTCTTAGAATACATTGCTCTCAGAATACACTGCTCTTAGAATACATTGCTCTCAGAATACACTGCTCTTAGAATACATTGCTCTTCGAATACATTGCTCTCAGAACACATTGCTCTCAGAATACACTGCTCTTAGAATACATTGCTCTTAGAATACATTGCTCTTAGAATACATTGCTCTCAGAATACACTGCTCTTAGAATACATTGCTCTTAGAATACATTGCTCTTAGAATACATTGCTCTCAGAATACACTGCTCTTAGAATACATTGCTCTCAGAACACATTGCTCTCAGAATACACTGCTCTTAGAATACATTGCTCTTAGAATACATTGCTTATAGAATACATTGCTCTCAAAATACACTGCTCTTAGAATACATTGCTCTCAGAACACATTGCTCTCAGAATACACTGCTCTTAGAATACATTGCTCTTAGAATACATTGCTCTTAGAATACATTGCTCTCAGAATACATTGCTCTCTAAATACACTGCTCTTAGAATACATTGCTCTTAGAATACATTGCTCTTAGAATACATTGCTCTCAGAATACACTGCTCTTAGAATACATTGCTCTCAGAATACACTGCTCTTAGAATACATTGCTCTCAGAATACACTGCTTTTAGAATACATTGCTCTTCGAATACATTGCTCTCAGAATACATTGCTCTTAGAATACACTGCTCTTAGAATACATTGCTCTTAGAATACATTGCTCTTAGAATACATTGCTTTCAGAATACACTGCTCTTAGAATACATTGCTCTTAGAATACATTGCTCTCAGAATACACTGCTCTTAGAATACATTGCTCTCAGAATACACTTCTCTTAGAATACATTGCTCTCAGAATACACTGCTCTTAGAATACATTGCTCTTAGAATACACTGCTCTCAGAATACACTGCTCTTAGAATACATTGCTCTCAGAATACACTGCTCTTAGAATACATTGCTCTTAGAATACATTGCTCTCAGAATACACTGCTCTTAGAATACATTGCTCTCAGAATACATTGCTCTCAGAATACATTGCTCTTAGAATACATTGCTCTCAGAATACACTGCTCTTAGAATACATTGCTCTCAGAATACACTGCTCTTAGAATACATTGCTCTCAGAATACACTGCTCTTAGAATACATTGCTCTTCGAATACATTGGTCTCAGAATACATTGCTCTCAGAATACACTGCTCTTAGAATACATTGCTCTTCGAATACATTGCTCTCAGAATACACTGCTCTTAGAATACACTGCTCTTAGAATACATTGCTCTTAGAATACATTGCTCTTAGAATACATTGCTCTCAGAATACACTGCTCTTAGAATACACTGCTCTTAGAATACATTGCTTTTAGAATACATTGCTCTTAGAATACATTGCTCTTAGAATACATTGCTCTCAGAATACACTGCTCTTAGAATACATTGCTCTCAGAATACACTGCTCTTAGAATACATTGCTCTCAGAATACACTGCTCTTAGAATACATTGCTCTCCGAATACATTGCTCTCAGAACACATTGCTCTTAGAATACACTGCTCTTAGAATACATTGCTCTTAGAATACATTGCTCTTAGAATACATTGCTCTCAGAATACACTGCTCTTAGAATACATTGCTCTTAGAATACATTGCTCTTAGAATACATTGCTCTCAGAATACACTGCTCTTAGAATACACTGCTCTTAGAATACATTGCTTTTAGAATACATTGCTCTTAGAATACATTGCTCTCAGAATACATTGCTCTCAGAATACACTGCTCTTAGAATACATTGCTCTCCGAATACATTGCTCTCAGAACACATTGCTCTTAGAATACACTGCTCTTAGAATACATTGCTCTTAGAATACATTGCTCTTAGAACACATTGCTCTCAGAATACACTGCTCTTAGAATACATTGCTCTTAGAATACATTGCTCTTAGAATACATTGCTCTCAGAATACACTGCTCTTAGAATACATTGCTCTTAGAATACATTGCTCTTAGAATACATTGCTCTCAGAATACACTGCTCTTAGAATACATTGCTCTCAGAACACATTGCTCTCAGAATACACTGCTCTTAGAATACATTGCTCTTAGAATACATTGCTTATAGAATACATTGCTCTCAAAATACACTGCTCTTAGAATACATTGCTCTCAGAACACATTGCTCTCAGAATACACTGCTCTTAGAATACATTGCTCTTAGAATACATTGCTCTTAGAATACATTGCTCTCAGAATACATTGCTCTCTAAATACACTGCTCTTAGAATACATTGCTCTTAGAATACATTGCTCTTAGAATACATTGCTCTCAGAATACACTGCTCTTAGAATACATTGCTCTCAGAATACACTGCTCTTAGAATACATTGCTCTCAGAATACACTGCTTTTAGAATACATTGCTCTTCGAATACATTGCTCTCAGAATACATTGCTCTTAGAATACACTGCTCTTAGAATACATTGCTCTTAGAATACATTGCTCTTAGAATACATTGCTTTCAGAATACACTGCTCTTAGAATACATTGCTCTTAGAATACATTGCTCTCAGAATACACTGCTCTTAGAATACATTGCTCTCAGAATACACTTCTCTTAGAATACATTGCTCTCAGAATACACTGCTCTTAGAATACATTGCTCTTAGAATACACTGCTCTCAGAATACACTGCTCTTAGAATACATTGCTCTCAGAATACACTGCTCTTAGAATACATTGCTCTTAGAATACATTGCTCTCAGAATACACTGCTCTTAGAATACATTGCTCTCAGAATACATTGCTCTCAGAATACATTGCTCTTAGAATACATTGCTCTCAGAATACACTGCTCTTAGAATACATTGCTCTCAGAATACACTGCTCTTAGAATACATTGCTCTCAGAATACACTGCTCTTAGAATACATTGCTCTTCGAATACATTGGTCTCAGAATACATTGCTCTCAGAATACACTGCTCTTAGAATACATTGCTCTTCGAATACATTGCTCTCAGAATACACTGCTCTTAGAATACACTGCTCTTAGAATACATTGCTCTTAGAATACATTGCTCTTAGAATACATTGCTCTCAGAATACACTGCTCTTAGAATACACTGCTCTTAGAATACATTGCTTTTAGAATACATTGCTCTTAGAATACATTGCTCTTAGAATACATTGCTCTCAGAATACACTGCTCTTAGAATACATTGCTCTCAGAATACACTGCTCTTAGAATACATTGCTCTCAGAATACACTGCTCTTAGAATACATTGCTCTCCGAATACATTGCTCTCAGAACACATTGCTCTTAGAATACACTGCTCTTAGAATACATTGCTCTTAGAATACATTGCTCTTAGAATACATTGCTCTCAGAATACACTGCTCTTAGAATACATTGCTCTTAGAATACATTGCTCTTAGAATACATTGCTCTCAGAATACACTGCTCTTAGAATACACTGCTCTTAGAATACATTGCTTTTAGAATACATTGCTCTTAGAATACATTGCTCTTAGAATACATTGCTCTAAGAATACACTGCTCTTAGAATACATTGCTCTCAGAATACACTGCTCTTAGAATACATTGCTCTTAGAATACACTGCTCTCAGAATACACTGCTCTTAGAATACATTGCTCTTCGAATACATTGCTCTCAGAACACATTGCTCTCAGAATACACTGCTCTTAGAATACATTGCTCTTAGAATACATTGCTCTTAGAATACATTGCTCTCAGAATACACTGCTCTTAGAATACATTGCTCTTAGAATACATTGCTCTCAGAATACATTGTATTACTCTTAGACAACATTTCTCCTAGACAAATTACTCGTAGAAGGAAATGTTACGTAGAGGGTGCCATCATTACTCTGAAAAAATTACTGTTAGAAAACATTACTATTAATAAATATTACTCTTTGAAAATATCACTCCTTGGCAGTGGTAATCTTCTTTGTTTTCAACACGATTGACCCTCAGCTGCCCCCTTCTAATATCTATTTAGGAAGACAATAAATAGAAAAAATAAGGTTTTGAGTTTTAAAAGAATCAGATTGAATAATACGGTTGGGGATGAACAAAGATACTAGGGCATGATGTGACCAGCCGATTGATCGGATCGGGCCTCTCTGATTCCCTATCTAGCCGAAGTAAGAGCCGAATTGGAGTTTTGCAAGTCACTAAACCACAGAGTGCTCAGCCACCAGGATCCCGTCCTAAGGCATATGGGTCGCCACCCACGGCCTACAGGTGGCCTCGTTTTCAGGGAGGGGGGGGTACCCTCAGCATGGGGTTGCAGTCAGCGAATTTGTGGCGACATATATATATATATATTTTTTTTTTGTAGGTACAATATTTTAAAATAAAGTTTAATAATATTGGCGAAGTGGCCATAATTACTGAGAAAGAAGGAGGCCTTTATTAACAAAATAAAAAAATAAATACGAGTAGAGAGGATCAAGAATTTGCTTTTTCTTTTGTTAAATATTTACTTTAGTAACATGGTTAAAAGAAAAGAAATTAATGAACGGAGGAGAAAAAGGTGCTATTGCTACCAAGACATCTTTCGGTCGACCCTTTGTCAGGGTAGTCATCGACAATATAATGGAGGTAATTCGGTTCTAAAATATATATATATATATATATATATATATATATATATATATATATATATATATATATATATATATATATATATATATATATATATGTTACCGCATAAATGATGCCCACCACCTCTTTTTCTAGTTGCGAATAGCTCTTCCCAGCTGTTAAGAGTGTACGAGAAGCATGGGCTATCGACTTCAGCGAATCGTTGTCCATTCTGTGCTCAAAATACATGCTCGCATCGGAAGCAACATCTATCTTGTGTTCTGGATGATAATGAGTTAAAAATAAATCAGACGTGAGAGTGGTCTTTATTTTCTCAAATGTCTCCTAGCATTCTGCCGTCCGTTCAATAATTCGTAGGTTGTGCATACTTAGGATAAATACATTATAGTAATTCACATGGGCGGTTACATTTCCGTTTTTTCACCAACACACAACTTCATCAATAATCATTCCAGATGAAGAACGCAGGCTGTTTCAAATATTGACTTATTTAAATAAAAAAATTATATAAAAACAACATAGGTTTATGCTTCAACCACCAGAAACTTATCATCATCAAAATATCTTTAGAAGCATACGTGGAATATATAATCTCTCCCCCCCTCTCTCTCTCTGTGTCTGTCTGTCTCTCTCTCTCTCTCTCTCTCTCTATATATATATATATATATATATATATATATATATATATATATATATATATATATATATGGAAAATGAAAAAGGAAAACCAAAAAAATGGATGTTTTTTATGTGTACATCAACGTTTCGTCTTTATTTATGGATGATAAAATAGAGAAAAAATGTCATGCAAGTGCAGATACATGTAGGGTAGACATATTAGGAGGAAAATAGAATGAAATAGTGGCCACTGCTGGGTGGACGTCCGTATTTGTTGGAGAAATAGAAATGAATGTTGAATGTTCTATTTCTCCAACAAATACGGACGTCCACCCAGCAGTGGCCACTATTTCATTCTATTTTTCCTCCTAATATGTCTACCCTACATGTATCTGCACTTGCATGACATTTTTTCTCTATTTTATCATCCTGATGAAGTCTTATAAATAAAGACGAAACGTTGATGTACACATAAAAAACATCCATTTTTTGGTTTTCCTTTTTCATTTTCCCATCACGTCGGATTACTTTCATCCTTCTCTTCCCATATATATATATATATATATATATTGGCATTGAAGAGACAATATTTATTACTCATAATGAATTAAGAAATTAAAAAGATGAAAGGGCAGTTGACCGGTTTCGTACATCGCTCAACAGAGCCAAATATCGAGGTAATGTATAAAAAATATAAAAAAAAAGATGCTATGAGAATTATAGCGAGGAGAAGGGGTAAAAAAAAAGAAAAAAAAAGAAAGTTCAATCAAATAGAAACAACATTAAGCCCGAGGAGATTTTCTCTTTGCTTGCAAAGAGAAGGTCTCAAGGACTTAATATAAATTGTTTCTAGGATCTTGAGATGATAAGGGGAGTGCGACTTACTAAGAATGGAGAATTTAGAGGCACAAGTGCGGTTATTTATGAGATGTGGACCTATCGACGAACCATAAGTATTATTCAAAACATCAGTTGGTGAATAATTTGCATTGCGAATTTTTGTGGGCACGTGTTGTTTGACCCGGATGTCCAATCTTTGTGACGTCATCCCAACGTAGTGCATACTGCAACTACATTTAAATAAATAAATAATGTAATTATTATGAGGTGGGGGAAGGACATCTTTTCGAATAAAAGTCAAGATTGGTCGAGAGGAAAAAACAACTCGTGTATTCGCAGCAAAATAACTTTGTTGTACAGACAAAGAGATTTGTTTGGCGAATCTATCACTAATGTTACCAAGCCAAGGTAGGCGAAGGTAAATAGGGCATCTGTCTACAGAAGCTTGTTTGCTTTTGTAAAAATGTAAAAATATTACATTTTTACAAAAGCAAACCAGCTTCTGTAGACAGATGCCCTATTTACCTTCGCCTACCTTGGCTTGGTAATATTAATGATAGATTCGAAACCGGTCAGCTGCTCTTTCATCTTTTTAATTTCTTAATTCATTATGAGTAATAAATATTGTCTCTTCAATGCCATTTTAAAGTTTTGTACGACAAAGAAAATATTTAAATATATATATATATTTCGAGAGGTCGCACTATATATATATATATAGAGAGAGAGAGAGAGAGGGGGGGTTATATATTCCACGTATGCTTCTAGAGATATTTTCATGATGATAAGTTGGTGGTGGTTGAAGCATAAAACAATGTTGTTTATATATATATATATATATATATATAAATATATATATTAATTTTATACGTACATAAAAGTAATCCATGGACATGTGTTTCTGGCTCACAGCCGTCATCAGCATGGCTCGAACCTTCGATATTGATGTCTATAGTCCAGCGTTTTACCATTGGACCAAGACGCCCTGTCTATGTGCGATTTTTATCACCTAAATATTTAATGTATTTTTATGTAATTATTTTTATTGGTGATTGCAGCGTTCGTTGTTTTTTTTTTTGCTTACTACTATTTTGATTATTTCACTTAAGTGATTAAAATGCAGAGATTGCATTATTAGTCGCCCATAACTTTATAAGACGTATTTTTCGTTAATATATATTTTTGATATGAATTATATACGTACATAAAAGTAATCCATGGACACGTGTTTCTGGCTCACAGCCCGCATGGCTAACTTAGGCAAGGATCAAACCTATAGTTCAGCGTCTTACCATTGTACTAAATCGCCCTGTCTAGAAATATGTACGATTTTTATCACCTAAATATTTAATATATTTTTATGTATTTATATATATATACCTAACTTTATTACTGTTATGATGTTATGGTGAACTACCCTATTTCGGGAATATATTGACTCTTCCAGACACCATGTGTAGAGTTTGCGACGAAGTGTCAATACAGTCTCGGACGCAGCTTCTGTTGCTCAGAGATGTTGATTGGAAGATACCAGTCGATTATCCGTTCTCGACAATCAGTCCGGAAGAAACTGGGCCATTTCGGTGGTATTGTTCTGTGTAGTCCTCGGAGGTACATCCTCCCTAACCTCTCTTCTTTGGGGTGAAGTTAGTTTATAGCTAACTGCTTGGGGCGACCCGATCGGGGAATGTCGACGGGACTGCCTAGGCTATTTTTAGGTGTGAACGCCTCTTCTTTAGGGGCGCTGGCCTGATCCTATCCACAATGCCACAACTGGCGATGAGAAATTCGTTCTTATTTGGACACAACATTGCCCAGACTTATGTTGCACACAACACTGGCAACGAAAACTTGGATGTATGTCGTATACAACATAACCATTACTACAACTGGAATGTTGGATTTTCGAAAATAAGACTAGGTTATACGCTCTGGAAAATTGTTAATTATAAAAATAGAGCGGGAACTTAATGTCGTACTGGAGTTTTAACATACAAAGTGTGCCAAATCTAAAAAAAAAAAAAAATAACACTCTAGCATCGGGAAGTAGGATTGAAAAAAAAAAGAAAAATGTTTTCGTTCTTGACTAGGACGAAACAGATTTCAAATTAAGGTTTTGAAATTCAAGTCGTTCGACCTCGAAAAAACCCCCGAAAGAAATCAACAAAAAGGTCTGTCGATTTTTTCCTTTTTCGTTTTGTTTAATCAGGAACACGAAAATAAGTTTACCGAGCTTTTTTTCTCACGCTAAGAGGTTAAGAATTTATCTTCCAGTGAGTAAAGCTACGACCGTGTCATATATATATATATATATATATATATATATATATATATATATATATATATATATATATATACTTTTCGTTACTTAAAATAGGCTGACGTTTTCGTGTGTGTATATATATATATATATATATATATATATATATATATATATATATATATATATATATACGAAAAAGTCAGCCTATTTTAAGTGACGAATTTAAAAACGCTGTTCTAAAACTTATCAGGCACCAACAAGAACAACAGCTGCAATTACAGAGGCATCAACTAGAGCAACAACTACAATTACAGAGGGAACAAATGAATATCAGAAAAAATGGAAACATAAAAGTTTCGACTAGAAGAAAACTTCCAAAGACAAGAAGAAACATTTCAGGAAAGTCAGAAATATAAAAAAGAACAACAACTTTTACTGGAAGAGAAATTTCAAGAAAGGCAGCGTTAACAAATGAAAAGATTTGAGGAAATGGTTCTTCATACCAAACAGGAACAAAAACATTATAAATGGTGAAGATGAAAGTGCATTTTCACAAAGCACTATTTGGATGATTATCGATAATTTTACTTACGATTCTGAATACGAAAATTACGTTTGCTTCGTATTTCAGAAGATACGAAGACATTTATAATATGGACTGTGCGAATTGGACCGATTTTAAAAGGATTCGTTTGCTATTAAGAAAATTGTGTACGGTTGAACGTATCAAATTCGTCATTTATATATTGCCACAAAAAACTAGCGATCTTACATTTGTTGAAGCGATACAATTATTTACTATATTATTTATCCCTAAAACGTCTCTTTTTCACAAAACGTAGAAATGTATGAATCTAAAAAAAAGAAAAAGATGAAGACTACACTACTTTTGCTAGCGTAGTTAACAAATACTGCGATAATTTCAAGTTGTCGGAGTTGAGCAGTAACAATTTTAAATGTCTAATCTTTGCGCAAGCTACTTTGTATAAATACTCATAGGGTTTGTACAAATTCGAAAGATTACCATTTGGTGTTAAGGTTTCGCCAGCCATTTTTCTACAAGTTATGGACATATTCCTTAGCAGACTGGAATTTGCGAAAGCCTACCTAGATGACATTCTAGTGAGCAGTAAAAGCACCGAGCAACCCAAATCATTTAAAAGAATACAAGACTATGGATTTAAATTTAAGGAGGGGAAATGCGATTTTTTTTATAGAAAAAAAAATATCTTGGTTAAATTATAGACAAAGATGGTAGAAGACCAGACCCAGAGCGAGCTAGTGCGATAAAAAAAATATGGCGGCTCCCGAAAACGTATCGTCCCTACAAAGTTTTCTTGGTTTAGCAAATTATTACAATGTGTTTATTCCAAATATGCACAATTTATGAACGTCTCTTAATGAGCTATTAAAAAAAACAACCAAAGATTGGGTCTGAACGACAGAATGTCAGGAGGCATTTGGAAAAATAAAAAACATTTTTCACATCAGAATTATTTTTGATTCACTACAATCCAGATCTTGAAATCACTGTAGCTACTGATGCTAGCTCGTACGACATGGAAGACAGAACGCTAAAACCTATCGGCCACGACGCGTCTAATACATTGCAAATCGAGATGGAAGCATTGGGTATTACTTTTTCAGTCACCAAATTTCATCGTTTCCTTAACGGAAGGCATTTTTTTTTTGCAAAGCGACTATAAACCACTGATAACGATTTATGGGTAAAAAAAGGGGTTACCGACGCATTCTGGGAACAGACTACAGAGATATGGGGCCATTCTCTTAAATTACAATTATAAAATGGAGTATCTACCATCGCCAAAAGGAAGGGGTGTTATTGTGTGATGGTGATCTACCCTATTTCGGAAATATATGGACTCTTCCGGACACTATGTATAGAGTTTACGATGAAGTGTCAGGACAGTCTCGGATGCAGACTTTCTGTAACATACTATTCTGTACTTCTGTAAATAAATACTCTTGTAAATCTACCACCGTGTTGTCTTATTTAGTATCGGCCCTTCAAGGTCACAACAATTACCTAACTTTATATGTATAGATATATACTAGAAAAAATACACGTCCCAAGACGGGTAAAATCACTTCCCTGAACAGAACAGTTTTGCACCACTTTTATGTCCTCTTATGAAGATTTAAATCAACATATAATGATATTAATCCTTATGTCTAGAATTTTTTATTCCAATTTTGATCAAAATCCATTACATGAATTTGAACTTAGAAAATATCTAAAATTTAAGGCTTAAGCTTAAGGGATCTTAAGAAGAAATAGAAATTCAAGGAATCTTGCTTAATCGGCGTCTATTGACTATGAATCAAATTTAATGCAAATCTGAAGTATCTGAATTTACAAATTGGAAGTTGTGCCAATATTATGCCTTCTAAAACCCCTTTAAAATACTCCAAAGAAACTGGCGAATATTTAATATATGTCAAAGATTTATTGTTAAAACTTCATAAAAATCGGAGATGTCTGAATTCTTACGAGGGGATACACCCCTCTTTTTGCATTAAACTGAATTAAACTAAATATAGCCCACATTACGGCCCCTTACGCATAGCAGCTGTGTTCCAAAATTTATAATTTAAAAAGTTAATTCGTTGAGGAGTGAATTCTGTATATACAAATATATAAAAACATACACATACATAACACACACACATACACACACACATTGTTATTATGTGTTATTGTTTGGCGTTTCTGCGCATATGTGGGTGTGCGGGGGGTGTATGTGTTTTTATATTTTTATATTTTTATTTTTATTTTTTATTTTTTGCTTCTCTGGGTCAAAGTTGTGTGTGTTTTTTAAGTATGCGTGATTCTGACCTTTATTTTATCGGTCATCTCCATTTCTTGAAGTGTTTCGGGTTTTCTTTTGAAATTCATTATTTTTTATGGCCTTGACGCCGTGTTGTGTTTGTGTGTGTGTGTGCGCGTGCGGTTAGTTTTGAATCTTGTACATAGGTGAGCGACACACACACACCCATATACATAAACACATACATATATACATATATGTGTATATACATATAAATAGGTGTATGGGTAGATAGATATATAGATAGGTAGATATATAGAAGGGTGGATAGATAGATCGATAAGTAGGTGAATAGATGAGTAGTAAGGTAGATGGATATATAGATAGATGGGTAGATATATGGGCAGATAGATAGACAGATAGAAAGATAGATAGATAGAAAGATAGATAGGTAAATAGGTAGAGAGGTAGATAGAAAAGTAGATGGATAGATAGATAAACAGAAAAATGGATAGAAAGATAGGCAGGTATATAGATGTACATGTGTACACACATCCATTTTTGTATGCATGCATGCATACACATACACATACACACTCGCGTGTTGACCATGCATTCTATGCATGTGCGTGACCACACAAACATGCGCATACGTACATGTGTATGTATGTACATGGGCTCCCGTCCATATATGTGTGCATTCCTGTTCTTATATGTATGTAGATGTGTGTGGTCTGTATGGTGTGTCGTTTGAGTTACGATCAAACTACACACCATACAGACCACACACATCTACATACATATAAGAACAGAGTTTTGTTTGTTTGGAGGGAAGGAAGAATAGAAAGGAAGAAAATTATTGGATGGGCAAAGCACTTATCACTTTGATTCATCATCACTTGATCAAAGTGATAAGTGCTTTGCCCATCCAATAATTTTCTCCCTTCTCATCCCTCTCCCTTCCAAACAAACCCAAAACGATATACAAGAATGTCTGTCTATCAGTCTTACTTTCAGTTTGTAAAAAAGCCCAAGGAAGCTGGATTTCGAAAGAGATTGCAGCTGAAACATGTATGCACATATGTAGCCAATAATGTTTATATAAATAAAGGATATATATATATATATATTTATATATATATATATATATATTGGTCAAGTTCAAGTGTGTTAATAATTGAACATAAAACCAACGTTTTCAAGAGTGCTCAATACCAAGTAGAGCATTTATAAAATTACATAAACAATAGTATGGCCTGAGGCTATAATATAGTTTATATATATATATATATATATATATATATATATATATATATATATATATATATTAGTACTTCATGTATCCACATAAAATATTATAAGGAGATATAATTTTTTATGTATCAGTTTTCAGTATTTACTTCAACAGTGCTCGATACGTAAGTAGAGCTAGGTAGTAAGCAATGAAAATATATATGGCAATCAAGCTACACAGAAGCTCCCGTGTTTCATCCCAGGGGGGAATCGTCAGGCTAAATGCATTTAGCCTGACGATTCCCCCCGGGGATGAAACACGGGGGCTTCTGTGTAGCTTGATTGCCATATATATTTTCATTGCTTACTATATATATATATATATATATATATATATATATATATATATATATATATATATATATATATATATGAATAGATTAAAAAAATCATAGATAGTTATTTATAATTGTAGATGGATCGATATGCAAAATCATCGTGTGAATTTTCATATCTATATAGATATGGATAATTGTAGATCGTTGTCTCTGTCTAATTTTGATGCAAGTGACGTTGACATTTTCATGTAGGTAAAAAAGAAGATGTCCGCAGATTTAGTTTAAACTATTTTCTTGTTCTTTGATCTTTCTTTTCCCCCACCCTTTCTCCCTTTTTCTCTCTCCAATTTAGCTGGTGAGGTGGCAGACGTCCGTTCCCACGTGATTTCAGGTAATTCAGTGTCAATTTTATTGGCACTACAACAGGTGTGAGCAGAGAACAAAGCTGGAAAAGGTTGAGGTGTTTTCCTGATGCAACAACGATTCACACCTGTCACCAATCCATTATTTACTTGCCAAGGTTATTAAAATAAAAATAAAATAAAAACAAACAAAAATTAACAAAAGGAGCTAGAAATATTAGTAAAGGACACGTCAGCAGTTCCAATGTAAATCTAAAACGTTCTTCAACTTGGATTTTGTCACTGAGAACTGAATTACATCCATTGTTAAATAATGGCTGAATTCGACTCAGACTTCTTAGCCTCTTGGCTAGGAATAAAGTGTAGCATCTGTTCTGATACTACACTTCATCTTTTCTATCCTTGGTCAGTGAAGGAGAAATCCTTCCTAGATTAAGGCAATTTTAATTTTTGTCCCAATCTGGAGTGCCCCTTTCTAGGAAGCTGGATTTTCCCCACATTAAAAACCGACTTTGTGTTTAACTCTGCCCTCGTGGGGAGGCAAGTAAATACACTTACAGCAATAACTTTTTTTATATTCTTAATATGCATTTATACAATTTGCGTGTTTAGTGACAGAAATGCTGTTTCAAACTTAAGCGTGACAGACCAAGGAAAATCCTATTTGAAACTTAAGCGTGACAGACCAAGGAAAATCCTATTTGAAACTTAAGCGTGACAGACCAAGGAAAATCCTATTTGAAACTTAAGCGTGACAGACCAAGGAAAATCCTATTTGAAACTTAAGCATGACAGACCAAGGAAAATCCTATTTGAAACTTAAGCGTGACAGACCAAGGAAAATCCTATCTGAAACTTAAGCGTGACAGACCAAGGAAAATCCTATTTGAAACTTAAGCGTGACAGACCAAGGAAAATCCTATTTGAAACTTAAGCATGACAGACCAAGGAAAATCCTATTTGAAACTTAAGCGTGACAGACCAAGGAAAATCCTATTTGAAACTTAAGCGTGACAGACCAAGGAAAATCCTATTTGAAACTTAAGCGTGACAGACCAAGGAAAATCCTATTTGAAACTTAAGCGTGACAGACCAAGGAAAATCCTATTTGAAACTTAAGCATGACAGACCAAGGAAAATCCTATTTGAAACTTAAGCGTGACAGACCAAGGAAAATCCTATCTGAAACTTAAGCGTGACAGACCAAGGAAAATCCTATTTGAAACTTAAGTATGACAGACCAAGGAAAATCCTATTTGAAACTTAAGTATGACAGACCAAGGAAAATCCTATTTGAAACTTAAGTATGACAGACCAAGGAAAATCCTATTTGAAACTTAAGTATGACAGACCAAGGAAAATCCTATTTGAAACTTAAGTATGACAGACCAAGGAAAATCCTATTACAAACTCAAGCGTGACAGACCAACTGATGGACAAAATCTTTCATAGAGATGTGCAGATATATTTGAAGATTTTACAGTATTTTCAATAATATCCCTCCCCAAAAAAATCTTCAGGAACTTTAGTAATTTATGAGGAAGTCTTTTAAAAATGAAGATAAAATATTAAAGTTACACTGTATGAGTTAATTGCATTCAGTATTGTTTTGGTATATATGCTTTTTCCATTCATTTGTACATTTTATAATATTTTATCCAAACTTTCTTCTTCATATATTTTTTGTATGGAAGTCGTTCCAGACAAGGCATGAAACCACTTGATGTAATGAGATAAAAAGAACGAAAGATGATTAAGTTGCATGATAACAAAAAGGGAGAGGAAGGTAGAATTATTTCGAAACAAGGTAGTCTTTTAACTGACTGTGATAAATTTAGAGGCAAAATAAGTAAAAAAATAAAGTGGTCGCCGACGATTCGAAGGTCACCTTTCGATTAGCGACTACAGCGAAGTGTAGGAGAGGGCACCACTCCTTTCCCGGTGTTACTCCATTTACCCTTCATATTTCACTTAATAGTGCAGAGTGTTTAACAAGGGGGCATCAAGTACTATTTTCTGAGTCTTTGGTATGACTCGACTGAGGATTGAACTCTGATCTCCCAGCTCATTAGTGAACAGTCTAACCATTATGCTAAATGGGTCAGTTATTATGCCACATAGCAAAATAATCGAACCTAAAGCTGAATCATTAGCATGGCAGTGACGGACCCAGTCATCCATGCCAGAAATATCTCAAGGGACACACATCCATGTGTAACATGGCATTTGAGAATATCCCAACATTTTGAAAGTGCTGATCACGAAGCCTCTCAAGGGTCGGTTATTATGCCAAATAGCAAAATAATCGAACCTAAAGTCATCCACGGCAGAAATATCTCAAGGGACACACATCCATGTGTGTATATATATATATATATATATATATATATATATATATATATATATATATATTAGTATGAAAGTATACTTATGGCAAGTTAGATGCGCATAAACGTTTCTGCCATGCGTATATTGTCACACTACTAAAGTCTACTTGTGTATTGAGAACTGTTGAAATATATATATATATATATATATATATATATATATATATATATATATATATATATATATATACAATATTAATTTTAAGTAAATAATATTAAATTATTTTTACCTACATACGCCAGTCTTATAAATTTAAGATGTTATCGGTAAAAAAAATGTGCCAACAGGTTATCTCCCCATTTTCTATTGTGTTAATAGATTATCTCCATTGTCTTCTAAAATAGACTCATTTGAATGGGCAAGCAATTCTTTTGAACGAATCACCAAGCACTTAATTTGGCGGGATAAAGGTGGAAAAGCCCTATGACTATCTCCTTGAATTTGCCTCTTAAGGAGCTATCTCTGAGTTTGGTCTCCTGTAATATCATCCAGGAAAGTGGCGACCAGAAAAGCACTATGATCTGGCCCTCTACTTAGGATACTTAACTACCTTCATTATCTGTCAGTTATCAGACAAACGAAGCCTGAAAGAAACCCCACCATCAGCGTTCAATCCCCTGGACTCCAAACAGGCTAGCCAAAAGGTAAGCTCTTCAAGAGCCCAATAAAGAAGGAAGGGATTACAAGACTGGCTGACAAAACAGTCTATCCCTAAACCGGTTGAGCGACTGACCAGAAAGCAATGTTTTTATTGTGACATCATCACCATAAGAAAAATATATAGATCCTTTTTTTGTTTTGTTTTAAGAAAATGGCGACACTGCCAAGAATTTTTCTACAGTACTTATGAAGAAATGCTTTCTCAAAAAAACTATATTAAAGAAATCAAGATAACCCTTTGTTTTATTTGCATATGTATAATCTCTACATATAGGTATCCGTATTTGTTTATATATGTGTTTGTGCGGGGTAAATTCTGAAACTAATTAACCGATCACCATGAATTTTGAAAAAAACGGCTGTTAGGTGTAAGGTTGGGTGATGTGGGCTATATTTAGTTTTATTTATTTATATGCAAAGAGGGGAAAGGGTACTGGAAACCCGTTGTGGAAATTCAGATACCTCCGATTTTGACGAAACTGTAACACTATGTATTAGACATCAATTAATTAATATTACTCAAATTTCAGTTTCTTTGGGGTATTTTAAAGAGTTGCTAGGGGGGCATGAGATGTGCACAACCTCCCATTTTAAAAATTCACATATTTCAGATTTGCATTAAAGTTGATCCTATATTATTAGACACCAGTTAAGCAAGCTTCTCTGAATTTCAATTCCTTAAGCTTAAATTAAAATCATTTAATGGATGTTGATCAAAATTGGAATAAGAATTCTAGACATAAGGTTAAGCAGCATATATATCTTGATTTTAAATCTTCGTAAGGGACATAAAAGTGGTGCCAAACGATTCTGTTCTGTGAATTATTTGTATTATTAACTAGTTGTACTTACCCGGTTTTGCCTGTGTGTGTGTGTAAATATAAATACACTTTTCTATATTCATGCCATCCACCAAACTGGGGGAGGGGATCCCTTCAACCGTGTTTCATCAAGGATGTTCGTGTTGGTGGGATCATAGATACCTTATGCGCTCAGTGCCTTAGGTGATTCGCCTGTGTACATTGTACAGCGTGCCATCTTTTGCATCAACTCAATGGCACGTCTGGATATCTCAGGCACGAGGGTCTGTGGTAGACCAAGGTGTGCATAAGAAGTAACGTGACTGCATGCAGTCTGGCTGGTGTCGACCCTTTGGATTGGGCTATGTGATGGAAAAGCGTGAGACATTGCCTGGTCTTACTTACTCCAGAGTTAGGAATACTCACGAGTTGAATTACCTCCCTTTATTTTCAGTAGAAGGACAGAAAATCTGCTGCTTCATATATACGGCAGAAGTGCCAAATATTTATGTAATGAAAGCTGTAAATAAATAAGTGAGCTCATCTGAGCAGGAATGCATTAATAACTATTTGAAAGCAGCCACTGCATATCGTAGGTACACCATTATGTCAGAATAATGATTCGGCGCTTATGTCATTGAAAATTATATCACCTACAATTATTGCTATACAAAGAGATGTACTAACTAAAAATTGTAATAGTAAAGTTTTTATTAGTAGCGTAAGCTGAAATTTCTTTTCTGTTTAGATCAATAAGCAAAAAAAAAAGAAAATGTCCATGTTGCTAATAAATCTGAAGCTGCGCACAGATAGAGAAATACCGGAAATTCTTTTTTTACAATTTCGCAAGCGGCTGCTTCTGTTTTTATTGTACTTAATATAATATTTCCTGTCTTTACTCTTTCTTTTCTTGGCCTTTTGGTCAAGATCAAAGTGTAGTATCTGTTCCGATGGATACTGCACCCCATAGACTGGTATTGTCTTGCCCTTCGGGGCTTGATTTACGCCGATCTATGGGTCTGTCCTGTGCAGTTCTAGGAGGTCCACCCTCCCAGGCTCCGCCTCCCCTCTTTGGGTAGGAGTAAGTTTATTGCTTACTGCCTGAGGCGCCCCTACCGGGGAATGCCGACGAGTCTGCCTAGGCAATTTTGAAACCCCACTTTCACATCTTACTTGTGGGAGTAAGATAAAAACTGGCCTTGTGCCTAACTCCTGGAGAGGAGTAAATCAATACTCTTTATTTTATGTGTGTGAGGGAAAGAGAGAGAAAGAGAGAGAGAGAGAGAGAGAGAGAGAGCAATATACTGATAGGTGCATGACCCCCCCCCCCCCCATTTGTCCCTTCCCCCTGGAACATAAATGTTGCTGTGACAATCACGCATCAAGCTCGTAGCTTCCCTCTGTCTTTTTCCTAAAAGTTAATTTCCCTTATATATAAAAATCCCTCCATCCACACATTTTTTGAAAATGGAAATTCCCTAATTTTATCTCTCACACATCTCAGTTTTGATCTGTGACAGATTTTTCCGATAATGGTCGTCTATTAAGTCACCAATTCAGCTTAAGTTTGGCACAAGATCAAGCTATGATATAAAAATATCAGAATTGGTTAACCCTAAATCTAACCTTAACCATGCCAGTGTTGTGTGATTATAGGTGTCACATTGCAACCGAACTGATGATAATATAAAAGTACAACAATTAATATCAGTTTTATTTATTTTCTTATAATGGTTGTTTCTCTTAGATTAAGTTCGTTTTGTAGGAAATTTTAGTAATTTGTTGCAAATGAAAATAAAATGAGTATTCTTGCTACTGCTATTACTACTACTACTACTACTACTACTACTACTACATATATGTTGAAATCACGAATGTTGACTTGAAAAAGTTGAGACGAAATCCCCCCCCCCAAAAAATTCCTATAAAAATACAATAAAAAATAAAAAGCAAAATATTGTAAATTAATTTAATCATTGCTATGTATCCGAAATTGCGTGTGAAAACATTATAGATGAAATTTTGGTTACATCTGGTGCGTGTGTGTGTGTATATATATATATATATATATATGTGTGATTATGTATGTGTACATGTGTGGGTGTATGTGTACATGTGTGTATATATGTATGTACGTATATATATATATATATATATAATTATAAATATTTGTTTATCTACATACGTATACGTTTCATCCTTTCGGGAATCATCAGTGTAGAGATAATTATTAATACCGGTCGAAGGATTCGAAACCCCGGAACACGAGTCATGTTTTTTAACTCAAATTCCGACGTTTTAACCCACACGGCCACTATGAACAACCTGATAAATCAGCGAGAGTTTAAACCTATTATAGACAGCTTTCGTCAACAGTTTTCAACGAATGAAGGAACATGCATTAAAGCTACGGCGACGGCTGTGTTAATACTACTCACTGCAGTGCCCAGCCTAGATTGTGACCAACAAATAATTATAAAAATTTGTTTATCTACATTCGTATACGTTTCATCCTTTCGGGAATCGCCAGTGTAGAGATATAGATTCATACCGGTCGCAGGGTTCAAAACCCCGGAACATGAGTCATGTTTGATATATATATATATATATATATATATATATATATATATATATATATAGAGAGAGAGAGAGAGAGAGAGAGAGAGAGATAGAAGAACAAAGAGTGATAAACATGCGACGATTGTCCAAATTTATTTCAAATTTCAAATTTCAATTGTTCAATGCAAGGTGTATTCAGTAATAAACTAGTTTTATTTTTTTCTTCTATCTCTACAATTGCTCTATCTCGTATATTGAGCTAAACCTCTTCACTATAGGTTCCATCTACTAAAATTTTTACTTTTGGTTTATATTTGATCCTATATATATATATATATATATATATATATATCTGTATAAAAAAAACCTCAAAATAAAACACACCGAAAATAAAAAGTAAATAATTAAAATATAAATATAAAAATATATATATATATATATTATTAAAACTAACAGTTAATCGATCACCATAACTTTATCCAATATTACACACATATTTTTGAACACCACATTTATATACATAACATAACTTTAAAACTTATTAATTTCTATTCTCTGCAGGACTGGTTTGCTCCTACGCTGTCTCTGTCTCCTGGCATCCATTTTGGCAGATTCTCTACACAGACGGAGGTTTCCTCTGGTGTTTATTATTTTTGACAAAGGGAAGTTTCTTTTCCCGAAATATTAAATAAATGATTTTTATAATCATCCGGACATCACACAAACAGCTAACACTACACTTGCTGTTATGTAAAATTTTAAGAAAAAATAAATAGTAAGTCACATTTCGTATTCGATTTATTATTTTTGTTCCTTCCAGCTTACATCTTACCCGGAATTTGCATTGCCCACAGCCTTTTAAAAACATACTAATATATATATATATATATATATATATATATATATATATATATATATATATATATATATATGTATATATATATATATATATATATATATATATATATATATATATATATATATATATATGCAGCATTTTCTTTGTAATACAAATGTTGTTGAATATGACAGACAACTAATGTCTGGATATCCTTGTGTGGATCCTTTCCATTTGCCGAATCAGAGTCTTTGTTTCGGTGGGGAATCCCTAACTATCTTCCAACATCAACTCAACAATAGCGAACAAACTCTAATAAATAATGGCTTCCCTAACTATATTATTGATCAACAAATTACAATTTAGAAATAATCCCCACGAAAATATTAATCCAATCCCCCACTTTACACATTTATAAAATTATTCTTTCGTGACCAGTTTAATCATAATTATAAAATTGATGAACATGTATTAACAAATATTATTAATAAAAACGTACTTTCTACTGACCCAAATTTAAAAAAATAAAACTTATCATTTACTACAGTAAAGTAAAAACACCTAACCATTATTTTTATTAATAATTATTATTACTACTAATTATTATTACTAATAATTATTATTACTAATAATTATTATTACTAAGAGTTTTAGATAAGACGAACATCGTATATGAGTTCAAATGCCCATTGGGAGACTATGTTTCCGACAGCGAAAAAAACATATATGTTGGCTTGACTACTACAACTTTATCGAGGAGGTTAACAATGCATTTATCCTCTACCAGCGTCATAGCTCAGCACCTTACTAATCAGCATTCCTGCCCCGCTCCCAATTTCGAAAATTCTTAGTAGAGAACACAACAATATTAGAACATACCAATAATAAACAAAAACTCTCTATATTAGAAGCATTATACATCAAAACCAAAAATAAACAGCTATTAACAGAATTAATTTTAACACTAGTGATATCATTCTAAAATGTTTATAGTTCTAAGTTTAGTTCTGTATTATGAGTTCAAATGCCCATTGAAAGACTATGTTTCCAACAGGGGAAAAACATATACGTTGGCTTAACTACTACAACTTTATCGAGAAGGTTAACAATGCATTTATCGTCTTATCAGCGCCATAGCTCAGCACATTCCTACCCCCACTCCCAATTTTGAAAACTCCTAGTAAAAAACACCACAATATTAGAACATACCAATAATAAGCAAAAACTCTATATATACACTAAACCAAAAAAAACAGCCATTAACAGAATTAATAGAATGTGCGTCGGCTTACACTAGTGACAGTTTTTCTGTCATAAGTAGATCACATTCGTTATTCCACCTTAAAGTCCTGGAAGCAATATATATTAAGTCATTAATACCCTCCCTTTGTAAACAAAAGGAATGGTTTCTAGGACTCAATGTGATCAACTTGTGACCCCCTCAATTTTTTTTTCTTTTTCCAAACTGTCACTGGTCTTCATTTCACTATTTTAAGTTTTTAATCGTAGTAGAATGAATTATTTCCATGTATTTACTCTGATGAGTATGGACGAAAGCCGGCTGAGTAGATTTCTGTAATTATTTTTTTTCCCCCCTCGTTTTTACAGTTTTCAATTTCATTCGACCCCAAAAAATGTCCCGAACATCTAGATTCCTTGCCTTGATAAAATTTTGTACCACAAGAAATTTATTTGAATAAATATATATATATATATATATATATATATATATAAAGTGGTGTACTAAAAGCGAACTTTTAGGAAAAGTGAAACCTATTGTGAAGAGTATATAGCTCAATATCCAGGATAGAGCAGGTAGAATGAAGAAGAATGGAAAGGAATTAGAGAAGCAAAAGTCAAATCATAATTCAATTCAGAGCCTGCCTGCCTGCACTTATTGGACATTTTACCCTTTGGATTTTCTATTTTCGCCGCACCTGAAGTTGTGGCTTCTTGGAATTTAACTTTGATTCCTCTCTCACAACCTTTCGGGCCTTTTAACGACCTACCTATCTACATCTCATTCTCTCCGCTGGACTTTTCGACACCGGACTTTTTAGCAATCGGACATTTGCTTGCATTCGGGCAGAATTTTGCCCTGTGTTTCTTCCCCCTGCAACTTTTATTTTATTTTTTCAAATTTTAAATCTTGGCCTTTGCCAACTTATCTATCCCAGCGACTTCCTCTGATGATAAGATTTTGATCTTTGAAACGCCTGGCTTAAGGAAAATTTAACTTGAATAAATTGCCTTTTTTGCGGAATATACCTTGCTCTGAGCAATTGAATTGAATTATGATTTGACTTTTGCTTCTCTAATTCCTTTCCATTCTTCTTCATTATATATATATATAATAAAAATAAAGTAACACGGAATCACATAATCACCAGTGCAATAATTAATTTCAACCCTCCAGTATTGGCAAGCATCAAAGTGAGGTGATTACATTTGTGAAAATGAGAAAAGAGAAATTCACACTCACCAATTCAATATACATATAGAGAGAGTGACAACATATCTAATACATATTTAGAGAGAGGGGGAAATGAGCTATTGAAGACGTAAATCGAGGAGGAGAGTGGAAACATATTTAATATATATATTTAGAGAGGGGGAGATTGCACGATTTATAACGGAAGGCAATACAGTGAGGGGGAAGGAGAGCAATATATATATATAGAGAGGGGGAAATTGTAAGATTTACCACAGACGGTATGTAGGGGGTTGGAAAGGTAGTCAAGGTATCTAAAAAAAAAAGGAGAGGTCAGCTTGTCTAGGTCCCCCACCAACTAACCGTCCAACCCAAAGCACTCTCTCTCTCTCTCTCTCTCTCTCTCTCTCTCTCTCTCTCTCTCTCTATATATATATATATATATATATATATATATATATATATATATGGTGTTTGGAAAATCGATGGCATGACTTCAGGATTATGTTCTATATGTTTAAAATAAGGGTTACTTTTGTAATAGCACTTAATTACTTATCTGATTTCCTCTGTGATCCATTTCTTTCTCTTCGTGGTCTTTGGTAATTATTTACTTGTATCTAGTCTGTTATATGCTATTGCCTGAAATACGAAGGAATAACGCTCTTTCTACTGCTTTTACATTTGTTTAGCGTAATTTTTTCATTTTTTTATTTGGTGTATGTAACAATACCAAGCCCCATATTATTTTACCTGTGATCTTGTCATATTTCATATTCTATATTTGTTTGGTGTCATTTGTTCATGGTCTTCTTTGGTGCATGTGGCAACACCAGGTCCGGCTTGTTTTACATGCGATCCTGTCATAAGAATAATGTTTATCTATCTTGTATATAGAAATAACAGTGCACTATTACACACATTGTATGTTCTAGATGTTTACAATAAAGAATGTTGATAAGTATTCGTCTCAATGACCTAGAACTCAGAAACCAAGCATTTCCGGAATATTGTTTATGGGAACTTTTTTCATTATTTACACATATAGAATATGAGCCCAAAGTAATACTATCGATTTTCAAAACAACTTATATATATATATATATATATATATATATATATATATATATATATATATAATCTACAATAGTGTGATGAACAACAGACAATCTACAACTCCCCAGCTATCAAATCACAACGATACTGTTTTCACGGCAACTGATAAGGCTGAACTACTTGCCCAGCGTTTCGCCTTAAACTCCACTTTGGACTCAGCAAACCACCCACTTCCTAAATTCCCATTGCGGACTGAAGCCACACTTGAGAACCTAGTCATCACCCCATCTCAGGTCAGAGACATCATATAAAACCTTGAGACCTCCAAAGTCTGTGGGCCTGATCTTATACCAGTAATAGTAATAAAGAAATTCTCTGCTGAGCTGGCTCCTGTCCTCTCCAAACTATACAACAAATGCCTTGCTGAATCTTGCTTCCCTGATAGTTGGAAAATTGCCTCTGTGGTACCAGTCTTCAAGAATTCTGGAGATAGAACTGATCCTCAGAACTACTGCCCAATCAGTCTACTCCCGATCTTTGCTAAAATCTTTGAATCCTTAATCAATCTAGCAATAGTCCGGCACCTAGTTAATGCTAAACTTCTTTCTGATCATCAATACGCATTTAGACAAGCACGATCTACCGCAGATATCCTAACGGTCATCTCTGAACGCATATATCATACACTAGACAAGCCAGGTGAAGCTAGGGCGGTAACGCTTGATATATCCAAGGCCTTTGACAAGGTCTGGCATGAAGGGCTTCTCCTAAAACTGCACTCATATGGTATTACTGGACAAATATTTAATATAATTAAATCCTTCCTAACAAAAAAAAAGATCCAGGTTGTCCTCGATGGCCGTTCATCTAAGCAACATTACATAAATGCTAGTGTACCCCAGGGATCTATCCTTGGACCTCTACTGTTCCTGATTTTCATAAACGATCTCGCTGATGTCATTGAGACTGAAATAGGAATATTTGCTGACGACACGCCACTCTACTTTTGTCATGTGGGTAAATCGACGCGCACATATCCGGGGCAATGGCTGAATTCTTAGAAAATGATCTTCACTCTGTAGTGGATTAGGGCATAAATGGTTGGTAACTTTTAATGCCGTAAAGACAAAGCTACACCCTACCTGAGAGTGCAACATTCAAACTCCCTAACTTTCACTAAAAAAAGCTGCTGCAAAGAAGGTGGGCTCCCTCTACCGTGCTAGTAAACTTCTCACACCTGACATTATCCTATATCTCTACAAAGCCACCATCCGCCCATGCATGGAGTATTGTTGCCACATCTGGGCTGGGGCATCATCCACTAGTCTCTCCCTCTTAGACAAGGTCCAGAAAAGAGTTGCCAACTTAATAGGTCCCTCACTATCCACCAAGCTCCAGCCCCTGTCCCATCGCCGCAATGTTGCTTCCTTGTGCCTGTTTTACAAGTACTTCAATAGATTGTGCTCAGATCAACTTGCTGCTCTGGTGCCCCAACAACGTAAATTCACTAGACAAACCCGACAATCTGCCAAATCCCATCCATTCACTGTGGAGGTCCCCAGATGCCGAAGAATTTTCTACTCCAAAAGCTTCTTTCCTCGAGGTGCTGGAATCTGGAACACTTTCACTGCGCCCTGCTTTCCTGACGGTACTGACATGCAGAAATTTAAAACTAATGTAAACAGACATCTCGCTGCACAGCTCCCAATTTAGGTTGTCCCCCCCCCCCCCCTCAAACTTTCAACCTTTTTCTCAGTAGCCCCTTACGTCTACAGTGACGTCCTGCCTTGTTTAGGGTGAACTATATATATATATATATATATATATATATATATATATATATATATATATATATATATATATATATATATATTATCTTTCGTCCTGGTTCATTCTGTATTATAAATATTTAAAATTTTAATTTGCTGTTTATTATGTATTTTCATATGTATTGCCATTGCTATTATTGTCTTTGAACTTACGAATAGAGAAATATATGGTGGATTAATAAGAGGTTTTGTCTCCATTATTGAATAGATATATGTGGTTTTGAAATGACACTGATTTTTTAAAGCTTTTTCTTAAATGATTTCTGCATGTCATGCTGTAAAGAGCGCTGATGAAATGACTATTTTGGAGTCATCAAAGGTATAACACAAAATAATTTTTCCAAATTGTCTTGGAAACGATCGTACACCAAATAACTGTTGTGTTTGAATTCTCGGAACTGATGAAAATAATGTTCTAATTTTGTTCATCTCAACGTACTATATATATATATATATATATATATATATACATATATATATATATATATATATATATATATATATATATATATATACATATATATATATATATATATATATATATATATATACATATATATATATATCTATATATATATATATATATATATATATAGAGAGAGAGAGAGAGAGAGAGAGAAAGAAAGAGAGAGAGAGGAGTATTAGAAGGCTATCACAATGCGAGAAATAGAAATTGTGATAGCCTTCTAATACTCCTCTATATACATATTACACACAATTCTTCAAGCAAACTACCTCTCCTTAATATATATATATATATATATATATATATATATATATATATATATATATATATATATATATATATATATATAAATGAAGGATTCACACTTAGAAAACATTGAATTATTTGAATATATGTTTTCTTTATTTTTATTTTTAAAGCCAAAAACAAAGTTAGCATTATTTTTTAGATAAATATTTATTTATTTTAAGGTCTTGAGACTTTCAGTGCATAGAATAACCTTTATCAAAAGTATATATGCATTTAATACTTTGTTTTCTCTTTAATCTTCCTTGTTCGAGCCATATTGTCACAGGCGAGCAAGATTCCGCAAGGTGGTAGTAGAATAAATTATGGATTCACACCTAGAAAACGTTGAAGTATTTGAATATAGAGAAAAAGAGTGGTTGTACGTCAGTCTTGACTGCCAGTATAGACTGGTGTGGTTCCAACCCTGAGAAGCAGGTGCTGCCAGTATTTATGGTGAGTTGAAGAGTTCAAGTAGTCTGTATTGGTAAGGTACCGTAACAACTCCTCCAAATCCTTGCCTCTTCAGGAGTCACAGTATCGATTCCTTTTTGGATTGCCACTATTCTGAGACTACCGGGAGTAGCTGGGGAATGCTGTCGATGTCTTCTGATAGTCGTTCCCTAATTTGATTCAGGTGTCTCTTATGAGAGAATTGTATGCTTCTATCAAAATAGGATTTGATATCCTCCAGTTTTTAATTCTAGACTTCTGATTTTGGAGCATATTTTTAAACTTGGAAACAAATGTCTTCTTCAACATTCAACTTCAAGGCAAGTCACCTTATCTTCCATAGTTTTTAGCTCGTCTAAGACATCTTTGAATTGCAACTTTAGCGATTCCAGCTCTGGAACCATGAGTTCACTCTCATTAACCATGAATTGGTTCTCCAAAGAATTTGATTTGATTTCTTTCAGTTTAGTGTTAGCTATTTGCAGCGTGAATTTTGTGTCCTTATGTGCTTTAATTTCTGCAGACAATTTATTTTGTGTCAATTTCATACGATTTTTAATGGTTGAACACAAAATCCTTTTTTCGTTTTTCTGACTCGATCGTCAGATATTTAATTTTCTGGCCAATGATTTCTGTATGTTGGTAACCCCCATAGGTGGAATCGCTGCATTAAGTCTGTGCCAAATAAATTGTTGATATTTTTATACAAACATTTTTATTTTTTGGTTGTTCTGCTTAAAGTAATGTCGGTAATAATTTCACCCTCGAATTTAATTTTTTCAACAATCACCGTTCTGGTTATTTGGTTGGTTCTTAGCATGGTCGGTTTATCCAATCTTCTCAATGTATGCATGTTGATAATCGATACGTCTGAACCAGAATATAATTGTAATTTCACATTTTAATCAGGATTTTTACCTGTACATATTTTCTTATATTTATGCAGTCCTAATCGTTTGTTCTTGTGGATTTAATCCGAGTTTTATTTCCTCTATTCTTTCTGCAATGTGAACTCTTGTGTCCGACTTTATTACAAGTTAAATGGGGTTTAAAACGATATGGGCAATCCGTTACCCAATGAAGGGATCCACAACGGAAACAGGGGCTAGGCGGTAATTTATTCTGTTCTTTATTGGACAGGCTTGTTGGAGCGTGAATATAATCCCTCTTTTTGTTTTGAGTTGTTTTTGAAGGCGAGTTGAATTGTACTTTCTGACATACCTTTCTTATGTCTGATATGCCCGACTCTTCAATATCTTTAGAATCTTGTTTAATACTTACAAATCTCTGGAAGTCTTCGGCTAATTTTTGCAATTTTACATTTTGTTCACTTTCTAACTTGTTTAGAATCCTACGTCTGATTTCTACGTCTTTTTCTGATATCAGTCCTTGCACATGAATTAAACATTTAAAGTTATCCGCGATAAGTTCAGCTAATTTGAAATCGTCACAATGTTTATTAACGATTGACGCGAACGTCGGTAGTCTTCGCCATCTTTTTTTACTAAATTAAAACACTTCTACCGTTTGTGGAACAGAGCAGTATTAGGGCTAAATAATTCTGTTAAATGATTAACAGCTTCAGAAAAAGTCAAATCTCGTTTTTCGGGGTAAAATAAAGTTCACGAATTTAGTATGTTCGGTGGTCCCTAATTCTCGAAGCAGTAAGAGAATTTTTTATAGTCTGCCCAATTTTCACTATAAATTTTGTATAGATCCTCATACCTTCTGAAATATGAAGCAATGGTTTTATCCTCGTCTGGGGAATAAGTGAAATTATCAATTGCCCTCCAAATGGCATTCTGCGAAAAATCATTATCGTTTTCGTAACTTTGACTCCTGTTCGACATTGTTTGAAGTAATCCTTCGATTTTTTAATTTTGTTCAGAAGTCTTTCGTCGGCTTCTTTTATTTGTTCGAGTAGAAACTTTTGAAATCTTTCTTCAGTTTTCTGTTACTGTTCTCGCTGTCTTTCTTTAGCTTTTTGCAGTCTTTCGTTGGTTTCTTTTTTGTTCTAGTTATTGTTTCATTTGATATTTTATGAATTCTTTCATAGTTGTTTTAAAATCTTCCATGTTTAAAATGTGTCTTTATAGAATACGGCTTTTTAGAAGTTCTTTCTTTTCTATTACGCTGCTAAACGTAATCTTAATTATAAAAAGAGAAATAAAGTATAAAACCTTTTCATTCTTCGAATAACAAAAAATCACGCTTTTCACGAACCGTAGAATTTATTGTCAGCACAACAGAAAAAATAAGGTTTTAATTTTTTTCTTTTGACGGCCGGATTTTTCTCTTTTGGAGAGAAAAGAAATATCATGTATTCCCTTCTTGTTAAAAATTAACACAGTGCCGGAATACCAATAAAAAAATCACTGAATTTTCTTCAATGAAAGAAAATAAGTTGGTCTTTTACGTGTTTTTCTTTTCTTTTGGTCCGCCGGTAGAGCCAGTTTTTAGTACTAGGACGTTGTCGAGTGAATTTTTCATTGTTTTCTCCACGTTTGTCCTTTTTAACGTTCTAAAAAATCTTAATATACTTCGTCGCCAGTTGTGGCGTCCATTTTAAGGTTCATCCAAGAATCCCTTACTGTACTTCGTCGCCAGTTGTTGAGGCGTTTCTTGTTAAGGTTCTCAAGAATTCCTTACTGTACCTCATCGCCAGTTGTTATGGGCCTGTAAAGGATCCGAAAGGAAAACACGAACTCGAGGTTTAGAGAAAACAAGTATTGTGAAAAAAGTATAATACAACAGAAAACAAGAGTGGTTTTACGCCAGTCTTGACTGGCAGTATAGACTGATGTTGTTCCAACACTGAGAAGCAGGTTAGGGTTAGGGTTAGTATTTATCGTGAGTGGAAGAGTTCAAGTAGTTCGTATAGGTAAGGTACCATAATAAATAATATATAAGCGCAGCAAAAAATTAACAATACTAACAATAATAGCAGCCCTAATGCTATTAGTGTTAATAATAATACCAACTTAAGTAATTGTAGAATAAAATATAATTGCCCACTAATCAATAAATGCTTAACGACTAATGTCATATACAAAGCAGCAGTAAATGATAAAAATATAAAGAATAAACAAAAAGTATAAAGAGAAAGATTTATTATAATGATTTATTATACTTTTCCTAATTTTCTCAGTAAAATAATATAAAACAGGAAAAGTATATAATTTTTCTCATTCTCTAATGCTATACCAACTTTGATTCTTATCGGGTTTAATGAGTTGTATCCCTTCCACCATCATTAAAACTGAGTAAATTTATGTTTACGAAACACGAGGGTTAATTTGAAAATATTTTTTGTTGGCCTTTGAGCCCATTTCTACCCCCCCTTTTCCCCGTTCGGCGGGGGATTTCTTTATGTTTTTAATCTTATTTTTAAATCTTGTCTAAACTTTTAAATCTAGATTTTAAATCTTTATTTCTAAAATTTATTTCTTCGGGATCTGAGGTCAACATGACAGTAGTATAGTATCGATATATTTTTTCAAAGAACAAAAAAAAACTGTTTTTGCTCGCCCATGACTAAAATACCGACATAATTTGCAAGTAAAAATACCGAACTGGTAAAAAAATGAAAATTAAATTTAAGCAGAAAATCGAAATCTCGTGAGACAATTAACATAACGCGTGAACAGCCATTTTCCGGGGAAACAGACATAAAGAGAGGCTGAAGAGAATTCCGATAAAGAGGCCTTTAGAGGTCCCCATTGCTCGGATTTGAAACCGACGGTACCGATCTTGTTCTGATATTCTGTAATACTAACATTTATAAATAAATATTACACTCTTATTTTTTATTTTTCTTAATAACCGAACACTCTGCTGGGATTCTCTCCCACCAACCTTACACACACACACACACACACACACACACACACACACACACACACACACACACACACACACACACACATATATATATATATATATATATATATATTTATAAAATACAGAAATTCAATGTAAACATTTTAGAAATGGTGGAACCAAATAAGTTCCACCATTTCTAAAATGTTTATCAGATGACGATAATCGGGATTAACCTTTCGCTTTGAAACCGACGGTACTGATGTTACATTGAATTTCTGTATTTTATAAATAAATATTTACGCACTTAATCCTTCGAAATCTCGGATTTCTTAATTAATCGAGCACTCTGCTGGAATTTTCCTGCCCTACCACACAGTACTTATATATATATATATATATATATATATATATATATAGAGAGAGAGAGAGAGAGAGAGAGAGAGAGAGAGAGAGAGAGAGACCGCCCGGGTGATATCTTTATTTAAATTCCTTTGGGATTGATTTAAAGTCCTTTAATCCAGGATTCAAACATGAATTTAATGTTGTTTTTTTTACCTTTTTATCTCTTCAAAAG
This sequence comes from Sepiola atlantica, assembly GCA_963556195.1. Classification (NCBI taxonomy): domain Eukaryota; kingdom Metazoa; phylum Mollusca; class Cephalopoda; order Sepiida; family Sepiolidae; genus Sepiola; species Sepiola atlantica. The sequence goes on along the minus strand of OY744516.1, from coordinate 19,553,638 downwards.
TATAATCCTTAAACCCATTTTCTCTCCCTATTTTCTTTAGAAGACACATCATTAAACCCCAAAACAGTAACGGCCAAATATACGCTACTCATGAACACTGGCTCACGGGATTTATATAGAAATATTTTTTATTTTTATTTTTTTTAATTATTCCAGTTTTAAATCTCAACTGTGACTTTTCACCCATCCCTTTTTCAAACATTATTAAACCTTCCTTACACTAAATTTAAACAAACATACATAACACTCTAAGCAAATAACGCATCCAAACGAGAGTGACACGTGACTTCACATTTCCGAAATAGATGACAACATAAGCTGAAGAAAGCCGGATGGCTAAGTCCTTCTGTGCTTGAAACTTTTCTGTACCAAAATAAATAAATAAATATATATATATATATATATATAAATGGAATAAAGGATAAGCAAATCAACAACTAGCAAAAATAAACTCAAAATACAATCATCATCGATTGGTAGCAGATCTTTAATTACAATTAAAATTTGTTTTTTCTTATCCTTTATTCCATTTATATATATATATATATATATATATATATATATATATATATTTATATATTTCCAGACGAAATTCACCTACATTAACGTTTTTTTTTTTTTTTTTTTTTTTGTAAAACTTAATTATGTTCTACAAAACCAAAAACAAAAACAACAGCCCCTCTCCCTTTCTCCCTCCCCTTTTTTATTTTTATTTTTCCTACCCTACTCCCGGTCCTGGATATGACCTTAAACTACATCCGATGGTGAGATCCGGCTTACGGACTTTGGGGAATGTGGAGCCTCCTCTTAATTACCATTGCTCCCAGGTCCACCCTGACCCGGAGTGGTAGTACCTGTTAGGGTCCCAACTATGGGTTAAATAGAAACAGATATTAAAAGGGGAAAGAAACAAAAAAGTGAAAAAAACAAGACCAGATTCGGCATTAAATAACCCAAAAAGGGTTGATATGCCGTAAAACAAAACTACCAAACTACCAAACCCAAAATGTCACTTCCAAAGCTTATACTTATGACAAAACTATCAATGTATTTACCAAAATCAAATCCAATTTAACATTTCAAAGAAACATTAGACAAAATGCTCTGCTCCAATTCACATTTGAGCTCATTGTTATAAAAATAATGACTTTCTTCAACTGATGTCTTGTTACTGATATTATTATATATCTGAAAAAAAAACCCCTCAAAACAAAACATTTGTCTCAATTCAAATAACATAAGACCTAATATAAATGGCCAGTTCTACAAAGCGGTAAGAATATTCATGTGGGAAGGCGATCAAAAATTGTCATTATCAAGAAATATATATATATATATATATATATATATATATATATATAAGTCAATGTCTGTTTGTGTGTTATGGAAGCCGGTATGTTAACAGTTTGAACATTCAAATAACTTCTGCAGAATCTAAAGACACCATTGAAATTTTCCTTCGATTCCATCTAGAGTCACTAGGGGAAATATATTAGAACGTACAGAAACGAAGTTCATTTTTAAAATAGATTTTCTTCGTTTCATAAAACAAAAATGAAATGAGACAAAGATTTTATTTTTAAAAAGGTTAAACATTTAAATAATTATTTCTATTGGTATTTTAAGACTTCAAATAATTAAATTAAATCATCATCATCATCATCATCATCATCATCATCATCATCATCATCATCATCATCATCATCATCATCATCATCATCATCATCATCATCATCATCATCATCAGCAGCAGCAGCAGCATCATCATCAGCATCATCAGCATCATCATCTATTACTCCAATAGCTATTTTATATGTAACTAGCAGGACCTGTGTCCCGGCGTTGCCCTGGAAAGTATATTTAATCAAACAGTTCCGCGCCCCAACATTTAACTACGGAAGTGATTCTATAATTTTTTAAAGGAATAGAGGGCAAAAACATGAGAAATATGATTAGGAAGCAAAGTACGAGTTATATATTCTTAAATTCTAATTTATGGGGGGATGGTCCGCTGAGAGTGATTCTATAAATATTTTGTTGGTGATGTTGGCTATTCTCTTAATGTGTTGTTCATCGGCAACTGAGAATCTCATTGACTATTATCCTTGAGTGGCCTTTGGTCTTGATAATCGGTGACTCATTATATATAATAAAACATGAATAAAGAAAATGTAGGCACAAGATAAGATCATCGTTTAAGGCACCATAAGAGTTCGTAGAAGCAAATTTGAAGTAAGGTAAAATCCAGTCCTATTTTAGGGGGGAAAATGGCATCTGAAGTTGTAAAAATACGTAGAAGTTGTGGATAGGCAGAGACCATTAAAGGGCCGAGACGATCCGTCCAGTTAGAAAAGGTTGCGGCGTGTGAAAGTTTATTTTCTTTTTATATTTTATATTATATATTTTTAATATCGTTTCAAATTTTGACTCTTGGTAATTTCCCCTTTACAACTTATCTGTTTGCTCTCCTCTGACGATAAGATATCATTCATTGAAAAGCCATGGCTTAGGGAATGGATTAATAAAATTTATTTTATTTCAAACTCCTTGTTTTGAAGAACTGATGACTTAATAGATATTGTATTTTGTACAATTTTTATTCTCATTCTATTTGTTTATATAATTGCTCTATCTCATATATCGAACATCAGTTTTTCATGATTGGTTTGCTTTAAAGGTATACATCATATCTTTATTCTCCTGTTTCTTTATATATATAGTAAGTTATTGAAAATATACTTATGGCATAAATATATTTTCATAACTTACTACCTAGCTCTGATCACTGTTGAAGTAAATACTGAAAATCGATACATATATATCTATCTATCTATCTATCTATCTATCTATCTATCTATCTATCTATATATATATATATATATATATATATATATATATACTTATCAGTGATTGTTCCTCGATGTAAGTGTTGTGTAATTTGAATTTGTATGTTTTAGAAGCCAAAACAATGCAGATATATATTTTTCTAATTTTTAAATAAATAAAATGATTTTAAATAAATAAATATTTATTTAAAAAATATATATCTGTGTTGTTTTGGCTTCTGAAACTTACAAACAAGCAATTTAATGAAGATTGTTAGTTAAGCTTCTGCTACCAATGTTGATCTGTGTCACTTCTTCTTTCCAACAACAACTAACTAAGGAAAGTCACTCTCAATGCTTTACCCTATATAAAGGAGATGACTCAAAGGGAGATAACTCAGAGACAACTTAAGCAGATAGTGCTCCATTTGTTTATTTACAAAGAGTTTTGCATTGTTACTGATAATAGTTGGCGATATCACTTACCACACTACTCAACCGAAGAAGGGAAGGAAGGCTATTATATAGTTATATACAGACTGATAGACTATATATATATATATATATATATATATATATATATATATATATATATATATATATATATATATATATATATATACGCAATTCAATATAAACTGTTAATTAAGCTCTTAAGTCCACCAGAACTTTCTTCTATTTATTTTAATTCCTTCTTTTAAAATGCTTCTTTGTTTGAAGATTCGTTAAAAGACATTCTTTGTGATTGTCTCAATGGTCCGGTTTATTTCGGTCGTCTTGCATGACTGATTACCGACAAATAGTTTTTGTTGGGTATGGTACTTACCTTTTTTGTTGAATAAGGTGCTCATTTGTATCCAGAATTGGTTTAATAATCTTGTGGTATGTTGATATATCTCTTTGTAGTTTGAAAAAAATTTCTGTGGCGTATAAATCTTTGTACCTTCTAAAATTGGAGGCAAAATTTATATTCTCACCTGAAGAATAGATAAAATTATCTATTGCGTCCCAGATCGTCTTTTGTGAGAACGCATTTTCATTTTCACTAATTTCCCCCCTGTTTCTCAATTCAAGCAACTTTCTTTGCTCTTTTTGAGTTTACTTCAAATTTCTTTGAGTTTTTGTTGTCTGATTTCCATTTGGTTTTGTAATGCGAACTTTTCTTCTTGAAATGTTGAAATTCAAACCGTTCTTTTTATATATTCAGCTGAAGTTGATCCGTTCTTCTTTGTTGCTCTGCTTGGAACTTGAGAAAATAAAACATGGCGGATTTAAACTTGTCCATGTTTGACTATGTCTTCTTTTTTAAGAATTGAACCGAAATAGAATTTAATTGTGGTAAAAAAAAACTTTTTTCTTTGAATAGAAAAGAACAAACGTTAATTTCTTACTCACTCAGTATGTTTATATATATCTCTTTGTAGTTGAAAACATTTTCTTTAAAAACAATGATTATTGCAAATTAACTTTTATTTTGCTTCGTGAACTTGAGAACAGTGAGTATTCTTTTTGTGATTAATGAATTAAGAGGATATGTTCGTAAATTGCTCTGTCGAACCGTCTGTTAGTCAGTCAATCATCATGTGCAGTGGGTGTCTATTGGTAACATAGTCCCTCCTCCCCCCGTGCTTAGTTTTCGAAATATAAAACAAAAGCAGTGGTACTGCCTAAGGGAACTGAACAACGGGAGATATAAGGATGGCATTTTAAACTACTGATCAGTAAATATGTGAAGATAGCAAACAAGCTAGAAACACATGTAGCTTTCAAACATCAAATTTAAACACGAAATACGAAAAATGTTAAAAGAAATTTTGGGAAAATATTAAATAATAAAAAAAATAAAAAACCTTGGTAGTCTCACTCTTTACGTGTTGACTGCTACATCCTATAAAAGTACATGGAACTGCTATTTTCGATATACTTTCTCCACATCTGAATTCTCATCCACCTCCATTGTCTTAGACTTCTTGCATGCATACTGATTATCATTTCTCAACCTACCAGTAATTCCACGGCACTTCTTCTGTACGCAAGCTTACAAGTACCAATCGACTCCCTTTCTGCAAATTCAGCCGGGGAACTTTCCTCTTTCTGGGAGCTTTCCAACGTTACAACCATTGGTCATTGGTTTGATTACTGTAACACTCACTCTCCGACCTTTACTTACCATCGAATTTATTCAAATCTTTAACTTAACAAGTAGATCTTTTGTGCTTTCATTAAGTTATGTTTTTCCAGTATATTGGAGATATAAGGGTGGTATGATCTCTTTTCTTCTAAAGCAATGAGGGAAGATAAGGAGTCTGTGAATATTATGAACTGTGTGGGTGTGTGGTGGGTTGAGATAACCGAACAGACATAGTGTCTATATAAGTCGCTGGACTTATAGAGTTAGCATCTAGTCGGCCATCGAAAGACAGTAGGATTCTAAGCAGGGATGGAGAAAGTCAGTTAGAAAAACTCCATATTTTTAGTTGAGAAAGATATTTTTTTTACTAGATCTTTCATTATTTCATAGATAATTATTAAATCATAAGCATAAAACATCTCTTCCGGAAAACCGTACAAAACCCATTGGCCAACGCTTCTAAGACACAAATGAAAAACAATGGACTCACTACAGAACCCTGATGTACTCTTACTTAAACATTAAAGCTGTCACTAAATGTGCTGTTAATTATAACACAACTTTGAGCATTTCTGTACATTGTTTGAATAACTTTCACCAACCACATGTTTTCCCCTAGTTTATGCAAAATCCACTAGAGAACATCTCTTGACACATTGTTAAAAGCTTTCTCCAGATCAACAAAAGCAAAATACAGGTTCTTCTTTTTACCAAGGTACTTTTCTTGCATTTGTCTCAGGATAAATTAGCACCAGTGGTATTTTGCCCAGGAATAAAACCAAACTGCATTTCATCTATGCTTATCTGACTTTTTATTTGCTGCTCAATTATTCTCTCAATTACTTTCAAAACTTAATCCATAAATTTTAAGCCTCTGTAATTATCTCTATCTAGTGCTCTCCCTTTACCCTGCTAACAATTCACAATCTTACTAAGTTCCCAGTCTTTCAAGATAAACTCTTTTTTATTGTCTGATTTCTCAACTTCCTCATTCTGCCACAATGTCACCTTATGCCTTGAGAACCCTTTCGTCCACCCACAAGTCTGGTCTGTTATCTCCAACAGTGTATCATTCAGTTTCTTCCACTGTTCTTCCACACTTTCTGTAGTGTATTTGGTAGCCGAGCCCTCCATCACTTGATCTCTAAATTCGCGTTTCACATGTTTTTTATTCAACTTTCACATCACTCAAGAGTTTTATGCCCTTTTTTCCTAACCAGCAGATAATCTACTTGAGTCTTTACTCTACCAGATTCATACATAACAAGATGGCTTTCCTTTTTCTGAAAAAAAAAAGAGTATTTTCAACTAACATGTCTATTACAAAACCAAATTCTAAAATAATTTCTCCTTCTGCATTCCTATCACCATATCCATTTCCTCCATGCACACCCTTAATAATCACCAGGGGCCTTTCCAACATGACCATTCAAATCTTCTGCCACAGCAAGTACTTTTTTTTGCATCAACCTTACTAGTTACTGCAATAAAACTCATCTTTCGCATCTTCACTCAAAGCAAATTGTGGTGCATAAGCAGATATAGCTGTGAAAATTTTCTCACCACCTATCAACTTTATTAGTATTGCTCACTTACATGATTAACTTCAATCACTTTATCTACTCATCTCTCTGCATAAAAATACCGCCACCACCACCACCACTTGTTCTCTTTTCATTTCCAATCCTATACAGCTCATATATTGCATTCTTCCCACAATCATTCAAGCAGATTTACCTCTCCAAAGATTTTCTTGGACACAACACAGGTCAATCCGTCTTCTCTCAAGAAACTCAACAATATCATCAAATCTTTTACACAAGATTACAATATTTAAACTAGATAGCCTGAAATGCAACCGGTTTTCTTTGGAAGTCATTTTCTTATTTGCGGCAAGATTTTTATAGTTCAAGTGCCCTTCGTGACGCCTACACAGCAAGGTTATGGGGACCAGTGCTTTTATTGCAAAACTATCTCAGGTGATTGCCTTCAATGGGTAAAAAGCGCTTCACCTGTGATGAATCTGTGACGTCTCTTCTTCTTCTTCTTCTTCTTCTTCTTCTTCTTCTTCTTCTTCTTCTTCTTCTTCTTCTTCTTCTCTCTCTAAATACTTGGCATGGTCCAATGTCGCCATGTCAAGTTTCCTCTTTGACCTGAGAGGAAAATTCTTCCTCTTTTTGCAATACGCTGACAGTTATCATTTGCATAAGCGAACTTTTGTCATCACACAGCCAAACAAACAAAAAAACAAAATTTTCTGTTCAAGGTTCAATCCCGAGTCATTTTCCGATGGACGACACATTTTTTTTTTTAACATATTTCACCCCAAACAAGACAGGCCACCACTGTAGGCGTAAGGACTTACTGAGAATTAGGGTTTAGGTTTTGGTGTCATCCTAAGTTGGGAGGTGTGCAGCGAGATGTATGTTTACATTAGTTTTAAACCTCTTCATGTCGGTACAGTCGAGGAAACAGGGAGCAGGGAGGGAGTTCCAGAGGCCGGCAGCACGAGGAAAGAAGCTATTGGAATAGAAGGCTCTCCGGCATGTGGGGACCTCCACAGTGAATGGCATGACCTTTACTCTTTTTCTTTGTGGACTTGCGTGATAGCTGCTACAATCTTCTCTTTTGTGTTTCTTAACAATTTGTCTCCCAACGAGGACAGAGTTAGACAGAAGGACTGCTCCTTTTTGAGGAGCTGGATTTTTCCTACATTAAAAACCGACCTTTGCCCTTATGGGGAGGCAAGTAAATGGAGACACTCTTCAAAGTTTACAAAACAAAATGTTTTGTAAACCATCTCAGCACAACAGCCACTTATTTCAATGTTTTCTGTTTAAATTTGTTTCATTTGTCCATACATTTTGTTTAATAAAACGTTTATTACTATTTTTAATTAAACATTTTTTTTTAGATAAATCTCTAAAGTTTACAAAACAAAATGTTTTGTGAATAATTCTATGAAGGCAAGTGTACGTACAAATTATTTTGTTTATAATTCAACCGGAAGTAAAAGAAACCGGTGTCGATCCAAAATGTGTCTTCTGGTTGTTTCTCCTTCTTGGGTGGCTCAAGTATAATTGATCCGTCTTTTTTATATTCTAGATGTTATCCTACTTAGTACTAGATCATGTCTAGTTTCCGTAGTCATTCTATCTAGACCAAACATCAGTCTGTACCCAATGTAAGAATGTATCTTTAATTTCTTCTTCTGTTTTATCTTTTTTGACTCCTTTTAAATCAGAACCTTGATAGTTCATCTACGTATGAAATTGAATTTCCTTTGAGATAACTTATATCAAAGTCAAATGCCATTAATCTTAATGCCCATTTTAGTATTCTCGATGTCGTAACTTTGGGTAATTCTTTTCTTGGATTAAATATAAACTCTACAGGTCTGATTACTTCTCAAAATAATTTATTTTCCAATTAAAAATTGGCAGGCTCTAGTGGTTGTCCATACAATGGCCAATGCTTCCCATGTTCGCTTGCATCTGTGGTTGACCTAATGTCCTCTTTGGGATCAAAAATCTTCACTACAGATTTCTTTTGCCATAATTTTAATTTATCAAAAGCTTTTTGTTGTTCCTCTGGCCAGATGAATTCTTAATTTCTTAAATTTGAAAACGGTTCAGTCAGATCTGTATATTTTGGTAAATATGGCCTGCAGAAATTTACCATTTCCCCAAAAGATTCAAGTTCTTTTTATTTGTAGGTATAGATATTTTTAGTATGTTTTCTATTCAGGCTTCGTCTGGTGATATACCTTCTTTTGAAATAACCTACAAATTATATTTTACTACTATTCTTTCTTTGCGCATTTTTCTTTCATTTATTTTCATTCAAGCGTTTCTTAATTTATTCAAGGTGATCTCGATTTTCCTTTTTAATTAATTTTCACTAATGCAGATATCGTCTTGGTAACAGACCATATTTTTCATATCCTCTCTTAAAACCTGTTCGATGGCCCTTTGAAATATGGCACTTGTTTTTATTCCATATGACATCCTTTTCCATTCTAGTAACCCTATTGGCATATATATCATCGTTATTTCTTTGAAGTTATTGTCTATTGGTATTTGGTGATATTCCGTTTTCAAATCTATTTTTGTAAAAGCGATCATTCCTGCCAGTTCATATAATGCAACTTCAACATTAGGTTTAGGATATGAATCCGAGCAAACTTTGTGTTTTACTCCTATTTTATAATCTCCACATATACGTATGTCTCCATCTGACTTTCTGAAAACTACAATTATAACCCGGACCCCACACTCTTACTCTTCTACCCGTGCGACGGCATCATTTATAACATCAAATGTAATGTAATGGAAACCGATCGGCGCAGGAATCCTTCCTGACTGTGAACACCTTTTCTTTGGCTCGTGATTTCGTCTGTAGTGGCTGTAAAAAGAAAGATGGCTCGAATCTCCCCCGGGTCCGCTGAATGACGACTCCGTGATTCTGTGAGGGCAAGATTACTTAGCAGCACAATTCGATGACAGAATAACTCAACAAACGGCTAGGTCTTTTCACAACAATAATTATTTAATAAAAATGAACGGTGGGTTTTTAACCCAAAGTCTATTCTTCGATAATGGCTTTTTTCTAACTATCTTATCTTCCTTCTCTCTGTGTGTGTGTGTGTGTGAAACTCCCTTTACGAGTGTTAATCCTTAATTAAGTTGTGACTTGTCTATTGAAAACGGTGGGGGGGGGGGACACTATTGTTAACACCTCCCAGACAAGAAGCTGTTCGCGCAACATCTCGTCTGGTGATCCCCTAGCCCGACGGAGACGTCCGTTCTCGACCAATTCCTAGATCTGACTCTTTTTCGATCGCCTTCTCATCTCAAATAACAAAGACGAAAAACGTATAACTCATACTCTCTCTCTCTCTCTCTCTCTCTCTCTCTCTCTTCTCGTCGTGTGGTACGCGCGATGCTGACTTACCCTCTTTCTTTACCCCATCCCTTCTTCGGTGTCCCCACCCCCTCTCCCGGAGTGGGGTGGTACGCTTCTCGACGGACAATTTGGAATTTATCTCTTAGTCTTTATCTCCCTAGAGACCAATTATTCCCTCTCCCTCTGTCCTGAAGTGTTGACACCTCTGATAAGATTTTGCCAAAACTTTTGGCAGCGTGTGCTCAATGTATCCCATTGTTGTACCCTAATTGCCAATGACACCCTACACGCTTTCTCCCGCCAGGCTGGCGCCGTCCCTCGGCCAAGGTTTGGACAGTCAAAAATATGTACTAGCTCCCAGACTTCCACTTGTCTCTACGTGGGGCCTGATCTCCCCGATGCATTCCAGTGCACCCCGGGGTGCAGACTCCGTCGCTGAAACCACTGTTTCACATCCGCCCAATCCTTATTTCGTGTCAATTGGTCGAAATTGACATCTCCCAGACCGTCACCTTTCTCTACGTGGGGGCAGATACGTCGGATGAAATCACTGTTTCACATCCGTCCACCCTTATTTCGTGTCACTTGGTTGCAATTGACATCTCCCAGACCGTTACCCTTCCCCACACACAGAGAGAACAACGGATAATACAATCAAAACAATAATAATCAAAAATTAAGAAAAAACTGTAGCTAAACAATGGAACAAAAAGTTTTCTTTTTCTGTTCTGTTTTCTTTTGGTCTGTCCTTCTTTTTCTCTTTCCAGTCTATTAAAACATCAGGACTACGTATGTATGTGTGTATGTGCGTATGCATTTTGTGGTTTCTGTGTTGGGAGGTGGGTAGGTGACAAAATGAATTATTATGCATGCAATTAAAAGTTTGTTAATACAGATTGGAGCTCGCAACGCCCCTTACAAATTACGTCACCATCACCCTCTCCTCGGAATCAATCTCTACTTCCTCACTGGTCATCCACCTGGATTTCCGACAGGGCAGCGATTCCTGCTCCCGCTCGCGATCTGGGTGAAGTGTACTCAAGGGTAACCCTCCCTCGCTCATGCACTCGGCCGTCGGTGTGCTCGCGCCGTCCAATTTCTCCCTATGTCTTTCTCGCGCCCTTTGTCTTTTCTGCAAAAGCTAACCTTATTATTTATGTGCACAATTCTCACTAACATCGACCAAGCCCTATCGTGCCCGTGTCTAGTCCTACCTTTTAACGTGAATTTTCCCTTCCTGACGGGGTTAATCGAACCCTCAATCTCTCTAAAGCTAATAGCTTGTTACCTTCTGGTTATGCAACGCATTTTAACACATTATAATACTTTCATAACTGTTCGATGGGGTCGACCGGTAATCGCAAACGATTTGGTAATTCGGCTTTAATCTGCCGAGATGATTATATTCGGCGACAAGTGTCTTAGCGATTGCATATCCAACTGTGCACCTGTGCACTCACTCGTCAGTATCAACAACTGAAATTCTCTTGGTACGGACCTGTCTGGTTCGCATACCGTCACTATCATTGCGTCGGCCACCTCGGCCGGATTCTCTTCGTTCCCTTCTCTGGGAAAAACAATTCTCTCAGACTAACACCTTCTTGGCTCACTTCGGCCCGGTGACATTCGATATCGATGCGCCTTCTCTGGCTGCATGCGACAGTAACCCTTTTGGTTCTTCCCTATAACTTCCAATTTCTTCATAATCATTCTCTCATCGCTTCCCGACACTGTCCCTAATTACTCATCGAGTGCCTCTCCCAGCAACGGGGGGCCACTGATTTCTTCTGCTTCGTCTGTATCAACACTATCTATCTTAGATAGGATCTCATATCCTTCTCTTCGCTTATCATTACTTCTGTGCCCTTTCGTAAGGCGCACCACAATCTGTCATATTCACGGTGGTTCGAACATCTGTCGATTACTTCAACTTTCTTTTGCTTTTACAACTCACTATATATCTGCCTGGTCGTTCGGCAACAGCCCATCCAGCTGCAGGTATATTACTACTTGTGATCGATCATTTGGATCTAACCACGACGACCCTCCATCGGTCCCAGTTATGCATCTCTTTCTATCCTTATATGTCCGTTTTATCTCGGGGGGGGGGGCATCCAAGACAACTGTCCGCGCCACAACCACCCGCACCGCACACGCATGGGGGCCCTCCCTGCGCGCGGTGGGGCCAACGAATGCGACACAGCACAACCTCGGCCTCTCCCCCAGGTCCTTGACTATCTTTGGCTTGGCTTTCCTACTATTCTGTGGTGGGGCGTCTGCTCCCCTCTACCGTAACTTCATAGGTAATTCCTCTACCTTTTTGGCTAACCGATTTTCTCTCAGTCCCTTCTGGAGCTGGGCAGGGGGGTATTTTGCCGCTCTCCTCCCACTCGCTGGACTCGTCAACCGACCTAGCAGTCGCGTTTAATTCGATCTCTCTCTACGGGGGGGTTCATTGCTTCTTGCGGTTTCTCATAAACCGGCGAACAAAACCCAAGCCCGTCTTCTTCCCATTCTACCGTAACTTCATAGGTAATTCCTCTACCTTTTTGGCTAACCGATTTTCTCTCAGTCCCTTCTGGAGCTGGGCAGGGGGGTATTTTGCCGCTCTCCTCCCACTCGCTGGACTCGTCAACCGACCTAGCAGTCGCGTTTAATTCGATCTCTCTCTACGGGGGGGTTCATTGCTTCTTGCGGTTTCTCATAAACCGGCGAACAAAACCCAAGCCCGTCTTCTTCCCATTCTACCGTAACTTCATAGGTAATTCCTCTACCTTTTTGGCTAACCGATTTTCTCTCAGTCTCTTCTGGAGCTGGGTAGGGGGGGTATTTTGCCGCTCTCCTCCCACTCGCTGGACTGGTCAACCGACCTAGCAGTCGCGTTTTATTCGATCTCTCTCTACGGGGGGGGGGTTCATTGCTTCTTGCGGTTTCTCATAAACCGGCGAACAAAACCCAAGCCCGTCTTCTTCCCATTTAAATTCGCTATCTTTCACTAAACTTATCATTCTGGTGGCCACCCTACTTTTTATACTCTGTTGGGTGGCCTCTGGGCGCTTCCCTGGTTCTTTACCCTAGCGTCAGGTGGCACACTAAGGTTCGGAATCCTAATTCCTCACCTCCGATCTATGCTGCTGTGCACCACCGACTCTCATGTCCGAACCGACCACACCTAGTACAGTTCGGTCTAACCGAGCCGCGTGGGCGCCCATAATTTGTGGGACACTCTGCTGCTCTATGCCCCTCACCCCTGCAGGTCCAGCGGACTGATACCTGTCTGGCCGGTGCGGGCCTATCGTACTCATTTTGAAGGTCCCATGCCTTCCTTCTAGGATCGGAGTCTGCCTCCCAATCCTCTCCGCCCCCTCTCTCCATTCGGGGCCCCGGGCTCGCCCTGCCCCCACCGTTTTCCTTCTCCCAGGCCTTTCCTCGCCATTGCTTAACCTTAGCCGGGTCAACTCGCGTACGGCCTCAATCGCGGTTCGCTCGCTGGCGTATTGCCTCACTGGCTGCTCGCGGAGCTCCGTCCAAGTGATCCCCGGGTTCTCTACATACCTCCCCTCAATGAATCTCGACACTGGGCCCCTCGCTCCCTCTAGAGCGAGCAGCACCATCTCTAAATCTTCTAGTCCATAAATCACCCTCTTCTTCTGAATTACTGCTAACCACTCCATTGAACCGACGGGATCCCCTTTGTGGGGGGGGGTATTCGTATCCCTCCTATCGGCCCTTCTATCTTTCTAGTCTCTTCTCTCCCCATACCTGTTACACTATTTACTAGGTCCTCCTCCGAACCCATTCCCCTTGCGTTCTAGCTTACCACCCCTAACAACAGAACTACCCAAACTGTGTGCAAAGCTTGGACAACAATCGATACACCGACAAAACCGAGCAAGCGAACAAGAGAAATCAACGAGTCACTTACCCCTCTCCTCTGCTGCTCCTGTGGTCCCTCGTCTCTGGGTTGATTGCTTGTTATTTTTCGAGTCCGTCTGGGCCTTTCAATCAATTGACTAAAAGTTCGCGGCCCCAGACCGATCTCAAAGTCTAATAACGTTTTTTCTTTCAGTCTATCTCTTTTTCTATCTTTCTCTTTTTTTTTTCAAACACGGGTGTACATGCCCGTTAAACTGTTTCTCTCTTTTCTTTTCCTATTCTCTTTTTCTATCTTTTTTTTTTTCAAACACGGGTGTCGATGTCCGTCAAACTCTTTCTCTCTTTTCTTTTCCTTCCTCCTTTTTTTTTTTTATTCTCTTTTTCAACCACGGGTGTACATGCCCGTTAAACTGTTTCTCTTTTTTCTTTTTCTTTTTCTATCTTTCTTTTTTTTTTCAAACACGGGTGTCGATGTCCGTCAAACTTTTCTCTCTGCCGGTAAAACAGATCGTTTGATCTGCCGCGGATCTGTTTGTCCGTCTGTCTACCTTTTCTCCAAAGTGTTCTGCCGGCAAAAAAAAATCGCTTGTTGTGCCCGTGGATTTGCTCTGTTATCTTTTTTTTTTCCCCGAGGCTACCAGGCACCTTCAAGTACCCTGATCCTAGGTCGCGGCACCATTTATAACCGGGACCCCACACTCTTACTCTTCTACCCGTGCGACGGCATCATTTATAACATCAAATGTAATGTAATGGAAACCGATCGGCGCAGGAATCCTTCCTGACTGTGAACACCTTTTCTTTGGCTCGTGATTTCGTCTGTAGTGGCTGTAAAAAGAAAGATGGCTCGAATCTCCCCCGGGTCCGCTGAATGACGACTCCGTGATTCTGTGAGGGCAAGATTACTTAGCAGCACAATTCGATGACAGAATAACTCAACAAACGGCTAGGTCTTTTCACAACAATAATTATTTAATAAAAATGAACGGTGGGTTTTTAACCCAAAGTCTATTCTTCGATAATGGCTTTTTTCTAACTATCTTATCTTCCTTCTCTCTGTGTGTGTGTGTGTGTGAAACTCCCTTTACGAGTGTTAATCCTTAATTAAGTTGTGACTTGTCTATTGAAAACGGTGGGGGGGGGGGACACTATTGTTAACACCTCCCAGACAAGAAGCTGTTCGCGCAACATCTCGTCTGGTGATCCCCTAGCCCGACGGAGACGTCCGTTCTCGACCAATTCCTAGATCTGACTCTTTTTCGATCGCCTTCTCATCTCAAATAACAAAGACGAAAAACGTATAACTCATACTCTCTCTCTCTCTCTCTCTCTCTCTCTCTCTCTTCTCGTCGTGTGGTACGCGCGATGCTGACTTACCCTCTTTCTTTACCCCATCCCTTCTTCGGTGTCCCCACCCCCTCTCCCGGAGTGGGGTGGTACGCTTCTCGACGGACAATTTGGAATTTATCTCTTAGTCTTTATCTCCCTAGAGACCAATTATTCCCTCTCCCTCTGTCCTGAAGTGTTGACACCTCTGATAAGATTTTGCCAAAACTTTTGGCAGCGTGTGCTCAATGTATCCCATTGTTGTACCCTAATTGCCAATGACACCCTACACGCTTTCTCCCGCCAGGCTGGCGCCGTCCCTCGGCCAAGGTTTGGACAGTCAAAAATATGTACTAGCTCCCAGACTTCCACTTGTCTCTACGTGGGGCCTGATCTCCCCGATGCATTCCAGTGCACCCCGGGGTGCAGACTCCGTCGCTGAAACCACTGTTTCACACAATGGCTGATGCCCACTTGCTACCCCCAGGTGGAATATGTTCAAGAAGGTCCTGTTCAATTAATTTTCATAGTTTTTCTACTACCAATGGCAACAAATGTACTAGTAATCTTCGTGCCTCATAATAAGAGGGAGTAGCATTTAAAAAAAAATTAAGCTTACTTTATAATTTTTTAACTTTCAGTTTTGTTCCAGTTTTTTCTTATTACTTAATTTGGTAAAATTTATGTTCAGTTCATCGTTTCCAAGAAGTTCATCGTTCTTTCTAAAAATTGTGACGATTATAGGTATGGCTTCAAATTTATCTTCTAACTCCAAAAACCCCTTCGAAGTATCCTAAAGTTTTTATTACGAGCCATCAAATTTGCAAAGTTGTAAATTGCTATTTCGTAAAATTGGCTTTCCAATGCGTTTCCAGAAATTTCTGGGATAAACATTACCTCACTGTCAGTATCCAATTGCATATCCAAATCAAAGTTGTTGATTCTAATTTTTAGTATAATGTCTTTTTTTCTTTTTGTAAACTAACTGTAAAGAATTCCTGTTCTTCAAACACTGAAATGAAATGAAAGAAAAAAATAATGATAACAATGGCAATGAAAACTTCAAACATAATTCCTGTCCTGCAAACACTGAAATGAAATGAAAGAAAAAAATAATGATAACAATGGCAATGAAAACTTCAAACATAATTCCTGTCCTGCAAACACTGAAATAAAATGAAAGAAAAAAATAAAGATAACAATGGCAATGAAAACTTCAAACATAATTCCTGTCCTGCAAACACTGAAATGAAATGAAAGAAAAAAATAAAGATAACAATGGCAATGAAAACTTCAAACATAATTCCTGTTCTTCAAACACTGAAATGAAATGAAAGAAAAAAATAAAGATAACAATGGCAATGAAAACTTCAAACATAATTCCTATCCTGCAAACACTGAATTGAAATAAAAGAAAAAAATAAAGATAACAATGGCAATGAAAACTTCAAACATAATTCCTGTCCTGCAAACACTGAAATGAAATGAAAGAAAAAAATAATGATAACAATGGCAATGAAAACTTGAAACATAATTCCTGTCCTGCAAACACTGAAATAAAATGAAAGAAAAAAATAAAGATAACAATGGCAATGAAAACTTCAAACATAATTCCTGTCCTGCAAACACTGAAATGAAATGAAAGAAAAAAATAAAGATAACAATGGCAATGAAAACTTCAAACATAATTCCTGTCCTGCAAACACTGAAATAAAATGAAAGAAAAAAATAAAGATAACAATGGCAATGAAAACTTCAAACATAATTCCTGTCCTGCAAACACTGAAATAAAATGAAAGAAAAAAATAAAGATAACAATGGCAATGAAAACTTCAAACATAATTCCTGTCCTGCAAACACTGAAATGAAATGAAAGAAAAAAATAAAGATAACAATGGCAATGAAAACTTCAAACATAATTCCTGTTCTTCAAACACTGAAATGAAATGAAAGAAAAAAATAAAGATAACAATGGCAATGAAAACTTCAAACATAATTCCTGTCCTGCAAACACTGAAATAAAATGAAAGAAAAAAATAAAGATAACAATGGCAATGAAAACTTCAAACATAATTCCTGTCCTGCAAACACTGAAATGAAATGAAAGAAAAAAATAATGATAACAATGGCAATGAAAACTTCAAACATAATTCCTGTCCTGCAAACACTGAAATAAAATGAAAGAAAAAAATAAAAATAACAATGGCAATGAAAACTTCAAACATAATTCCTGTTCTTCAAACACTGAAATGAAATGAAAGAAAAAAATAAAGATAACAATGGCAATGAAAACTTCAAACATAATTCCTGTCCTGCAAACACTGAAATGAAATGAAAGAAAAAAATAAAGATAACAATGGCAATGAAAACTTCAAACATAATTCCTGTCCTGCAAACACTGAAATGAAATGAAAGAAAAAAATAATGATAACAATGGCAATGAAAACTTCAAACATAATTCCTGTCCTGCAAACACTGAAATAAAATGAAAAAAAAAAATAAAGATAACAATGGCAATGAAAACTTTAAACATAATTCCTGTCCTGCAAACACTGAAATGAAATGAAAGAAAAAAATAAAGATAACAA
Organism: Sepiola atlantica; assembly: GCA_963556195.1. Lineage (NCBI taxonomy): Eukaryota > Metazoa > Mollusca > Cephalopoda > Sepiida > Sepiolidae > Sepiola > Sepiola atlantica. The sequence continues at coordinate 19,535,987 of OY744516.1, read as the reverse complement.
TGGCAATGAAAACTTGAAACATAATTCCTGTCCTGCAAACACTGAAATAAAATGAAAGAAAAAAATAAAGATAACAATGGCAATGAAAACTTAAAACATAATTCCTGTCCTGCAAACACTGAAATGAAATGAAAGAAAAAAATAATGATAACAATGGCAATGAAAACTTCAAACATAATTCCTGTCCTGCAAACACTGAAATAAAATGAAAGAAAAAAATAAAGATAACAATCGCAATGAAAACTTCAAACATAATTCCTGTCCTGCAAATACTGAAATGAAATGAAAGAAAAAAATAAAGATAACAATGGCAATGAAAACTTCAAACATAATTCCTGTCCTGCAAATACTGAAATGAAATGAAAGAAAAAAATAAAGATAACAATGGCAATGAAAACTTCAAACATAATTCCTGTCCTGCAAATACTGAAATAAAATGAAAGAAAAAAATAAAGATAACAATGGCAATGAAAACTTCAAACATAATTCCTGTTCTGCAAACACTGAAATGAAATGAAAGAAAAAAATAATGATAACAATGGCAATGAAAACTTCAAACATAATTCCTGTCCTGCAAACACTGAAATAAAATGAAAGAAAAAAATAAAGATAACAATGGCAATGAAAACTTCAAACATAATTCCTGTCCTGCAAACACTGAAATGAAATGAAAGAAAAAAATAATGATAACAATGGCAATGAAAACTTCAAACATAATTCCTGTCCTGCAAACACTGAAATAAAATGAAAGAAAAAAATAAAGATAACAATGGCAATGAAAACTTCAAACATAATTCCTGTCCTGCAAATACTGAAATGAAATGAAAGAAAAAAATAAAGATAACAATGGCAATGAAAACTTCAAACATAATTCCTGTCCTGCAAATACTGAAATGAAATGAAAGAAAAAAATAAAGATAACAATGGCAATGAAAACTTCAAACATAATTCCTGTTCTTCAAACACTGAAATGAAATGAAAGAAAAAAATAAAGATAACAATAGCAATGAAAACTTCAAACATAATTCCTGTTCTGCAAACACTGAACTGAAATGAAAGAAAAAAATAAAGATAACAATGGCAATGAAAACTTCAAACATAATTCCTGTCCTGCAAACACTGAAATGAAATGAAATGAAAGAAAAAAATAAAGATAACAATGGCAATGAAAACTTCAAACATAATTCCTGTTCTTCAACACTGAAATGAAATGAAAGAAAAAAATAAAGATAACAATGGCAATGAAAACTTCAAACATAATTCCTGTCCTGCAAACACTGAAATGAAATGAAAGAAAAAAATAATGATAACAATGGCAATGAAAACTTCAAACATAATTCCTGTTCTTCAAACACTGAAATGAAATGAAAGAAAAAAATAAAGATAACAATGGCAATGAAAACTTCAAACATAATTCCTGTTCTGCAAACACTGAACTGAAATGAAAGAAAAAAATAAAGATAACAATGGCAATGAAAACTTCAAACATAATTCCTGTCCTGCAAACACTGAAATGAAATGAAAGAAAAAAATAAAGATAACAATGGCAATGAAAACTTCAAACATAATTCCTGTTCTGCAAACACTGAAATGAAATGAAAGAAAAAAATAATGATAACAATGGCAATGAAAACTTCAAACATAATTCCTGTCCTGCAAACACTGAAATGAAATGGAATGAAAGAAAAAAATAAAGATAACAATGGCAATGAAAACTTCAAACATAATTCCTGTTCTTCAAACACTGAAATGAAATGAAAGAAAAAAATAATGATAACAATGGCAATGAAAACTTCAAACATAATTCCTGTCCTGCAAACACTGAAATGAAATGAAAGAAAAAAATAATGATAACAATGGCAATGAAAACTTCAAACATAATTCCTGTCCTGCAAACACTGAAATAAAATGAAAGAAAAAAATAAAGATAACAATGGCAATGAAAACTTCAAACATAATTCCTGTCCTGCAAATACTGAAATGAAATGAAAGAAAAAAATAAAGATAACAATGGCAATGAAAACTTCAAACATAATTCCTGTTCTTCAAACACTGAAATGAAATGAAAGAAAAAAATAATGATAACAATGGCAATGAAAACTTCAAACATAATTCCTGTTCTTCAAACACTGAAATGAAATGAAATGAAAGAAAAAAATAAAGATAACAATGGCAATGAAAACTTCAAACATAATTCCTGTTCTTCAAACACTGAAATGAAATGAAATGAAAGAAAAAAATAAAGATAACAATGGCAATGAAAACTTCAAACATAATTCCTGTCCTGCAAATACTGAAATGAAATGAAAGAAAAAAATAAAGATAACAATGGCAATGAAAACTTCAAACATAATTCCTGTCCTGCAAATACTGAAATAAAATGAAAGAAAAAAATAAAGATAACAATGGCAATGAAAACTTCAAACATAATTCCTGTTCTGCAAACACTGAAATGAAATGAAAGAAAAAAATAATGATAACAATGGCAATGAAAACTTCAAACATAATTCCTGTCCTGCAAACACTGAAATAAAATGAAAGAAAAAAATAAAGATAACAATGGCAATGAAAACTTCAAACATAATTCCTGTCCTGCAAACACTGAAATGAAATGAAAGAAAAAAATAAAGATAACAATGGCAATGAAAACTTCAAACATAATTCATGTCCTGCAAACACTGAAATGAAATGAAAGAAAAAAATAATGATAACAATGGCAATGAAAACTTCAAACATAATTCCTGTCCTGCAAATACTGAAATGAAATGAAAGAAAAAAATAAAGATAACAATGGCAATGAAAACTTCAAACATAATTCCTGTCCTGCAAACACTGAAATGAAATGAAAGAAAAAAATAAAGATAACAATGGCAATGAAAACTTCAAACATAATTCCTGTCCTGCAAACACTGAAATGAAATGAAAGAAAAAAATAAAGATAACAATGGCAATGAAAACTTCAAACATAATTCCTGTCCTGCAAATACTGAAATGAAATGAAAGAAAAAAATAAAGATAACAATGGCAATGAAAACTTCAAACATAATTCCTGTCCTGCAAATACTGAAATGAAATGAAAGAAAAAAATAAAGATAACAATGGCAATGAAAACTTCAAACATAATTCCTGTTCTTCAAACACTGAAATGAAATGAAAGAAAAAAATAAAGATAACAATGGCAATGAAAACTTCAAACATAATTCCTGTTCTGCAAACACTGAACTGAAATGAAAGAAAAAAATAAAGATAACAATGGCAATGAAAACTTCAAACATAATTCCTGTCCTGCAAACACTGAAATGAAATGAAAGAAAAAAATAAAGATAACAATGGCAATGAAAACTTCAAACATAATTCCTGTCCTGCAAATACTGAAATGAAATGAAAGAAAAAAATAAAGATAACAATGGCAATGAAAACTTCAAACATAATTCCTGTTCTTCAAACACTGAAATGAAATGAAAGAAAAAAATAAAGATAACAATGGCAATGAAAACTTCAAACATAATTCCTGTTCTTCAAACACTGAAATGAAATGAAAGAAAAAAATAAAGATAACAATGGCAATGAAAACTTCAAACATAATTCCTGTCCTGCAAATACTGAAATGAAATGAAAGAAAAAAATAAAGATAACAATGGCAATGAAAACTTCAAACATAATTCCTGTCCTGCAAATACTGAAATAAAATGAAAGAAAAAAATAAAGATAACAATGGCAATGAAAACTTCAAACATAATTCCTGTTCTGCAAACACTGAAATGAAATGAAAGAAAAAAATAATGATAACAATGGCAATGAAAACTTCAAACATAATTCCTGTCCTGCAAACACTGAAATAAAATGAAAGAAAAAAATAAAGATAACAATGGCAATGAAAACTTCAAACATAATTCCTGTCCTGCAAACACTGAAATGAAATGAAAGAAAAAAATAAAGATAACAATGGCAATGAAAACTTCAAACATAATTCATGTCCTGCAAACACTGAAATGAAATGAAAGAAAAAAATAATGATAACAATGGCAATGAAAACTTCAAACATAATTCCTGTCCTGCAAATACTGAAATGAAATGAAAGAAAAAAATAAAGATAACAATGGCAATGAAAACTTCAAACATAATTCCTGTCCTGCAAACACTGAAATGAAATGAAAGAAAAAAATAAAGATAACAATGGCAATGAAAACTTCAAACATAATTCCTGTCCTGCAAACACTGAAATGAAATGAAAGAAAAAAATAAAGATAACAATGGCAATGAAAACTTCAAACATAATTCCTGTCCTGCAAATACTGAAATGAAATGAAAGAAAAAAATAAAGATAACAATGGCAATGAAAACTTCAAACATAATTCCTGTCCTGCAAATACTGAAATGAAATGAAAGAAAAAAATAAAGATAACAATGGCAATGAAAACTTCAAACATAATTCCTGTTCTTCAAACACTGAAATGAAATGAAAGAAAAAAATAAAGATAACAATGGCAATGAAAACTTCAAACATAATTCCTGTTCTGCAAACACTGAACTGAAATGAAAGAAAAAAATAAAGATAACAATGGCAATGAAAACTTCAAACATAATTCCTGTCCTGCAAACACTGAAATGAAATGAAAGAAAAAAATAAAGATAACAATGGCAATGAAAACTTCAAACATAATTCCTGTTCTGCAAACACTGAAATGAAATGAAAGAAAAAAATAATGATAACAATGGCAATGAAAACTTCAAACATAATTCCTGTCCTGCAAACACTGAAATAAAATGAAAGAAAACAATAAAGATAACAATGGCAATGAAAACTTCAAACATAATTCCTATCCTGCAAATACTGAAATGAAATGAAAGAAATAAATAAAGATAACAATGGCAATGAAAACTTCAAACATAATTCCTGTCCTGCAAATACTGAAATGAAATGAAAGAAAAAAATAAAGATAACAATGGCAATGAAAACTTCAAACATAATTCCTGTTCTTCAAACACTGAAATGAAATGAAAGAAAAAAATAAAGATAACAATGGCAATGAAAACTTCAAACATAATTCCTGTTCTTCAAACACTGAAATGAAATGAAAGAAAAAAATAAAGATAACAATGGCAATGAAAACTTCAAACATAATTCCTGTTCTGCAAACACTGAAATGAAATGAAAGAAAAAAATAAAGATAACAATGGCAATGAAAACTTCAAACATAATTCCTGTCCTGCAAACACTGAAATGAAATGAAAGAAAAAAATAAAGATAACAATGGCAATGAAAACTTCAAACATAATTCCTGTTCTGCAAACACTTAAATGAAATGAAAGAAAAAAATAAAGATAACAATGGCAATGAAAACTTCAAACATAATTCCTGTCCTGCAAACACTGAAATGAAATGAAAGAAAAAAATAAAGATAACAATGGCAATGAAAACTTCAAACATAATTCCTGTCCTGCAAACACTGAAATGAAATGAAAGAAAAAAATAAAGATAACAATGGCAATTAAAACTTCAAACATAATTCCTGTCCTGCAAATACTGAAATGAAATGAAAGAAAAAAATAAAGATAACAATGGCAATGAAAACTTCAAACATAATTCCTGTCCTGCAAACACTGAAATGAAATGAAAGAAAAAAATAAAGATAACAATGGCAATGAAAACTTCAAACATAATTCCTGTTCTGCAAACACTGAAATGAAATGAAAGAAAAAAATAAAGATAACAATGGCAATGAAAACTTCAAACATAATTCCTGTCCTGCAAACACTGAAATGAAATGAAAGAAAAAAATAATGATAACAATGGCAATGAAAACTTCAAACATAATTCCTGTCCTGCAAACACTGAAATGAAATGAAAGAAAAAAATAAAGATAACAATGGCAATGAAAACTTCAAACATAATTCCTGTTCTGCAAACACTGAAATGAAATGAAAGAAAAAAATAAAGATAACAATGGCAATGAAAACTTCAAACATAATTCCTGTCCTGCAAACACTGAAATGACCTTTAATAAGTTTCTGGCACCAACACTTTCTGCTCTCTCAAAATCAAACTGTCTGCTTTTAAGCCGTCCTTTTACTTAAGTTAGTTGGTTTCCAGCTATGCAAATTAGTTTATTCACGTATGCAAATCAGTCTCAGCTATAAAAATCTATAATTGTGAATAGAAGCTTTTTTCTTCTGGTAGATGGGCATGCATGACATGCAATGTATCTCATTCGCTTTTCAGCTGGTAAATTTTTGTATTTGTGTGTATTGTCACACTTTCTTCCTGATCGTATGATCACACAAGTGACATTAGGTGGCTCGTCATTTTACTCTAGTACTCCTCAATAGTATGGCAGTTATTTCTTCCTGTTTGACCGAACCGTCAGATGTAACAGGATTTGAATTGGTAGTGGAATAAGTCAGCTCAACCAACTCTCAGACATGGAACCCCTACTGCTTGCGTTGGAATTTGATTCTCCTGATTAATTACTATTTGTGCAAACATCTGCATTGTGAGTGAATACATTAACATAGGTGTTTAAATCATGATAGTCCATTACAGGATGCACCTTACTTTTATTGCCCTGCAGTACGGCCACCAGTGGTATCAGTCCCTTGGGTGAGCCAACCTCCTCCTCATTATATGGCAGCAATCAACCATTGTTTATCCAGGTCTGCAACCCACATTCATAATCCTCCTTTAATTCATTAGACATTAGATATTAGAAACTCAGAGTTTCAAGCTTATCTGCTGCACGACCTGCTGACGATTTCCATGCTGCAAGCCACACTCCCTTCTGCTCGTCGAATTTTGCAACAAAATAAGTTGTGTCTCCTCAAACTCCACACTTCCAGACTGCATGATGGCAACACCACAAAGTGCCTTAATAGTGTTGATGCCAAGTAACATATCATAATCAAGAGGTTTCCCTTGCATAACCAGAACGTTGATTGTGGCACCGTTACCAGTCTCTACACTAATCTTAACAGTGCCATTTCTGCAGCAGGCCTCCATAGCGCCAGTCTATGTGGTTACCGCCATCTTCTGCTTCGACGAAGACTGACATAGATTTTCACTTAGAATGGAATGTGGGCATGCAATATCGAGAAAAGCCAAGCATAGTGCATCATCAACATAGGCGGTAAGGATAAATAGCATCGAGTTCACATTCTGACGAGAGAATAGAATGGTACTGATGTCTCATCCCCAACTTCATCTCCACGGAAATCTCTGACCAGATGACCAGTGTTGTTGCATTGATAACAGTGTTGACAGATGGCCTGCCTCCTCTATACGCAGTCTCTAACGAAATGATTAGGGCCATTGCATTTATAGCACTTATAATCAGATCGACCTATGTCCACAGGTGGTTGAGTGATTTAAGCAGGCTGTGCCACAGCCATGACTGGTTCCCCTACTTTAACATTGCATTTCATCAATGTTCGGGCTTGAACCAGCAGCTCTTCAAGGTCAGATGATCCACCCTGGAGAAGGACCACAACACCTTTTCACAGAGTCAGGAAGCCTCGCTTAAACACGTATGCCATCACTTGATCTGCTACTCCTTCAAATAAGATTGACAGCTTTCGAAAGTCCGCTAAATACACATCTACGGTGTCACCCAGACGCAACACCCATGCCTCAAACTTTTCATACGCCATAAATGTGTCATCAGCAAAGGCAGTAAATAGTGCTTCTTTAATTCGCACTTCATCAGATTTTTCTTCTTGAGTTAGTTGTTGGTAAACTGCGAATGCTCCCTCAGTTAGCCAAAGTGGGATAACATGATCAAGCCGTTTCATTCCAGATAATTCACATGCTAATCCCACTTTCTCAATCTATTCAACAATTGCTCCAGTTCCATCAAACTCAGGAATGATCTTTAAGTCAAAACCGCTGTCAATTTTATGCCGAAATAGCTTGTAAATTGACTGTAAAAAAAAGGTCACAATGGCAATCCAAACTTCAGACAGAATTCCTGAAACGAGTTGTCTTTTATACTGATTGTGTTTCTCTATTAATTCTTGTTGCTGTATATTGTCAAGGCAGGGGTATTTGAAGACATATTTTCTATCCGTAGTTGTTTCATTATTTTATATCAAGTAACCTTAATTGAAATTAGTCCACAGTCGGTGGTCGTCGACGGCACCCCATGCTCAGTTTGAGCTCGCTTAGTAACAATGGTGGTGACGTATCGTCAGTAAGCTATGAATGGCAAGAAGCAGGCTCCATTACAAGCAGCAGTGGCACCCCCTTTTCAAAGCGAGGGAGAGATAGAACCAATTGTTGCTGAAGCCTCTCATTCAGTGGGTTGCAATTCGGACCCCAGCATGTCAGACAATTTGGCTGGGGAGGAGGAAGTACCTGTTGTTCCACTATGGAGAAGTACCAGGGTGAAGCGACCGGCTCCACGCTGTCACTTGTGTGATCATTGCGATCGGGGGGGGGGGGACTATGATGATAAATGTTCACACTTACCCAGTTCAAGGCGTCCGCAGTGTGTAGCGGCCATTTGCAAGCACTGTAAGGCACATGATTGAAGTCAGGATTAGATGCTTATACCTAATGTGCATACGAGGAGACCCACCTGAATAATAATGTATTGCACTCCATTAATTGTGTCATTTACATACTATTGCCTCTATTTGTTTTAATGCTTGTTTTTCTGAAATTCACATGTCATCACAAAATGACAGTTGCTTACATCAACAACATTTGTATTGTTAGAAACATTAAGATCGAACATGACAAGCCGCAACTTTACACATGTTTAGCGCATGTTTAGAATATTAAAGTCAGAAATGACTATTCATAACTTTAAACACACAAAAAAAGCAATGATTAATCCCTAAACACTTCATTTTTATATTGGTTTTAAAAAAGTGAAAAACGTTTCATAGGGGTAATATAAAGTAGTATAAATGATTTTTGGAAAAAAAAAAAAAAGTATTTATCGAACAAAAAACAAATGATGTTGCAATTGTGCAACAAATAGCATAAAATTTTACACGTATAGAAAAACGCTACAATATATGCATCTAAATAATCATACTACACTAGAGAATCATAAAATAATTTTTACTTACCATTATAATGACCAGATGCAAAAGTTTAGGCTTTTGAATTAGGCAGATGACACCCTGATAACTTTTGCCCGTGACATCGAAGATACTGATTCCCTATTTAGCGGGTGTGCTGATGCAACATCATACTTATACCTACTCACACTTGCCAACCGGCTCATTGCAGGTGTGAAACAAGTTGCAGTTTGACACATTTTTTTTTAACATAGTTCACCCCACACAAGACAAGTTGCCATTGTAAACGTAAGGGGCTACTGAGAATCAGGGTGAAAGTTTTGGGAGTCATCCTAAATGTGGAGCTGTGGAGCAAGATGCTTGTTTACATTAGTTTTAAATTTCTTCATGTTGGTACAGTCGGGGAAACAGGGAGCATGGAGGAAGTTCCAAAGGCCGACAGCTCGAATATAGAAACTATTGGAGTAGAAGTCTCTTCGGCATCTGGGGACCTCCACAGTGAATGGATGGGATTTAGCTGATTGTAGGGTTGGTCGAGTGTATTTATGCCAAGGGACACCAGATCAGCAAGTTCATCAGAGCACAATCCACTGAAGTACTTGTAAAACAAGCACAAGGATGCAATATTGCGGCAATGAGACAGGGAATGGAGCTTGGTGTATAGTGAGGGACCTATTAGATTAGAGACTCTTTTTTGGACCTTGTCTAAGAGGGAGAGACTAGTGGATGGTGCACCAGCCCAGATGTGACAACAATACTCCAATACTCCATGCATGGGTGGATGGTGGCTTTGTAGAGATATATGATACTGTCAGGTGTGAGAAGTTTTCTGGCACGGTAGAGGTAGCTCACTTTAATTGAATATTATATTAAATAGGCATTTTGTTGGAATGTGTCATATTTGAAACAAAAAGCGTTTAAGGGTGCATGCACTTTTTTAAACGTACGCGAGTGCTGAATTGTGATTTAAGCAACTATCAATTATATTTGAAACATGAAGACCAATAATTATTGGTTATTAATTCATCATCTTTGGACATGCCCTTTTTTTTAACTTTCTTTTCAAAGGTGTCAAAGTGGGTTCTAGATCTCTGGCCCGCAAAGAGTGTAACTTAGAAAGAATATTTAGAATAGAGAGTGAACCTTGGGTTTACTTTCGGCAGCCTCGTAACTCTTGCTCCTCCTCTCTATTTTGTCCTTTAGTCCTCACATTCCATAAGCGATGTTTCCGACAAAGGAGAGAAAATTGCTGTTTTCTTGGTTGGCTGTTGTTTCGAGTGGTTGGTATGTAGATATTTTCAATCCTCTCATAGTATTCATCATCATTCAACTATCAATCTATCCATCTCATTAATCCTCGACTGACTTTTGGCCTTTACACGTGTCAATCTATCTATCTCATAAGCCCTTATCCTCAAGTGTATTTTAGCCTTGATAAGTGGTGACTCATTATTTAAAAAACAAAACAAAAAACAAACATATTCACGAGGCAAATTAGAGAGACAGGGAAGCCAATAGCAAGTGACAGATAATACAGCCTTTCCCTACGGTCTGGAAATAAAATATAACAAAGCGTCTATGGATTTTCTTTACTGTTTCAGCATTTGCAGGAACGAATGAAGAAAGCCGCCTCCCCCATTCCTGATTATTTTTCCTTTTTGCACAGAACATTTACACTATTAATAGAATATCAATATACAGATCAAATGTTGTTAAATATTTCATCCGATAGTTCCCAAAAATTGCCTTCCTAATTCCTTTGTTACCCTTATTTCTTAATTCATCTTGTGGCATGGTCTCTGGCCTTGGATAGGGCCATTTTTATGCAATGTTGGCGTCTTTGGGATTTTACCAAGAACCACGCCGACAATTAATACAGATTATAGAATGTGGGTTGTAGATAAGGAAGGACATGTACGGGCGTGCATGCATATTAAATATAAATGGAAAGAAATGAAATATTGATGTGAGGAATATTAGGGTCACCAGCTAGAACATGAATAGAGTTTTGTGAATGAAAAATCAAGGAAAACATTATTTAATAACAAAACATTAATATAACTATAAGTTTACATGAATATAAAAGTAATTTTTAGTTATTAAATGTTCATTTAATAAAGTTTATACAACTCGTGTTTTTGGTAGGAAAATGTTCTGTGAATCAGCAGACATGAGGGCTCAGGATGTGTATGTCTATATATATTTGTTAGTGTGAATATGTATGTGTGCGTATTAGACAATGTGGCACCGTGTAAGTATGCGTAGGTTTACCATGTTCTGTTAGCATGTGCAAGTGGGTAGCAATTTTTGTCAGTGCGTGTGTAGATGGTAGATGTGCAGGAGGTGAGGGAGTTTTGAAGTGTCCTTTTCTTCTCGCTTCCCAGGTGTTAAGCGTACGTTCTTGTGGCTCCTTTCGAGGATCTGTCTTGCCTGTCTATTTCACCATCTCTTATCAGGGTTTCTCAGTTCGCATCGGCTTGTTAATTTGACATTGGTTTGTTAGATTTTGGGTTTCAAACATATTCATTGGTTGAGAAATATTGAGTCAACACGTTCCAGTGAAAACTAACTTGCTTTTTGGAAGTGAAGAGGAGAGCGTAGGATGGTTTTTCAAGTCATCCTACGTTTGCTCGAATTGAATCTCGATCCATCACAATGTAATTCAATCTGAAAAACTTCTATTGCTCTTCTTAATCTCATCTGCCAAAAAACTTGATCCAAAAGTATATTACTCTATTAGCAAAATAGATCAATTGGTTAATTGAATTACATTTTGAACTCTGCCTTGAGGTCGAGAAGAAATATTGAAAAATAACCATAATTAGAAATTAAATTAGTTTCAATTAAATCACCTCTCATTTTTCTTTCTGGTAAAGTAGTTAATCCTAAGTTTTCCAATCTTTCCCTCTAACTGTAATCGTTTACTCCCTTTTATTAGTTTTGTCACTCTTCTTTGTATGCTTTCCAATCTCAATATTACATTCCAATTTCCATGTCTAGAGACTGGAGCTGAGACCGGAGTGCAATATTCTATATGAGATCGGATTAGCACTTTATATATATTTAAAACAACGTTTGTCTCCCGTGAAATGATATTTCTAAACATCCATCCAATCATTCCATTTGTCCTCGATACAATAAACAAAATATTATTCTTAGCTTTCAATTCATGATCAAAATTTGTTTTGATCATGAATCACATCCTTCAATTATTTACTTTCGTTTTATCCCGCTGTTGTTTAATATATATTCAGTGTAAATATTCCTGGATCAAATTTTATCTCCTCCCCCTTCCCTCTCTCTTCCACCTCTCTGTCTCTTCCCTTCTCTCTTTCTCCCTTCATCTTGTCCACCTTTCTCCTCTTTCTTTTCTTCTTCTTTCACACCTCTGTTCTGATACTACACTTCATCTTTTCTGTCCTCGGTCAGCGAAAGAGAAATACTTCTAGACTCAGGCAATTTTTATTGGCTTTGGAGAGCTGAATTTTCTCTACATTAAAAACTGACTTCATGCCAAACTCTTCCCTAGTGGGAAGGCAAGTAAATAGGGATTCTGGAACAAAAGGTGCCAGAGAGGGCGACCGGGGAAAAGAGAGATTGTTACACTTTTACCTTAGTCAACAGGGGGGAGGGCAGAGGTAGGAGAAGTGGAGAAGGGGGGAATCGGGGGCAACCAAAGAAAAGAGAGATTGTTACACATTGCTCCAGGCAGCGGGGAGAGAGGGGATAGGGGTGACAGGGGAGTGGGGGCGACCATGGAAGAGAAATATTGTTACAATTTTGCCTCAGGCAATGCCGGATAACTTCTGCTAGTCTATAAAGGAGAGTTGTGTGTGTATGTGTGTGTGTTTGTTTGTATGTCTGCAAGAGGCTCCCAAGGTACTCGACAAAATTCATAAAGTTGATATTTTCTAAATCGTCCATCTTTCGGATGCATAATATCGAAATATTAGGAAAAAACATTGATTTCTTCATGTAGAACGGACACAAAATTTGTGATGGAGTTGCTCAAATTTGTTCCTTTCCTTGTCGCCTGTATGCTTTGCGCATATACGCCGTGCAAAAAACAGTGACCTATTTTTCGAGGGGGCGACCGGCGAAGCGAGAAATTGTTACACTTTCCAACAGGGAGAGAAGGGGTGAGGGGGCGGGGATGAAGGGGCGACCGAGGAAGATGGAGATTGTTACACTTTGGCTTCAGGCAATGCCGGGTAACACCTGCTAGGTTACACTTATGTCCCGGGCAACGGGAAGAGGGGGTAGCGGAGATGAGAGGGGGGCAGGGATGAGGGGCGACCGGAGGGAGGGGATGAAGGGGCGACCGGGGGCGAGGGTGAGCGGGGCAGGGATGAGATAGCAACCGAGGAAGAGACAGCTTTTTTTCAGGGCAACCAGAGAGAGAGAGTTTGTTACACTTTTGCCCCGGGCAACGCCGAGTAACCGCTGATAGGTTTCACTTTTGCCTTGGGTAACGGGGAGAGGGGGTGCAACGAGGAGCGATCGGGGCCTCGAGCAACCGGGAGAGGTGGGTGGGGAAGAGGGTTTGAGCGATTGAGCGGTTGAGGGGGTGCGGGTATGATGGGACAACTGAGAAGAGACAGCTTTTACCGGGGAAGAGAGAGAGATTGTTACACTTATTGTTACACTTTTGCCACGGACAACTCCGGGTAACCCCTGATGGTCTCCTATAGAAAAGAGAGTTGTCTGTGTGTATGTGTGTGTGTGTGTGTGTGTGTATGTTTGTATGTCCAGCTAAAACTTGAAAATATGCGACAGATACCCACTTGGGGTGACATCCAAAACCTACACCTTAATTCTCAGTAACTCCTTACGTCTACATTAGCGGCCTGCCTTGTTTTGGGGCGAAATATGTTTAAAAAATGTTGATATTTTCGAAATCGTTCATCTTTCAGCTGTATAATATGCAAAAATTGGAAAAAAACATCGATTTCTTCACATAGAACCGACACGAAATCTGCCGCGAGAGGTTTTCGAATTGCTTCATTTTTTCGTCACCTGTACGTTTTGCACATGCGCGATGTGCAAAAAAAATACGAATACTAAAAGCGTCTAAGTGACTTATTTTTTATCAGACATTATACTCTGTCTTTTCGGTGCAATGGTTAGCAATAGAGAACGAAAACCGAGAGGTTGATAGTTCGATTCCTAAGAATTTTTTTTTTAAACGATAACTTAGATATACATCGAAGGGGTGGGGTTGAGTAAGGTTGACGACTCGGGAAGACAGATATAGTACTTTTAATGTTACACTTTTGCCCCGGGCAACGGGTAGAGGGGGTGAGAATGAGGAGGCGACAGGGGGTGAGGGGGCGGGAATAAAGGGGGCGCCCGGGGAAGAGACAGTTTTTACCCTGGGCAACCGGGGAAAAGAGAGATTGAAAAATGCTGGGTAACCCCTGCTAGTCGATTATATAACGGTAAATGTCTGTGTGTATGTGTGTGTATGTCCAGCTAAAAGTAAAACTTCTAAAGAAACACCCACAAAGTTGGTATATTCTTGATCAGCGTTGTCCAGAATGAATAATACCTAAAAATTTGAAAAGCATACTCATTCTTTGACCATAAACTGTCGCCGATTTCGTCAGGGCTGTTTTTTTTTTTCATGTACTAACTAAAGGGAAGTAACTCTGATTATTTTCAAACAGTTGTTTCCCTTACACCGACTCGAGTAATCTATAAAAGTGTATGCCCAGAGAGAGGAATGGGGGACCAGGGAAGAGAGAGGTAGAACTTTTAATAGAAATATGTTACACTTTTGCGCCGGGCAACGCCGGGTAGCCTTGCTAGTATTTTATAAGTAATGCACTTTAAATTTCTTTTGTTTGTGTCTTAGAATGACATGTTTTCCTACATTAGCTCTAAACAAATATTTGGTAAGTCCATTTTTCATTATATCTACATATTAGGAAGCTTTGCCATATCTGCATATCTTTTGTATTACTTGTAAACGCAAATAAATCCTGTTATATCTTATAAGTAAGTTTTTTTTTAGTTCTCTTTCGTTTATCGCTTTCGTTTACGAGTTAACGAATAAGATACCGACAATTCTCAGAGAAACGTCAAATTTGTTGCGTGTTCAAACCATTCTTTTAATTTAGCAGCTGTTACCACAAATTCAGTTAAGTTTTTTGAAACAATTGTCTACATTTTCGCCTCTTCCACTCGTCGGTGGGACGAGCTAATAAAAGTCATCGATCATGGTTTTAAGAGAGTGACTTGAACAAGATAGAGTGCAAGACGATAAAAAAATACTTTTATGAAATCGTTGGTACACTCGAGTACCTATTAACTTGCCTCCCCACGAGGGCAGAGTTAGATACTATAACTAGGAATTCAGAAGTCTATGACTAGACTTCAAACGTTAAACAAACACAAACAAAAACTCAGTTCGGTTCAATTCCTGTAGAAGCACAAAAACCCTCTGTGTAACTTCGAGCTCCAATGAACGAAAACAATTCGGCTCACCGCAGAATCTCACTCGACACTCACGTTTCTCCTCTTTCTCTTCTTCTCATTTTCTTGTCTTTTTATTAGCAGATTTTCCCTCAGTTAATTCCGCTTAATCAATAAAAAAAAACATAATCCGCTGGCTCACTATTTGTCATGATAATTAAATCTATTATTATTGTGCAGCAACCAATAGATTTGTTACTTCGAGGTTGCGAGTTCAATCCTCACTAGAAAACTAGTAAGCCAAAACTTATTTCCCTTTCCATCTGCAAGCCAGACAAAGGCGGACCTTCTTACTGCGGGGAAGAACTAAGTCCGGGCCACCTCCACCGCTCGATTCTGGCTCAAGATAATCAATTCTGCCACAGGTACAAAGTCGGTTTTTAATGTTGGGAAAATCACAAGAGGGAACTTGATAATCTTTCTGCCACCAGACTAGTTTACTGGGCGGCCAACAGGTGGCTCTGTGTGTGTAGTGTTAAATTTCATGACTCTTCCAGAGTTTGACATTAAACACCTGAAGAAGGGGAGGCTGAAACGTTGTGATAATACAACGATCAAGATAAGAAACCCACTCCAAAATGGTTAATAATTATTCTTCTATACAGTTCAATACATACAAACGTCTTCAAATAAAGCAAGAGAAATTAGTTTTGTTTATTGCATAAAATCCTATAATATTAATTAACCAACAGCGTGTATGAAAAAATACAAACCACGCACAAAAATCACATCTAAAAAAGAAATTACATTTTTCATACAAAACCGGCTCCCAGAGCAATATTTAGCAAAAAAACAAAAATGGTTGTCACGTAATGTGTTTTAAACTACGTCCGCCGCACCTCGTCTGACTAAAATCTATTTTTGCGCTCAAAATAAAATTATGAGTTTGGAGCCGATAAAACATTATTTAAGCTCAGATTGCGTGGAAAAAAAAATCAAAGCACCCTTAACAAGAGCATTGCGTTTCGACTTGCCTCACCCCTTTGGGCTTGGAAAGCTAACATTCATTTCTCAACTCACACACACATACACAGTCATACACTTACGCACCCTGGCAAAAAGCAACACACACACAAATACCTACACTGTCGCACGCATATTAACACTCATTAAAAACAGGCATAAATGTATTTATTTTATTGTTCATAATATTTCTAACTAAACTTTCTTTGAGAACTCGAACATTTCAAATGAACAAATTACTCACATAAAATATCTTGTAATATTGTACATATATAAATATCTTGTAATATTGTACATATATAAATATCTTGTAATATTGTACATATATAAATATCTTGTAATATTGTACATATATAAATATCTTGTAATATTATACATATATAAATATCTTATAATATTGTACATATATAAATATCTTGTAATATTGTATATATATATATATATATCTTGTAATATTGTACATATATAAATATCTTGTAATATTGTACATACATAAATATCTTGTAATATTATACATATATAAATATCTTGTAATATTGTACATATATAAATATCTTGTAATATTGTACATATATAAATATTTTGTAATATTGTACATATATAAATATCTTGTGTTCTTTAAAAATGTTTTCTTCTTTTCATTCAATATTCATGTGTTTTTTCTGTTTTTACTCATTTTCTTTCATTTTATTACCAATTTAACTGTCAGTGCACACACATTGTTCGTAATATTTCTAACTGGACTTTCTTTGAGAAAGCACCCTTGATTCCGCACCCTTGATTCCGCACCCTTGATTCCGCACCCTTGATTCCGCACCCTTGATTCCAGCACCCTTGATTCCGCACCCTTGATTCCGCACCCTTGATTCCGCACCCTTGCTAGATTAACCCTTTTGCCAATCTATCGAGTTTCACCTTAATAATAATCCCCTCCCTATTAATTATACACCTGTCATGTCCCGAAACGACCAGGGATGATTAGATATTTAAACAAGTATCAAATGTAAGTGAATAAATGAAATGAAATTAATTTTTGAATGATTTTTTTTTTAATGGAAATCGCTCCAGACAAGGCATGAAGCCACTTGATGTAAGGAGCTAAAAAAATACTACTTCAGGTTAAAAACTATTTTTGCTAATAATAATAATAATAATTTTTAAGGATCCGATGAACATTTAAAGTCTCGAACGTACCGATGGTAGATATACAAATGTTATATTTATTGTGAATTTTAATGTTAACTAAATAAGAAGCTTCTGAGATTTCACTCCGGGGGTCGGGAGATAATATTTTTGCTTTTTGTTTGAGTTGAACGTAATTGAAATCCCCCCCCCCCAAAAAAAGTAGCTTGTTACGTATGAGAAAAAAGTTTCCGTTATTTTTAATCTTGACCTAACGTTTGATAACTTAGCATCAATTCACCAGACAAACATGGGAGGGGAATCTATCGTCTTTTTTTATTATTATTTAAGAGTATCTTAGAAAACGTATACTATGTAATTAGGTAACACACATATATATATATATATATATATATATATATATATATATATATATATATATATATAATTTTATATTTATTTTTATTTAAAAAATTTTTTTATTTAACTTTATTTTAATTTTATTTTTTTCGTAAATGTGTCTTCATGTATGTGTGATAGTGCACCTTGAACTTCATGAAAATGAGAGAAACACTATTTCTGTGACAGGATCACAGGTAAACTAAGCCTGGGCCTGGTGTTGCCACAAACACCAAACCATGATAAATGTCTATAAATACAAATAAACACCGTGGGACTCAGAAGAAAGATCTGAGTGTCATGATGGGCAGGTGCTCCCTTGATGACCAACATCCTGCAAATGTTGGCTCCTTTTATTTCAGGAACAAGACCACGAACCAAAAACAGGTAAGTAACCCATCAAATTCCAGGTATAACAAGGACACGGACCAAACACAAGAAAGCAAGAATGAAAAGAACAAACCGAAAGGCTATAGAAAGAAATGGACCACAAAATAGAACAGACTGGTAATGGAATGCTACTACAAAAGCCGCTACCCCACAGAAAGAGGATATCGGAAACGAATGAAAGATCTATGGAACATTTCTACTGACTACCTACAACAGAACAAAGGATAGCAGATCAAGCAAGACAGATACTCAAGAGAGGGTGGTTCTCAGAGATAGAATTAACGGAAATCAAACAAAAGATAAATGGCGTGACAGATCAAGACACACCACTTGACGAAAACTCCCAGGAAGAAGACGGACAAAACATAAACACACAAACTGAAGAGTGCGAAGACGACGAAACTATAGAACTATCTAAGGAAGAAGCAAGAGAAGTGGAAAACATCAAACGATTAATGTCCGAGAACAAAAAAAAATTCCTATCCCTAAGGAACGAAGATTGGAAGAAGTTAAAAGTTGAAACAGATAAAGTAAACAGAGTACTCACGTACATCCCAACAGACACTATCACAGACCTAAACAACTTGATATATGCGGGGGCAAAATCAATAAGTATGAAACTAAAAAGGGAAAAGAAGACTGCCCAAAAGAATATACAGACGAAATCTGGATGGGAGATCAGACTGGAAACCCAGATCACCAAACTTCAAAAGGAAGCTAAAACCGTAAATAGGATGAAGGAGAACAGTAAATGATGGAAGAGCAGAAATCCGAATCGCAAGGAAAGACTAAATAAAAAAACATGAAGAACTAAAAAACAGATAGCAGCAAAAGAAGGAAGATTAAGACGATACAGGTATAAATCGGAACAGTACAAACAGAACAGGCATTTTGAAAACAATGAAAGCCAGTTTTACAAAAACGTAAACGGAGAAAAAACAACAACAGAACAACTGGACCCGACAGAAACAAAACATTTCTGGAGCAAGATATGGGAAAAAGCTGAAGATCACAACAAAAATGCTAAATGGCTGAAAGACATGAAAAATAAACTACTAGAAATTGAAGAAAGAACAGAAACAGAAATTAATGAAGAAACTATTAAGACAACACTAAAGAAAATAGCAAACTGGAAAGCACCAAGTCACAATGAAATATATGCGTAGTGGTTCAAAAAATTCACGACCCTACATGAAAGGCTAGCACAGAAACTTAGAGGATGTATCCATAAAACAGACATACCAGAGTGGATGACCAAAGGGAGGACAACGCTCATACAAAAAGACACCAAGAAGGGAACGACCCCAAGTAATTACAGACTAATAACCTGTTTACCGGCAATTTGGAAAATCCTAACGGCACAACTGAAGAGCAAATTTACCATTCCCTGGACAGTCGTGGACTACTTCCCGAGGAACAAAAAGGATGCCAGAAAGGGAAAAGAGGGACACATGATCTGTTATACATAGATCAAAGGATCCTGAAAGAAGTTAAAAGAAAGAAAAAGAACATATCTATGGCATGGATTGACTACAAGAACACGTACGACAGAATCCCTCAAGCATGGATAATTGAATGCTTAAAAATGTACAAGATACCCGACAGGATTATTAATCCTATCAAGAAAGCAATGGGAACATGGAGACTAAAACTGACAGCTGGAGGACAGCACTTGACTAAGATAAAAATACAGAGAGGCATTTTCCAAGGAAACTCTCTATCACCACTACTGTTTATCATAGCCATGGTACCACTCACCTACATACTCAGGAAATGTGATGTCGGATACAAGTTCACAGGCAGAGAACAAAGAATAAACGATCTCATGTACATGGACGACCGGAAGCTATTTGCAAAAAGCAAAAAGGAACTGGAAAAGCTGATAAATACGACCAGAATCTTAAGCCAGGACATCTAAATGGAATTCGGAATAGAAAAGTGTGCATTGCTAGAGATTAAAAAAGGAAAGCTGGAGACAACTGAGGGCATGGAACTACCCAACCAAGATCAGATGAGGGCGCTAGGCAAACAAGACAGCTATAAATATTTGGGAGTTTTGGAAGCAGACACAATCAAATCTCATCAGGCAGAGTTAAAATCCGATCTTAACCTTAGATCATATTTGGAATTATTATTATATTCATTCTTTCCAAATATATATAAGTTATGAGAATAAATATTTGACAAAGTGCAATGTTTATTGAATCATCATTTGCTCAAACAAGCGTTATATAAAAAACTTTTATTTTTTTCCTTAATCCATGAATTTTCAAAGATGTGCTCTTATCATCAGAGGAAATTCGACAAATAAGCCAGTAAAATGTATTGTAATGCAAACATTTGAAAATATAAAAATATAAAAGATATAAAAAATATAAACTATTTAAAAAGTTTAAAATATGCAAAAAAAATCGTCCCCATTGAAGAAGCATAGGAAGTTCGTTCAATCAAATCTGACGATTCACAGTATGAAGCAAGTGTAGGGTGAGGAGTTGAAGGTAATCCAGACATCCGAAGTTGTGAAAGTTTCCATTCCAGGAGATAGAAGTATTCAAATCCAGGAAATAGAAGTATTCAAATCCAGGTGAAAGTTCGTTGTAAGTGAAATGAATCACACACACAAAAAAAATATACAGAAGTATATGTCCTGAAAGAATTAGTAAAAATTGAACGATTCACTTTTTGGAAGATAACTGCTAGGCGTGTGGGTTGGTAACCTGGACTACATTTAGTTTAGTTTTCTGCAAAGTGGGCAAAGAGGAGGTTTAAGCCTTTCATGAAAATTCAGATACCTCCAATTTTTGTGCAATTTTAACAATAAAAATTCCCCAAATTTCAATTTCTTTGGAGTATTTAAAAGAGTTTTTAGGAAGGCATTATATGGGCACAACCTCCCATTTGTAAATTCAAATGTTTCAGATTTGTATTAAATTTGATCCATAGTTATTAGACACTAATTAAAAAAGATTCCCTGAGCTTCAATTTCTTCTTAAGACTCTTTCAGCCTTAAATTTTAGACATTTTCTAGAACCCAAATCATGTAAACTGGAATAAGGATTCTTCACATAAGGTTTAATAGCATTATACATTGATTTTAATCTTCGTAAGGAACATAAAAGTAGTGTGCAAAACTGTTCTGTTTGGGGGATTAATTTTACTTGTCTTGGGATGAGTATTCTTTTAGTGTGTGTGTGTATATATATATATATATATATATATATATATATATATATATATTTTTTTAATTTTTTATTTATTTTATATGTACATAAAAGTAATCCATGGACATAATAATTACATAAAAAAAAAATCCTACGCTATAAGGATGTCTGCAAGCAAGACATGACGGCAGGTGTCATTGACCCAACAGGCTGGGAGTCCGTCGCCGAAGATCGCAGCTGCTTGAGAAGAGCTGTAAAGGCATGCTGCAGGAGGAGTGAGGAGAGGAGAGACCAGCAGTGGAAGGAGAGAAGAGAGAGCACAGTCAGAAAAGGGCTGCAACAGAGCTCTTGCAACCAGACAACACCTACATCTGTGACAACTGTAACAGAGCCTGTCGATCCAGGATAGGCTTGCACAGTAACAGTAGATGCTGCAATTTGGCAACGGACAAATCTGAGGCGAAGAACTCCTTTGTCTCCTGAGACAGACGAATGCCAACAATATAGTAAGGATTAAACATTCAACCTCCATAAGACTCTCACTGAGAACTGATTAGTACTTTAAAACATTTTTTTTTAACGTAGTTCACCCCAAACAAGGCAGGCCGCCACTGTAGACGTAAGGGGCTACTGAGAAGAAAGAAAAGGAGAGACGGTTGGGGGGGGGGGGGGGTCAACCTAAACTTGGATCTGTGCAGCGAGATGTCTGTTTACATTAATTTTAAATTTCTGCATGTCATTACTGTTGGGGAAACTGGGGGCTGGGTGGAAGTTCCAGGCGCCAGCAGCACGAGGAAAGAAGCTATTTGAGTAGAAAGCTCTCCGGCATCTGGGGACCTCCACAGTGAATGGATGGGATTTAGTTGATTGTCGAGTTGGTCTAGTGAATTTACGTCGAGGGGGCACCAGAGAACCCAATTCATTGGAGCATTAACACATTTATCCGTTGTATCACGTGTTTATTTATTTATTTATTTTTTTAACTAACGTTGCTTAAATCTCTATTTATAACATTTTTTGGATGTAAATAGCTTCTGCTTTTCATTATTAAATTTTTTGGATGTAAATAGCTTCTGCTTTTCATTATTAAATTTTTTGGATGTAAATAGCTTCTGCTTTTCATTATTAAATTTTTTGGATGTAAATAGCTTCTTTTTTTCATTATTAAATTTTTTGGATGTAAATAGCTTCTTTTTTTCATTATTAAATTTTTTGGATGTAAATAGCTTCTTTTTTTCATTATTAAATTTTTTGGATGTAAATAGCTTCTGCTTTTCATTATTAAATTTTTTGGATGTAAATAGCTTCTTTTTTTCATTATTAAATTTTTTGGATGTAAATAGCTTCTTTTTTTCATTATTAAATTTTTTTTTTTTAAATAGGATTTTGGAAGTTAAATTTAATTATTACTGTATCGTTCGCTCATTAAATAATTAATTCAACCAAATTTTTATAAAACTACAACTAATTTTGTTAAGGTAATGCTGTTTTAATCTCTATTTATAAATTGAATGGTTAGATGTAAATAGCTTCCAAAACTTTCAATCTTTTAATAGATGAAAATTTGCGAAGAATTTTTGAGTCAGTTTAAATGACTTTCTATTTGACAGTTTAAATGCTTTCATGATTACTTTAAAATTTAGAAAGGGCACAAAGTAAGTCATTCTTTTTTTTTCAACTATTAACAATGGTTTAAAATGGATAAATTATTTACGAAGAAACCGAAAATGCATTGATTTTATTACGTAATTAAATAATTTTTTGAATAGGCTGGAAATAGTGATCCAAGGGAGGTAAATCTCTTAGCAAATACTTAAAGGGAGGCAAATATATTAGACAGTGAAAATGGAGGCAAATGCATTAAAGATTGTTGAATAATAAGGAAGGTAATTCTGTCACATTCAATAGATCCGTATATTTATTTATATATATATATAAATCTGCTGCTTGGGCGTCTCAATAGTACTATTTCAATAATAATATTTTTTTATTAAACATGTATATTTCTATAAAGGGAGCAACAGGACTAATGAAGAAGAATTTCAAGAGCTATCTGGCGAGTATACCCGGTGAACCAAGTGCAAGATAAATACAAACAACTGCACTTAAAGGGACGGTTAGAATCTTAAAACGATCTCTAGGCTGGAGTGTCTGAAATAGCCGGTGAATATCTGGCATCCGGTAGGATGCCCCATCCCCAGCAAAAACAAAAAGATAAGAAAAAAAAAAAAATGAAGATAGCAAACGTCAGGTAAATTTGTAGATTAACGCCTTCCACTGGATCACCCCCGCCCCCAAATTAGATTCTACTTTTTAGGCGATTACGTGTGAACACCCTGAAAAATTTGGCACAAAGTAAAGCAAACAAAACATTATTTTAGAATTTAGAGTGGGGATCAGTTTCGCACATGAATTTAACATAAAATGCCCCCCCCCCGATCTTCAGACCACTCTAGCTTTTTAGAGCAGTAAACTAAACTTTTTTTTACCACTAACCCTACGTCCGATTGGCAAGATCGTAAAATCACACGTAATCGCCTAAAACAGTAGACTCAGCCCTCACAAAAACGCACATTATTTATCAAAAATAGCAACAAAAAAAGGTTAAATGTCCTAAAATGCTAGAATGGTCGAGAAATGGAGGATCATTTTATGTTAAATTTATATGCGAAACTGATCCTCCATTCTAAATTCTAATTTATTTTTTTCCTTCTTTCCGCCAAGTTTTTCAAGGTGTTCACATGTAATCGCCTAAAAATGTAGAATCTCGTATTTTTCTTTCCTTTTTTTTTTTTTTTTTAGCGGTTAGTGATTTATCTACAATAATACCAAACCTAATAAGGTTGGCTTAATCCTCGATCGTATGCGAAGTAAAAGTGCTCAATGTTGAGACCACAGAGCTGAATGATATTAATGTCTGCTTCTTCCTTTTGAACATATTTGCTCTTCAGTTCACATATACTTTAAACGCCTGACGCTTATTGCAAGACATGAAACTGTAGTTGTGTTCATAATTCTTAGTTGTCACCTAAATTGTAGTAGTAGTAGTAGTAGTAGTAGTAAATCACTACTCCTATTTATTTCATTTAGAAATTCATAAACTGACACATCTCTTCGGACACTTTTCTTGCATAACTCTTTATTTCTACAAATGAGCAAAGATAACTCATTTTAACTGAGTTATCTCCCTTGCGATTATTTTATTTCAGCTAGGATCGCATGATTTTGTATTCTCATGATCGTAAATTTAGAAATGAGACTCTGTCTCTTTTTGGCATGGATTTGTAACCACTCAGACACTATTCGAATTAGTACAAGATAAAAAAAGAACCGGTCACACATTTTTAGTTGCCACTGATATTGTGATCAGAGTTATTCCCCCTTTTGCTTTCACCGCTAGATGGCATTATGGCCGTGTGATTTAGTATTCTTTTATCCGCTGTTAATTTAGAACTGAGACTGACTCTTTTAGGCGTGGTTTTCTAATCGTTCATATACTGCTAAATGCCTTGCTTCTTAGCAGGCTTTTCAAACTCTAACAGGCTTTGTCTTTTAGAGTAACTTTTCTAATCAAGGCAAAGGACAAGACGAACACAGTGTGCTTTTTGCTGCCAAAATAGACTATGTGATTTATCCTATAAGAATTAAAAATAAAATGAGTCTACTTGATCAATAATTAACCAATAGAATTTAACAGTCAAGTATGAGTTTTCTCCCCTTGTTATCACAAGTAAAGCATGAGTTGTTTCCCTTTAACGATTTTTTTTACAAAAAATCTTTTACCATTTAAAAAAAAAAATTGTTTTTTTAACGTAGTTCACCCCAAACAAGGCAGGCCGCCGCTGTAGACGTTAGGGACTACTGAGAAGAAAGAAAAGGGAAAAAGGTTGGGGGGGGGTCAACCTAAATTTGGATCTGCGCAGCGAGATGCCTGTTTACATTAATTTTAAATTTCTGCATGTCAGTACTGTCGGGGAAACAGGGGGCAGCGAGGGAGTTCCAGAGGCCAGCAGCACGAGGCAAGAAGCTATTTGAGTAGAAAACTCTCCGGCATCTGGGGACCGCCACAGTGAATGGATGGGATTTAGTTGATTCCGAGTTGGTCTAGTGAATTTACGTTGAGGGGGCACCAGAGTAGCCAATTCATCAGAGCATAATCCATTGAAGTATTTGTAAAACAAGCAGAAGGATGCTACATTGCGGCGATGGGACAGGGACTGGAGCTTGGTTGACAGTGAGGGACCTATTAGGTTTGCGACTCTTTTTTGGACCTTGTCAAGGAGGGAGAGAGTAGTAGATGATGAACCAGCCCAGATGTGACAACAATACTCCATGCATGGACGGATGGTGGCTTTGTAGAGATACAGGATAATGTCAGGTGTAAGGAGTTTACTAGCACGGTAAGGGGAGCCAATCTTCTTTGCGGCAGCCTTGGCAATGTCCTCAATGTATTTGTTCCAATTTATTTAGAGCATTTGAATAAATGCTGAAAATTTCATTAACATTTTTGATTTTTTGTGATTTAAAAAAAATTGGTAAACGTTACTATTTATGACATAAATAATAAAAAAAAAATACAGTTGGGAAATTAGTCAAAAACAATTAATTTTAGTTTATCTACTCATTTGTGACTTATTTGTGCTTAACATTTAATATAAAATATGAGCATATTTAATTAACGTAAATATTAGGTGTGAGTAATACTTTACTCAGTGGCCGCCATCTTTCTTTTTCAGAAAGATACCGGACCGGAAATGAGGGTTGGGTATTACTTTAATTCAAGCCATTAAATTAAAAGTGGCTTCTTTGACATGACAGGGGTGCATTTCCGGTTCGGTCTGGAAACTTACTTCTTTAAAAAGCAATATGGCTGCCACTAATCGCTTTACCCACAACCAATATTTACGGTAATTAAATTTCACATGTTAATATTTAATATTTAATATTAAACAAAATTGTTTTTCACTAATTTTTCAACTGTATTTCCTTTAAAATAATTTATGTCACCAATAGTAACGTTTACCAAAACAGGTAAATTGCATCAGTACATCATATGCTAGTTTGTGGTGGACCGAGATGCGATCTGAACGAACGCCAAAAAGCAAATGGCTTAAATTGCTACCCTCCTCTTTCTCTGCTTCGTTGGGATACGCTCTCCTCTTCAATTCCAAAAAGCAAGGGAGTCTTCACAGAAACGTGTTAACTCAATATTTTCTAACCAATGAATATCGTTTCAAAGCCAAAATCTAACATATCTATGTTAAATTGGCAAGCCGACGTGAACATCGAAACCCCTATAAGAATGAGGAAATAAACAGCTAAAAGAAAAATTCAATTGGCGCGCCTCGAAACAACCCACAAGAACGTACTCTCCAACTTAACCGCCCCCCCCCCTTTTGGCCGAGGAGGCAAGAAGAAAAGAACACTTCAAAACGCATGTAACGTTTTCCTCGCCTCGCGCACAGCTACTCATGCACTGACAAGAAGTCAGGCGAACAGAAACAAATTACTACCCACTTACACACACTAACAAATATGGGCATACACATCCTTAGCCTTCGTGTCTGCTTATTTAATGAACATTTTCTAATAAAGAACACGAGTTGTATAAACCTTACCCAATGATCATTTCTTCCCTAAAACTGACTTTTATATTCTTGTAAAATTGTAGTTCTATAAATGTTTTGTTGATTAACCATGTTTTCCTTCATTTTTCATTTGCAAAATCCTTTTCATGCTGTAGTCAAGCACTGACCACAACTTCACCCAAAAAGAAAAAATGAGATTCTACTTTTATTTGGCGATTACATGTAAACAGCCTGAAAAACCTGACGGTAAAACTAAATTAAACAAAATAAAAATAAATATTTTAGATTTTAAAGTGGGAGATCAATTTCGCATATAAATTTAACGTAAAATGATCACACACTTTCCGGCAGAGATAGCGTTTTATGAACATCTTGACAGGTTTATGTCTTAGAGTGGGGTAGAGGTATATTTTTTGTGCTTGTGTCTATTGCCATCCAGACTTAGGGTTAGATGTCATAATTTTTTTTACCACTCAGAACTTAGGGTTAGTGATATGTTAAGGGAGGGTATGTCATAATATTTTTTTTTACACCATCATCAACTTTTCAATCCATTAATTTTTAGAAATTCTGTTATTTCTTAGAAATAGTACCATTTACTAGAAATGGCCCTTTGGTATTTCTTACAAATTAGTCATACCTTTAAAACGCTATCTGCTTAGAAACTTCCGAGAATGAGTAATAATTTTATATTAAATTTATATACGAAATTGATCCCCACACTGTTTTTTTTTTTATGCTTTTTAATGCTTACCACCAAGTTTTTCAGGATGTTTACATGTACTCGCCTGAAAAAAGTAGAATCGCATTTTTATTTTTGGGTGAATTAGCATACAATGTAGTCGTACAACTATACCCCTCCTCCCAAATAACACATTGGTTTTTACAACTAGCTGTGAATACTCGGAATTTCCCCAGGAGTCTTTTTACTTTCATTTTTGTTTCACTAATTGACCCCCCCCCCCTGCTTTTTGTTGTTTCACTTAATAAATTTCTTGTAAGAAACTATTTACATATTTTGAAAGAATTCAATGAAGGAATATATGTCATTAAAAAAAATCATCTTGGAATATAGCAGTTAATTTATCTCACAGCCCTGTATTAAACATATGTCCCAAACATATATATCATCAGAACGATTAGCAGACGAAACTAAAACCAAATAGAATTTCCACATTTAGTTTCAGTTGACAACGTATAAAAACCAGCAACGTAACATCATACAAAACATGAAGTATATTAATTCATGTTCACTAGGAGTGACAGTTCATTACCTATTACGGTAGCTTAAGAATATTTGGGCAAGTAAGATATTCTTCATTCTGTAGAACGTTCATAGGACATGTGCAGAAATTCCTTTTTACTTTCTGACCCTTTTTTGAGTAAAACTAAGGGGAACAACCCAGCAATGACACAGCACGGGTGCACTTTGAGGATCGTATCCCTAGAATCAGTTTCGTAATAAAATTGATATGGCGTCTTACGAAATGTTGAAATTTAAATCCCATGAATAGTTTCGAATAACCATAATTAAAACCTACATAAATTATTTTAAAATAAAAATACTGTTGAGAAATTAGTCAAAAACTATTTATTTTGCTTTACCTACTCATGTTCTTGGCCTTTTGGCTAAGATCAAAGTGTAGTATCTGTTCCGATGGATACTGCACTCCATACTGGTGTTGTCTTGACCTTCGGGTCTTGATTTACGCCGGTCAATGGGTCTGTCCTGTGCAGTTCTGGGAGGTCCACCTTCCCAGGCTTTGCCTCCCCTCTTTGGAGAGGAGTAAGTTTATTGTTTACTGCCTGAGGCGCCTCTATCGGGGAATTCCGACGGGGCTGCCCAGGCAATTTTTAAACCCCACTTTCCCGACCCGACCTTGGGTCACATCTTACTTGTGGGAGTAAGTTAAAAACTGGCCTTTTTCAGGTTCGCGAAGAATAAATGTTTTTGCATACTTCATTGTTTCCGAGTTGTCAGTTTTTTTTCATTGGGAAATGATTATATCTAGGGAAACCGATGCTACCCAAGCATCAGCCAAATCCCTGCAAGAGGAAGGAAGTACATAATTGGAGCGATAAGGAGTAATCCATGTCTAATTTAATCATCTGAAAATGCAGACGCTCTGGTTATGTATTTT
Organism: Sepiola atlantica; assembly: GCA_963556195.1. Classification (NCBI taxonomy): domain Eukaryota; kingdom Metazoa; phylum Mollusca; class Cephalopoda; order Sepiida; family Sepiolidae; genus Sepiola; species Sepiola atlantica. Next base: position 19,506,728 of record OY744516.1, on the reverse strand, counting down.
TTTTCTTCTCCTCAGGTTTAAAATGGCTGAATGCAGATTACCACTATTTATGTTATTGTCAATTGACTGAAAGCTTCTTTTAAATATTAACTTGTTTTTTTACGCAAATAGTTCACAAATGAGTATTTATTTACTCCTCTCCAGGAGTTAGGCACAAGGCCAGTTTTATCTTACTCCCACAAGTAAGATGTGACCCAAGGTCGGGTCGGGAAAGTGGTGAGCACTCTGGCCATTAAAAATTGCCTGGGTAGCCCCGTCGGCATTCCCCGGTAGGGGCGCCTCAGGCAGTAAGCAATAAACTTACTCCTCCCCAAAGAGGGGAGGAAAAGCCTGGGAGGGTGGACCTCCTAGAACTGCACAGGACAGACCCATAGACCAGTGTAAATCAAGCCCCGAAGGCCAAGACAATACCAGTCTATGGGGTTCAGTATCCATCGGAACAGATACTACACTTTGATCTTAAATGAGTATTGATTTACTCCTCGCCAGGAGTTAGACACAAGGCCAGTTTTTATCTTACTCCCACAAGTAAGATTTGACCCAAGGTCGGGTCGGGAAAGTGGGGTTTGAAAAGCCAGCGCCCGAGAGGTGAGCACTCTGGCCATTAAAAATTGCCTGGGAAGCCCCGTCGGCATTCCCCGGTAGGGGCATTTCAGACAGTAAGCAATAAACTTACTCCTCCCCAAAGAGGGGAAGCAAACCCTGGGAGGGTGGACCTCCTAGAACTGCACAGGACAGACCCCATAGACCGGCGTAAATCAAGCCCCAAAGACCAAGACAATACCAGTCTATGGGGTGCAGTATCCATCGGAACAGATGCTACACTTTGATCTTAGCTAATCTTAAATGAGTATTAATTTACTCCTCTCCAGGAGTTAGGCAAAAGGCCAGTTTTTATCTTACTCCCACAAGTAAGATGTGACCCAAGGTCGGGTCAGGAAAGTGGGGTTTAAAAATTGCCTGGGCAGCCCCGTCGGCATTCCCCGGTAGGGGCGTCTCAGGCAGTAAAGCAAAATAAATAGGTTTTTTTTTCTAGTTTTCTAACGGTATTTCCTTTAAAATAATCTATGTCGGTATTAGTAATGATTACCTAGTTTCAATTTTTTTCTTTTAACAACGAAATAGACATAGTATGGAAATAATTTTTAAAACAGCTGTTGCATGCCGGTCCTTTTTCTCTTTTTTATATAGGATTTTTGCAAAGTTTAATTGAATCATTTACGGTATTATTTGGTCATTACATCAACTGAATAAAATTGTTTAAAATTATAGCATGCTTAAAAAATTAAAAAATGAATTTAAAAAGTTACTCATGAATTTCCGCAGACTGAAAATTTTATTATATAGTGTAATGAATAATTACGAGTAACTTTCCTTACTCTGACTTATCTCCCCTTTGGAGAACTCTCCTGCTTCTACTAACCACTATACATAGTAGCACTAATACTGTACCGACATTGTGTGCTGAATAAAGCTTTCCTAAGTTACGTCTGTTCTCGTTAGTCATTACATATAGATTAACTGTACCTACTAGCGTTGCCCGGGAGTCTTTTTATTTTAATTTTTTTTTAAACTATGCCTCTTGTTTTAAACAGTTTTTTTTAATACCAAATTGCTGTTTTTTCATAGCATTTTAAAAGCTAAATTTAATTAGTACGTTATCGTTTGGTCATTAAATTATAAAAAAAAACCTGTTATAAAACTTGTGCCAGTTGACACGGTTAAGATTCGAATAAAAATTGTTGTTTGAAATAAATACAATTTAGGCGCGCAGAGTGAAAATTGTTGTATTGGCGCGTGACAAATATAAAATAACGCCCACGCACATTCCGATGTGCCTTTTTATATTAAATCAACTCAAAACGAGCGGACGTAATTGCAAGCATACCACGTGATATTTTTGTCCAATGAGATTTCTCCAAAAATATATTTTTCTAAACTTTTCTCCATAAGCTCGCTGGAGCCGATCCAAATAGTATATAAGCACACACAAACATAAAACTTTCTCTTTTTCAACTGACTTTCATCAGGAGCTTACACGCATCTCACTATCACTCTTCCAGTTCACCTTTCGCGCGCTTCATACAATTTCACAGGCGAACATTCACTATTGCCTCTTTTAACATTTTATAAGAAATGAACACTTCAACAAAAGAAAAGACATTCTTCTTTTTACTTACATGAAACTAAAGAAAGGACTCATGAACTCATTCTACAAAGTAATATATTCTATTTGTTAATATGTTTATTTCAGTTAATAAACTTCCGTTAATTGTGCATGTAAATATTCTTCTTATTATTTTTATTTGTGGAGGAAGTTGGTAACCCCGACCAAAAGGGTATTGACGACCCCCACAAACTATAACTTATTCTTATTAAAGTTATGTTGTTTTTATCTTTATTTATAAAATTATTGGACATAAATAGTTTCCAAAACGTTCCATATTTTAATTAACGGGGGATTTGCTAATGATTTTAAAGCCAAAATTTCCTTTCAATTCAACAGTTTAAAGCCTTCCAAATTCCTGTCAAATTTTGGGGGGTTACAAAGTAATAGGACTAAAATGGCTGACTTGTTTACGTAAAATCGGAAATGTATTTTGATGGATTTAATTTCGTAATTAAATTATTTTTTAAATAAGATTTAAAAGATTTCGTTGCAGTTTTCCTTTCAATAAATATTCGATTAATAGTAAGTAAAAGAAAAAAATAATTTGCAAGTCACATAGAGACGAGAAACACACACACAACGCACACACGAAAAGTGGTAACACAATTTGGTACTCTTATAGAT
>OY744516.1:19483934-19498934 GCA_963556195.1 Sepiola atlantica | reverse complement strand
TTCATCTCATTCGCTCTTCGCCACCAGACATATACTGCTACTCTCCTTTTCATTTTTATTTACTTTATTTATTTATGTCATCCTCTTACTCTCTTTCTCTTACACTACTGCTGCTACCACTGCTGAGTGTAGTTATGTTATGCTGTTGTAAGTTAGATACAACGAAGATGTTATTATATAAATAGGTTTTGATTGAACATTAAAATACAGTAACAGCCGGTGGCCCTCCGCCTAGAAGTGATGCCAGAGAGTTCTCATGGTATTCCTATGCTTGGGGTTACATTATTATAACTTCACGCAGCTAATCAAGAACCAGGTCTTTTTTAGTTTTAGTCCTTATGTCACTCAGGCGATTGCTATTGAATCTCACAAGATCGATTCTTAAGATTCAAGTCAATTGTATTTGTGTTTTTAGTACTGGGAAGACGACTTAGTGTATCGGCTAGAGTTATTTCCTTTCCTGGTATGTACTCTATGTGTATCTGGTATCACTGTAATTTTATCATCATCCATTCTAATCTAGGGGGTGAACTCGCCAATATTTTTTGTGGTATCATAACCAGTTTTTTTGTGGTCAGTGAGTACTTTAAATTGACAGCCATACAGATATATGTGGAATCTTTGGACTCCAAATACAATTGCTATCAGTTCTCTTTCAATACATGCATAAACTTTTTTTGTGTCTAATAAAGACTTTAATGCATAGGCAATTGATTTTTTTTTGTTTTGTATCAGTGTAGCTCCAAGTCTTGCATCAATCTGTAGTACTCACACCTCGATCGTGTCAAAGTACATGAATGTTGAATCTAATTTCTGTTTTGAGTTTCTCAACACATTGTTTGTGGTGTTCCTTCCCACAGAAAAGATGCATCCTTCATTAACAGTTTTCTTAGGGTGTGTGACTTGTGAGCAAGGTTTCGGATGAATGGCAACAAATATGTAATGAGACCTAAGAATTCTTGTAGTTTTTTCTTACATGTTGGGTATGGCATGTTTCATATGTCATTTATTTTCTCTGGGTCTTCATTAATACCATTTTCACTGTATATGATTCTAAAAAAAATGTGCTTTTAAATTTGATTTTGCATTTTGTTGAGTTGAACACAAGAACGTTCTCTTCAGTTATTTGCATGACTTTGTGCAAAACGTTGTCATGTTCTTCATCTGATTTGGTATAGACAGCAACGTCATCAGCGATTCTTACTACACCATCGACTTGTTCAAGGATTTGATCGATTTTCATTTGGAAAATGTCTTGTACTACACTCAATCCAAATGGTAATCTCTGCAAACAGTATCTATCATGAGGAGACTGGAATGTTGTTAGCAGCTGAGAGTCTTTATCCAGATCATGTATAGACCAGTAACCAGCCTTGGCATCAAACTTGAAAATAGCTTGCCACCTGTAAAGTGATGCATAGCTCTTCTGGTGTAGGAATTTTGTGATGTGGTATTTTGGGTCCAGGCAGATTCTTTGACTTGCATCCTTTTTGTGTGAATAGGCTAGGCTTGAAACCAAGTCTGCTGGTTCTATCACCTTTCTGATAATATTGTGCTTTTACCATGTTATGAAACCCCTGTTTTATGTCTTCTATTAATACAATTGGAGTTTTCCTAGGTGCTGTATAACATCTATTATCCCAGGAAACCTTTACACGTGTGTATCCTAAGATTGCAAATAGCTTTCGCCATGTTCTATATATAGTTATCAGCCAGGGGTAGATAACTCTGTTCTGCCTGACACAAAGGCAGATCACTCTACTTTACTTATACATGCCCCTTCCCTTCCTGAGATGAAGGAATGTGGTCATCTCTTTATTTATGCACCAGAGAACTCATGCATTTTTCAACGCATTTGTAGAGAAAACTTCTTGGCGCTCATACCCTTCGACATGAAGGTAGTCTTAATGGTAGGCGTTTCACCCAATCTCTCTCTATCATCCATCACACTAGGTAGCTCTTCATAGGTGTATTGTGAGTCCTCTGTTAGTTGTGTGGCATAAGTTCTGTGCAGTCTCTCCACCAAACTATATCCCTGTTTTGGCATCTACAGAAAAACATCGCTGACGATGTTATCCTTAATCCTCCAGCAGTTGAAATACTGATATTATATTAAGTGCCTTAGATATTTCTGACACATAGATTCGGCTTTTTGTTCAACAATTACTTTCAAGCATGTGTACCCTGTGTTTCTTTCCACTACCTCTGTGGTGTCGTCCACCTCTATCTGTTCTTCTTTGTATTCATTGGGCGATGTGACATTGACGTCCATAGCCTCATCAGGGGTGTGTTGCCATGGGGTTTCTAAATTTATTGAAGGGTGTGAGGTTTTCGGTGTGGAGCAATGTGGGCCATCAACAACTGGGTAGATCTAGAGGAATTGACGGTTCCGTAGCGTTACCAGATTACTCACATTCACTCACACCTGGTACTGTCGGTTGCCACCTGTTTTCACGACTCTCCCTGTCTTTCTCCATTGACGAGGGTGGGGACTTTCTTGGTTCTGGATCTGGACGAAATCTCTGACTTTTAGTTTCTGAAGTGGACAGCAATGCTGGTTGTAGAACTGATTGTTCCACATATTTTGACCATCGCAACCTCCCTTAGTTCACCTATCTCTTTCCATTCCTTCCGTATTTGGGACTCATCCCGTAAAACTGGGTGGTAATCCTTAATAACCCGACCATACAGCATTATAGCTGGGGACATGTCATGGTTCTGAACGGGTGTGTTGCGATGGATCAGCTGTGCCCGGGCAGCGCGATCATGGCATACGTGTCTGCAGTTATCTGTATTGTCGGCGAGTATATGCTTAGCTGTCTTTACCGCTACCTCTACACGGCCATTGCTTTGAGGGTAGTACGCTGATGACATTCGTTTCAGTATCCCCAAGTTCTTCAGAAATGAGTCGTATTCCTGGGACTCAAATAGCAGTCCTCCGTCCGATGAGATTTCTTCCGGTGCACTATATGTGCAAAACCATGTTCTCATCATGTCACACACGGTTTTGGCCTTCCCCAGTGGTGTATACCGATCAGTGTATACCAAGAACTGTTTGCCTCCTATGTCAACAAAGTCCACTACAACTTGTTGAAATGGAAATCTCGGGTCTGCTGGTGATATCAAGGGTTCCTTCGGCTGAAATGGTGCAATCGTGTTGCAAGTACGGCACTAGGATCTGGTCTGCCTGATGCTAGCACGCAGCCCTGGCCAAAACGAACTATTGTTTTGCATTTTCCAGCATGTCATTTATGCCTTGATGTGTGGAATGAAGTGACTCGAGTACTTCTGCTTCTTGAGGTATCAAAATTTTGTCGCCTTTGATTATCTCTTTCCAGGCAGTATAATCCCTCGTGCATGGGCCAGAAAACCCGAGCTATGGATGGCGGTCGTTGCGTGACTCAGGAACCTTTTTGCACCAGGTCTGCTAAGGTTCAGCATTCTTCAGCCACGATCCGTTCCCATGTTATCGCCTTCAGCTTAGGGTCACTGTCATATATTGACGTGAAGGCCGCTTTGACTCCGGTGTCTAGCATTTGGTTCAGGCTCTTTGACATACCTACTGGGTATCGGGAAGCACAATCAGGTGCTGCATTGTGTTTTACGGGGTGGTGTCTAATACGGAATTTGCACAGCAGGCTTCGTTCTTTGAAGTTTAAGAGAAGAGATTTTAAAAATTTTTCTAGAGCCTAATCAGAAAATATTTTTGTCAGTGGTTAGTGGTCCACTGTCGCCAGCAAATCTGGGCATCCGAGTACAGGACTCTAACCCGTAGATAAGGGTCAAGGCTTCTCCTTCCATTGGTGCATAACACGATTCTGCATCATTGGTAAATCAGGATCCAGCCAGAATGAGCTTCCAGTGACCCTCCTCGCAACTCATGTCTGCTTCCCCACGGCATTTGCAATGCTTCTGAAACAAGAAGTATGCAATCCCTATTTTACTATAATCTGTTGCCAGGCCCATAGTTCTGTTGATTTTCTTATGATCACCCTCTTTGTCTCTTGAAATAGGCGTTCCAGTGTCTCATCCCAATAGAACTTTTTGTTCTTCATCCATAATAGTTGCCGGAAGGGGGCCATCACTTCAGCTTGTGAAAGGGCATATGACACCTAATTCACAAGTCCAAACCAGGAGCTGACGCTGGTGATATTTGTAGATATAGAGAAGTGAAGGATAGCTTCTGTCATCTTTTTTGTGGGGTTAACACCATCAGCAGTGACAAGAAACCCAGCAAATTTTACCTCCATTTCAGTGAAATGGAACTTGTCAGGGTTAAACACAATATCTGCACAGTGACCGATGTAATCGACTGTGTGCCTAAGTGAGCACTCTATCGAATCGTCCCATAGGAGGCTGTCATCTATGCACCAAGTTACCATGTCATATCTACTGTAATGTCGTTAAACCGACAGGTATATCTGTGCCATGATCCATGTAATCCTTGAAGGACCCAACAATACTTGTATCTGCCCCACTCAGTAATGAATGTGGTAGCGTCCCATGCCGCTGAAAAGAGCGGTAGGCTGTGGTATCCTTTACATGCGTTAAGGACTGTTTTTCTGGTATGGGCAGATATCCAAAAGATCTGGTTGAATAGGAACGGAGTGTGGTGCCTTTTCTCTTATGATGGCGTCATTCAATTTTTGTAGATCCACTGTACGTCTTGGAGACCCATCTTTTTTTGGTGCAACCATCATCCTAGAACACCAGGTAGGCAGTTTGCTTACTATTCCCAGTGCAACGTCCCGGTCAAGATCTTCTTTCACCTTCTTCTTCCAATGGTGGGGGACCGGTATTGGCATGTGAACTGCTGTCAGTGTCACACTGGGGACGAATGTGCTATCACATGGTTTGCCTGCCATAGTTTGTAATAGTTGGTGTGGGCACATATTGAATGCACTCGACTTGAATTATTCCACTATGAACCGTTTTAGTTGGTGTCTGTTGGTTGGAATGGTATCCGGTTTTGATGGAACTGATATCCTACATGGGCATCCACATGGCACCGTTTCATTTGTGTCCCTTGACAAGCTATTTTGTGATCGCGAGTTTGGAAACTTTAAGGGCAACAAACCCAGATCCTTCAGAGCGGTTTATGACAAATAAAAGCCAGATGTGTTGTCTGACACATGCACCGCCTGTCGTGTCTCTCTTGATCCAACTTTTATGTGCAGGAATAAGACACCTTTTACGTGCAACCGATTGTCCGTTATTCCCCATATTTGGTGGGTAGTTTGCACGAGGTACCCGCCTGAGTATCCAAGGATTTTTTGTAATCTCGGGTCAACTCGAGCAAGTCTGGACTCTGGTGTCTGCATGATGGCTATGATGGTTTATTGGACCCTTCGGTACACGTCCAAATGTAGCATGAGTTCTGTGCATCATAATTACTTTCACTGTCACTGATGGCTCCAGGGGGTGTATCTTAAACTGCTCCCCGTCCCACTCAAGATGGGGTACTGTGTTTGACTCTGCCCTGTCACGTCTGTTGGTTCTGTAATCTCGACGACTACATGGAATACCGTTGATAAACATGACCGACTCACTTCTTGACGCTTTGCTCGTGGCTTCCGTTCTGGATGTCACAAGCTTCTGGCATACTTTCTTTAAGTTCCCCGTTAATCTACAATGATAACATATCAGCAGAACCGCTGGACAATCTCTCCGATTCATTGATCCATTAGGGTGTGAAGTCCTTCTACACCTTCTACAGGGTCCAGCATATCATGGAGTCGCAAGGGTCTCGATTTCTCGGGACCGTTGTTCCTGGGCCGACCTTTGCCTGTTGGAGAATGCAAAGTGATGCACAGTGTTATGCAAGTGAGGGGGTCGACTTTTCTGTTGTCTCTAGGCAAACCAATCTGTTGAATTTCTGCTCTAGAATGGTGAGTGTAGACGCCTCCATTAATACTTTACTCTGATGTTCCGGGTTCGTGAGCCAAGCTACCATCTGTCCAGCAACCATGTCGCCTGAATAGTCCACTTGCTGTCACAACTCTGTACGTTTGGGCAGTTAACTCTGAATTCACAGGACTTGGCTTGACCACATAAACGAGCTAAAATCTGTGTTACGTACCTTCTGCTTCATGGAGGTAAACTTCTGCTGGTACACCTCCTTATGTTATCTGTTGACTGCAATGAGGCGTATATGGTCTAATAGATATCCCTCCGTGGCAGAACTCAGCATCTCACGTCCTATTAATTCAAACAGTAGTATGTTTGCTTCGGGTGTAGATCTGGTTTTCAGCTCGTTTCGGATTACAGCTGAATCTCTCAGTACGCACATGTCTTTATATCCGGCCCATGTATCCAGAAACAGCGTCCATTCACTCTCTGTGGTATCTATCGCTCCAACCTTTTCACATGGGACGTGTCTGGCTGACCGCGAATTCCCTCTTTCCTCAGCTCAATGTTTTATTTTTGCAACTCCACGAGTTGTTTAATCAGCTCCAAATATTGTTAATCCATTATGCCTAGTGATGAATGACTCCAAAGTATGCGATTTCAAATTGGTAACTTTCAAAGTTTATCCTGTTCGTAGCGCCATGTACAACATCTAATATCTCGGGGAACGTTTTCACGTGTGTATTCTAAGAGTGCAAATGGCTGCCGTCATGTTGTATATATAGTTATCTGCCAGGGATAGATAACTCTGTCCTGCCTGACACAAGGGCCGATCACTCTACTTTACTTATACAGGTGCAGCAATATGTGATTGCATGTTTTTGTTAACAGATGCCTTGACATAGAGCCAATTTTACCGAAGCGGTCTGGATACATATGTATCAATTCTTTGATTATATTTATGTGTGTTTTCACAGAGGTTTGTTGTACATTTTCTTTCTCTATTGTGCAATGTAACACTTAATTTAAGCGGTTCTAACGATGGTAGTCTTAGAACTACATGTTCTTGTACAGCCACTATGTAGAAGGTATTGTTATGCCATTGTGGTTTGTTATATTTGCATGATTTGCTGATGCTGCCATAGCATTTTATTGGAGTGCCGTTGTATACTACCAATTTCATCACACTTGACTGGTGATACCAGATCAGGCTGCCCTGTGGCTCCCTGAGACGAAATTCACCTACATTGACGGTTTTTGTTTTTCTTCTTTTTTTTTTTTTTTGTAAAACTTAATTATGTTCTACAAAACCAAAAACAAAAACAACAGCCCCTCTCCCTTTCTCCCTCCCCTTTTTTATTTTATTTTTAGAACTTGAAGCATAAATCTTTTACTATAATGACCAGATTCGGCATTAAATAACCCAAAAAGGGTTGATATGCCGTAAAACGGAACTACCAAACCAAAAACGATGATTAAACATTTGAAGATATAAAGAACTTGAAGCATAAAAACTTTTACTATAATGACCAGATTCGGCATTAAATAACCCAAAAAGGGTTGATATGCCGTAAAACAAAACTACCAAACCAAAAACGATGATTAAACATTTGAAGATATAAAGAACTTGAAGCATAAAAACTTTTACTATAATGACCAGATTCGGCATTAAATAACCCAAAAAGGGTTGATATGCCGTAAAACAAAACTACCAAACCAAAAACGATGATTAAACATTTGAAGATATAAAGAACTTGAAGTATAAAAACTTTTACTATAATGACCAGATTCGGCATTAAATAACCCAAAAAGGGTTGATATGCCGTAAAACAAAACTACCAAACCATACCATCACACTTGATTTTGTTTTCCATTTTGGAAGGCCATCAGATTTTAGCTTTTCTGGAAACATCCTACGGAATTTAAAGACTGGTAAGATGTTTTTTTTCGTAGCTGTGTCTATTTTTAGTCGCAGTTTGTGGGTTCCACTTCTGTTGCCTAGTCTTGTGCTAATATATGTGTACTAATACAAACATACTTCTTACTTGGAAGCCAAGCTTTATTCAACTAAAAACTGTTTTGCAAATGGTGTCGCACATGGCGAGCTTTAATATCAGTCACCTGGACTACATCCGGTTCCAGTGGTGTGTATTGAAGTCCATATGCAACTACTACAAATACGTAATATTACAATATGCAAAGGCTTCATGGGATGGGGGATATTCCTATGCTGAATGTTAGGTCTTTGAGGTCTTTCTTTAGTCTTTGGTTATTATATACTGCATCAGTCCGGATGGATTGCCTATTCTTGTATGGGGTCCTCTTGTATTGAGGCTAATGATGTGACCTTGTTTTGTTATGGTCTCTGTTTGATGACCTTGACCTTGGTATTTGTTTTGTTTTGCTTGTAAGGCAAAATGTTGCCAAGCGGTTGGCTTTACCGCATGTGTTACTCTGATCCAAATGCAGGACAGGCTTCACGGTGACGTGCATGACTTCTCCTACAATTGCATTCCTAGAACGTGTTGGTGGATCTATGGTTTGTATAGCCGTGCTAATAACTTCATTAGTATTTTTTTGCATGCCTCTTAGCTGTTTAATATGGACGTTGGAAGCTTTGTAGGTTTTGCCAATATTAAGTGTCTCTTCATCAAAGTGTAGTATCTGTTCTGATAGATACTACACCCCATAAACTGGTATCGTCTTGGCCTTCGGGGCTTGATTTACGCCGCTCTATGGGTCAGTCCTGTGCAGTTCTAGGAGCTCCACCCTCCCAGGCTTTGCCTCCCCTCTTTGGGGAGGAGTAAGTTTATTGCTTACTGCCTGAGGCGCGCCTACTGGGGAATGCCGACGGGGCTGCCCAGGCAATTTTTAATGGTCAGAGTGCTCACTTTCTTGGGCGCTGGCTTTTCAAGTCCCACTTTCCCGACCCGACCTTGGGTCACATCTTACCTTGTGGGAGTAAGATAAAACTGGCCTTGTGCCTAACCTCCTGGGGAGGTAAATAAAAAGTGTCTCTTCAAGTGTTAACTTGTCATCTTTCCGTAGCAGTTCTTTCTGGAAATCTGCAATCGGAGTGCTGCCAATGATAAGTTCAATTACCCGCTGCTGTTGTTCAGTTTCAGATAGTGAACATCTTTTTGTCAGTCGCTTACATCTATTAACAAAATCGTCTAGTGACTCCTCAGCTTTCTATCCCTGATGGAGATGGCTCCGGGGGGGGGGGGGGGGGTTATCTTAAATGACATTAATTTGAGACGATTCACTCTGTAATTCTCTTTCAGTTCTAGTAGCACTAGAGAGTTGTTAAAATTGATCGAAGGGGAACATTTTACTTCTTCTGTGAGCGTCCATGATTTATACCTTTTAAATCTTTTGTTACCAACTCTTAATAATAGTAGGGGTGGGACGTAATGGGTGAAAATTTCAAATTCATGCGAGTAGTATTTTTTTGTGTTCATTTATACATAAATAACACTAAACAATCAAACATTTTGAAAATTTTGCAAAATTCAGAAGGTGCAGGCCAAAAATAGCCGTTAGGTCTCCACGGGACTCAAAATCCATCATTTTTCGGTGAAAAAGTGATTTCATGCGACATTGCAGGTCCTAAAACATCCTCAAAAGCTATGAATGGATATAGATGGTTAAATCTGATATAGTACTTTAATTTAGGACCATTTTCAGCCTGTGAAAGGGTTTTCATGAATGTAAAATAGCCAAAAATTAGTGGCCTGCACCTTCTGAATTTTGCAAAATTTTCAAAATGTTTGATTGTTTAGTGTTATTTATGTATAAATTAACACAAAAAAATACTACTCGTATGAATCTGAAATTTTGACCCATTACGTCCCACCCCTAAGTTGCTTACTTATTGCTCTGTTTCTATTCTATTTCTAATGAAATATAGTTCCATTCGTTATATGAGCGTTTCAGCCATGTTCGGCATTGCCCAATCCATAGCTAGAATGTCATGAGTCGTCATTGTGCAATAAGCGAATAAGAGTATTATAGCCTTTTGGCTGTTATGTGTATGTATGTATGTATGTATGTATGTATGTATGTATGTATGTATGTATGTATGAGCAGGGATAAAAGTAGGTGTGTGCGCTTATTACTGTGTGTATGTGTGAGGAAGTTGCACATGAGGTAAGGGAACGTTCGTTTGACAGGCAAAAAGAAAGAAAGGGGGAAAAAAAAGAAAGCAAAGGAGAAAAAAAAAATGGCGATTTCACGTAAAGCCGGTAATGGCTAGAGAGACATTTACGAATAAAATGTTCGTTTTAAGAATGTTTTTCCTCTTAAAGGATCTGAATGAATTACCTTGCTAGGAGGTTGTTTGTTTTTGAGAATCGTTTTTTTTTTCTCAGTTGTTTCTTCCAACGCGATATTTTCGTTTTTTTTTTATCGAGGAAGTCTGCTGATAGATTGCTCTTTCGTTTTCGCCGAACTGTCCTTTTTTTTCCAAGATCGTTGTTGACATACAAGTTGACTGTGTTTGTTGTCGTTTTTTTAGGAAGCGTTTTTCCGCTGCCACCATTGTAGTTATGTTGTAACTTAGAAAAAACGAAGTTGCTATTATATAAATAGTTTTTATTTATTGAACATTAAAATATAGTTTAAGGAAAGCCCATTCATTTCAAGTGGGGCAAAAGAAGGATCCAAGCATTGGTGGTGAAAGGAGTGCTAGATATTCCGAACGAGATGCATCGCACTAAAGTTTGAAATGACATTATTCCTTGCTAAACGCGCAGATTGAATTGACGCATTTCTTCAGGGAATCTGTTCTTGTTTGCTTTTATTTAAAAACCGCTTATGCTTCTACGTTTCTATTCCGCTCTTCGCCTCATTTAATACTTTCTACCATCTTCGAAATAATAAGATATCGGAGAGACGCCATTAATCACAGCCAACGACGACCCAACACCGTTTGCTCTCATCTTCACCGCGTATTTAAACGCCAACAACTCATTAATTCTCGAGAATTTGACTAATTCGACATTGCTAAAATCTGTCAAATAATCGCCATAAGTTAGAGACACCGAATGTCTTCAATAAAAGTATTGTTCTTCTTTGGGTTAGTTTGGCGTCTGTGTTTCTTGCAATCAAACGAACAATAATCGTTTGCATTGTTGCTGTGCTGTAGCTGATCTATAGCACTGCTAAGCTACGCCCTTTCCCTTCAGTTTTCAAAGTGATTTTTTTAATATATCGATATATTGAATACGTTCGTACCTTTGTTTTGTGTCACGTTATCAGTAATGTGTATGTATTAAAATAAGTTACAGTCGGTATCACAGTTAAAACTCTGCTTTATATTCCTTACGATCCTTGCTTTCTCAATTTTCCCGGGCAACGCCGGGACACGTATTTCGTTAATTATCTATATATTAATACGCTTATACATTCCTTCCGTCGTTTTGTGTCACGCTATCAGTAACGTGTATGTATTAAAATAAGTTACAACAGTTACAGATCTATGTCACTATAAAGCGACGCCATTTCCCTTCAGTTTTCAAAGTGATTTTAAAAAAATATATATCGATATATTGAATACGCTCGTACCTTTGTTTTGTGTCACGCTATCAGTAATGCATAATTCGTATTAAAATTAAGCTATAACATCTACAACCGGAATTATAGTCACAGCTTTGCTATTTATTCCTCAGATTCTCATGTAAATTTGTATTTTAGATGATGTTATGTATATTTTATAAATCATCAGCAAGAATTATGTCCATTACCTTTTGATACCTTTATTTCAATCTAATTAATTTTGATAGACTTTTCAATTCATATAGACAGCAAAATCCTGGTCCACAGAGTGAATGTTATGCTTAATCAACATATTGATTATTTAAAACTCATTTTAATAAATGTTTTAGCGGAAATAATGAAATCATATCAAAAAGATTTAATTCAAGAAAAATCAAAATGGACGATCACCAAAAAGATGGACTGACCAGATAAGGGTGAGACTGGCATGCTGCCCCTTGGAAGCTGAAAGACTGGCCAAAGACCGTGATATGTGACGCATTTTTTTTTTATTCAATCATGTGGCGAAGCTCTGTGAAGTATGCAAATAAGTCAAGTCAATAACGATTTGTAATGCTTTGCCATAATATATATATATATATATATATATATATATATATATATATATATATATAAATGATAATGAGTACAGACTGTAATTCAGGATTTATTTGCTTGAAAATTTATATTTTTCTTTGGTTTTCTTTGTTTACATACGAGCGCGGAAGATAGCCACACCAGGAAATAAATGCATTTTATAAATATTTTGGAAAACAATTGTATGCGGTAATAAAAACAGTTTTTTTATGAAATGGTGTGAATCTGTTCTTTCTAACATTTGACGTGGGTTAAATTAAATCAAAATATTTCATACCATAGCACTATTGAGCTATTACAATTGCTTTATGTTATAAAATTTATATTATATATATATATATATATATATATATATATATATATATATATATATATATATATATTGAATTGGTGAGTGTGAATTTTTATTTTCTCATTTTCAAAAATATAATTACCTTACTTGGATGCTTGACAATACCGGAGGGTTGAAATAAATTATTGCACCGGTAATTATGTGATTCCGTGTTACTTTATTTTAATTTTATATATATATATATATATATATATATATATATATATATATATATATATATATATATATATATATATATTGAATTGGTGAGTGTGAATTTTTATTTTCTCATTTTCAAAAATATAATTACCTTACTTGGATGCTTGACAATACCGGAGGGTTGAAATAAATTATTGCACCGGTGATTATGTGATTCCGTGTTACTTTATTTTTATTTTATATATATATATATATATATTGAATTGGTGAGTGTGAATTTTTCTTTTCTCATTTTCAAAAATATAATTACCTTACTTGGATGCTTGACAATACCGGAGGGTTGAAATAAATTATTGCACCGGTGATTATGTGATTCCGTGTTACTTTATTTTTATTTTATATATATATATATATATATTGAATTGGTGAGTGTGAATTTTTATTTTCTCATTTTCAAAAATATAATTACCTTACTTGGATGCTTGACAATACCGGAGGGTTGAAATAAATTATTGCACCGGTGATTATGTGATTCCGTGTTACTTTATTTTTATTTTATATATATATATATATATATATATATATATATATATATATATTGAATTGGTGAGTGTGAATTTTTATTTTCTCATTTTCAAAAATATAATTACCTTACTTGGATGCTTGACAATACCGGAGGGTTGAAATAAATTATTGCACCGGTGATTATGTGATTCCGTGTTACTTTATTTTTATTTTATATATATATATATATATATTGAATTGGTGAGTGTGAATTTTTATTTTCTCATTTTCAAAAATATAATTACCTTACTTGGATGCTTGACAATACCGGAGGGTTGAAATAAATTATTGCACCGGTGATTATGTGATTCCGTGTTACTTTATTTTTATTTTATATATATATATATATATATTGAATTGGTGAGTGTGAATTTTTATTTTCTCATTTTCAAAAATATAATTACCTTACTTGGATGCTTGACAATACCGGAGGGTTGAAATAAATTATTGCACCGGTGATTATGTGATTCCGTGTTACTTTATTTTTATTTTATATATATATATATATATATATATATATATATATATATATATATATATATATATTGAATTGGTGAGTGTGAATTTTTATTTTCTCATTTTCAAAAATATAATTACCTTACTTGGATGCTTGACAATACCGGAGGGTTGAAATAAATTATTGCACCGGTGATTATGTGATTCCGTGTTACTTTATTTTTATTTTATATATATATATATATATATATATATATATATATATATATTGAATTGGTGAGTGTGAATTTTTATTTTCTCATTTTCAAAAATATAATTACCTTACTTGGATGCTTGACAATACCGGAGGGTTGAAATAAATTATTGCACCGGTGATTATGTGATTCCGTGTTACTTTATTTTTATTTTATATATATATATATATATATATATATATATATATATAT
The DNA here is from genome assembly GCA_963556195.1 of Sepiola atlantica. Taxonomy (NCBI): domain Eukaryota; kingdom Metazoa; phylum Mollusca; class Cephalopoda; order Sepiida; family Sepiolidae; genus Sepiola; species Sepiola atlantica. The sequence goes on along the minus strand of OY744516.1, from coordinate 19,484,999 downwards.
ATATATATATATATATATATATATATATATTGAATTGGTGAGTGTGAATTTTTCTTTTCTCATTTTCAAAAATATAATTACCTTACTTGGATGCTTGACAATACCGGAGGGTTGAAATAAATTATTGCACCGGTGATTATGTGATTCCGTGTTACTTTATTTTTATTTTATATATATATATATATATATATATATATATATTATAGAAAATATCGGAGATAAAGCTTAAAAAAAAACAATAACACAAATCTTTAATTAAAGAAAGTAGCTACCAATAAATGACAAATCTAAATTCCGTAAATATTTCAATGAAACAACTAATAATCTTCATTTCCATAATTTCGATTATTCGGACTACATTTCTCATCTTGAGTGTTATCATCACAACGTTTCGGCCGCTGTAACCTCCGGCCTTCTTCAGATGTATCTCGTCGAACTCGGTAAAAAATTCTGTCGAACTCGGGAATCTGGACGGAATTTCGAACGGAACCATTTATTTAATCTATGGGATAGCATGCTCTTGTTCTGTCAGCCATGACCGAGAGAAGTCTGCAGTAATTCGCAATTCTTCGTATGGCCCACACCGAAGATTGAACCTTCAACCTTCAGATGACTATCACTTTGAACTGAATTTAACTTAGTACTATATCCACTGCGCCACGGGTCCTCGGTGTGGGCAATATGAAGAATTGCGAAATGGCTGATGGAACAAGAGCATGCTACCCCCGTGGATTGAATAAAGGCTTCCGTTCGAAATTCTGTTCAGATTCCCGAGTTCAAGAGAAATATTCCCAAGTTCGAAGAGATACACCTGAAGAAGGCCGGAGGTTACAACGCCCGAAACGTTGTGATGATAACACTCAAGATGAGAAATGTAGTCCGAATAACCAAAATTATGCAAATTATCAATCCTCATCTCAAAAATTCAGAAATATAATCATCTTCATTCGAATAATGAAAATTACCGAAAATTAACAATCGCATTTTTGCAAGCCGAACTCAGTCGAATGGCATTATATATCTTTTATGAAGAAGACAAGTGTCATGGGTCGTCTATGTTCTCTG
>OY744516.1:19378934-19478934 GCA_963556195.1 Sepiola atlantica | reverse complement strand
ACCAGCCCATTGGATTTAAGTACAAAGGAAAGACCAGTGTACACAGCGTATATTTAATGGTTTCTTGCTGACAAGCACCGAGCCTTGATGATGGCTACAGTGTTAGCTGAAAGCTCGTTAGCATAACAGTTATCAGTATGGCCAGTGGACTTGGCTGTCATGTTCAAGTTCAGTTGTGACTGTAAAACTGCTTACACTAGTATTCTTGGAAAAAAGTATGAACTCATCTCTCCTTCCCCCTTAGCTATGGGTCAAATAGTAGAACAGACTAGACTATCAAGCCTTAGTAGGAACACTCTGAAATAATACATCTCTGTAGTATAAGGTGACCCTCTCTCCCTAAAAAAAGATACCATCCATGGAATATTTAGTACAAAGAAACTTCAGTCTATGCCTGACTTGTCCACCAAGTTTCAATCATGAATGTTCAACAGTCTTTGTTTTGTCACCATTCAATGATATGCTTAAAATGTGCACTTCTGCATTACAACCACACGTGGATGCAATGTGCAAAATTGTCAATAACTCTGACACGCTTATCCATTGCCATATCCTGTTGAAACTACTGTGTATCACTCAAAACAACTCTTTGTACTTTGAGAACAAATTGAGTTGACACAGGTTTCTAAGGACACCAGTGGGTTATTCCCCTTGGTTTGACCCAATAAAGGGACAGAGAGAGATTCGAGTTCACCACAGCTGGACCAACGAGTCGTTTGAAATGTGGAGAGTCGCCTATCCTGTTGAAAGCACTATCCACCCCCTACAACACCTCTTCTTCGTCTGTTCAAAACTTCAAAACGACCACTAAGTATCGATCATGATTGAGCATTTATTCTCATCTTCGAACCAGTAAATACCATGTTTTGACATTGTAACCCTTGCACTTGATGTACTGCAGTGACCTTTGCAGACAATCTTCTGCTGGGGTTGCAACTCCCAAAACTTTAAATGGCTCATTGGAATGACTCCGGGAACACTTTCATGATCTTTCATTACTAGGAAATGTGATAGGTCATGGTTTTCACACTAACCGGATCACACCCTTTGCCCCCGATTTTTACCTGTGGGCTTAGTTCAAAGATAATGTCTATCAAAATAATCCTCAGACTATTCTTGAACTGAAGAGCATCATTACAGCCCAAATCAGTTGTATCCAGGTGTGCTTGCAATGCAGAGCATATCTTTCAATGGCAATAAATATTGGACATTCATGACTGAAACTTGATGGACAAATCAGGCATAGACTGAAATTTATTTGTACCAAATATCGTTGGATTGTAGAAAGGATTGTCAATTTTATTAAAGATTCCATGGACCAATTAATCATGTTATAGTTTATTTTTTCTTGTGGTCTTTGCTTGGTTTTGCTAGATTCCAGGACCAGAATTCATCTGGTCTGGTGGAGTATCCAACTTAAATTGGTTACTAGTGGTAGTATCGCTAAGAGCCAGTGTGTAGCCATTCTGAGTAGATCTTATTTGGGCTTCGAATACAATATTTTTTTGAATATTTGGTCAAAGTTTACTTGAAGGGTGAAACATTCTCATGTCAGGTTGTCCTGACAAACCCCTATACAGGGAGACTGAAGGCACTCGAAGATAATACCTAGTAGGCATTCAAACTCAGGTTCCAGATTTTGTATCTAAGTAATGAAACTAAAAATACCAACCACTGGAGTTAATTTGAGTGCCTCAAATAGGATTTACTTGATGAAGCAGCAAAGGACAAAAGAGACGACGGCATCAATTGACGACCTGTCTCACGATGATGCTTTCTACCGCCCCCCCCCCCACACCGCCAGCTAAAAAAAGTTCTTTTATATTCCTTCAAAGTCCTTCATCCGGGTGTTTCAGAAATATGATTTGTATATGCTTTAACATCCTGATCTTTTCGTTGTTTGCCTTCTTGATTCTCAGATCATTAATGCAAGGCCCAGGTTCTAATTGCACTGAAGACTGTGTATTTTCTATATGTGAAATACTAAAGAATTCTTTTTGCGGCCGGCAAATAATGTTTTTTTTTTTACTAAAAAGGGGTCACCACTTATCAAGGCCAGATGCCACTCAAGGATAAGGGTTAACGAGATGGAATAAGCGTCAGAACCAAGTCCGAATATTTGTGGGACCGGTTCTAGATAAGAATCTGTTGCCATTGGCTTTGAATACGACCAAGTCGTAATCTGCAGGGAAGCAGTCCCACGGCAATGTGTTCCACAGATATGAAGCTCTTGTGAAGAAGCTCTGTTTGGGGAAATTCCTCTTGACGCAAGGAACACCGAGGAAAAAAGGAAAGTATTTTGTTGTTGTTGTTGTAATAAGATGAGTTCTTGCTGTGAATGTCTTACAAGGATGAACCAGAGATTGGAGCTCAGTCGAGAACCTCACACCGATGTCCTGCATGCCAAACAAAAATAAACTCTTTTGTTGTAAATATGGCAAATCAGCCAAACTCCTTCGCTGCCAGACTCCGGCTCTGATACGCCACTTCTACTACAAGGGATGCTTTGCGATTATGCAAGACCTGCCAGTATAGCTAGCCATCAAGGCGAAAAAAAACGAAATCCTGCAACGAAAGAGGGTGTCTTACTTCTTTGGCGATCTCATATACCTATCTCTGAATCTTTTAAACTTTTCAAACTAATCGACAAAATTTTATTCATCAGATCTCCATCAACTGTTCATCATATTTTTATCTAAATCTCATTCACAACGTTTCAAATGCGATTTTTTTAATTTAAAAATAAAAATAAATGTGCAAGAAACTACATCTGATTGATCTTCTTTGTTGTGTCGTCTTCACGCCGGAAGGTTGGTAACCACGTCTCTCAAACACAATTCTGTTGCTTTTTGTAAAGGTTTTTTAAATGGTGGATAATCACAGTGGTAGGGTTCCAATAACTTTCATGGTTTTCCATTTCCTAGACTAGTTGCTCTACCAAAGCTTGATAGTGAAATCTACTCTGGTGTTATTTTGGAATTTTCGATTTACTAGACTACATGCTCTACCAAGGCTTGATAATTTAATTTACCCTGGTGTTATTTCATGGTTTTCCATTTCCTAGACTAGTTGCTCTACCAAGGCTTGATAGTGAAATCTACCCTGGTGTTATTTTGAAATTTTCAATTTATTCGACTAGTTGCTCTACCAAAGCTTGATAGTGAAATCTACTCTGGTGTTATTTTGGAATTTTCGATTTACTAGACTACATGCTCTACCAAGGCTTGATAATTTAATTTACCCTGGTGTTATTTCATGGTTTTCCATTTCCTAGACTAGTTGCTCTACCAAGGCTTGATAGTAAAATCTACCCTGGTGTTATTTTGAAATTTACCCTGGTGTTATTTCATGGTTTTCCATTTCTTAGATTAGTTACTCTTCCAAGTCTTGATAGTTTAATCTACCCTGATGTTATTTCATTGTTTTCCATTTCTTAAACTAGTTGGTCTACCAAGTCTTGATAGTTTAATCTACACTGGTGTTATTTCATGGTTTTCCATTTCTTAAACTAGTTGGTTTAAAAAGTCTTGATAGTTTAATCTACCCTGGTGTTATTTCATGGTTTTCTATTTCTTAGACTAGTTACTCTTCAAAGTCTTGATAGTTTAATCTACCCTGGTGTTATTTCATTGTTTTCCATTTCTTAGACTAGTTAGTCTACCATGGCTTGATAGTTTAATCTACCCTGGTGTTATTTCATGGTTTTCTATTTCTTAGACTAGTTACTCTTCAAAGTCTTGATAGTTTAATCTACCCTGGTGTTATTTCATGGTTTTCTATTTCTTAGACTAGTTACTCTTCAAAGTCTTGATAGTTTAATCTACCCTGGTGTTATTTCATTGTTTTCCATTTCTTAGACTAGTTAGTCTACCAAGGCTTGATAGTTTAATCTACCCTGGTGTTATTTCATGGTTTTCTATTTCTTAGACTAGTTACTCTTCAGAGCTTGATAGTTTAATCTACCCTGGTGTTATTTCATGGTTTTCTATTTCTTAGACTAGTTACTCTACCAGGGCTTAGTAGTTTAATCTACCCTGGTGTTATTTCATGGTTTTCTATTTCTTAGACTAGTTACTCTTCAGAGCTTGATAGTTTAATCTACCCTGGTGTTATTTCATGGTTTTCCATTTCTTAGACTAGTTACTCTACCAGGGCTTAGTAGTTTAATCTACCCTGGTGTTATTTCATGGTTTTCTATTTCTTAGACTAGTTACTCTTCAGAGCTTGATAGTTTAATCTACCCGGGTGTTATTTCATGGTTTTCCATTTCTTAGACTAGTTACTCTACCAGGGCTTAGTAGTTTAATTTACCCTGGTGTTATTTCATGGTTTTCCATTTCTTAGACTAGTTGCTCTACCAAGGCTTGATAGTAAAATCTACCCTGGTGTTATTTTGAAATTTTCGATTTACTCGACTAGCTGCTCTACCAAGGCTTGATAGTTTAATCTACTCTGGTGTTATTTCATGGTTTTCCATTTCCTAGACTAGTTGCTCTACCAAGGCTTGATAGTAAAATCTACCCTGGTGTTATTTTGAAATTTTCAATTTATTCGACTAGTTGCTCTACCAAAGCTTGATAGTGAAATCTCCTCTGGTGTTATTTTGGAATTTTCGATTTACTAGACTACATGCTCTACCAAGGCTTGATAATTTAATTTACCTTGGTGTTATTTCATGGTTTTCCATTTCCTAGACTAGTTGCTCTACCAAGGCTTGATAGTAAAATCTACCCTGGTGTTATTTTGAAATTTTCGATTTACTCGACTAGTTGCTCTACCAAGGCTTGATAGTTTAATCTACTCTGGTGTTATTTCATGGTTTTCCATTTCCTAGACTAGTTGCTCTACCAAGGCTTGATAGTAAAATCTACCCTGGTGTTATTTTGAAATTTTCGATTTACTCGACTAGTTGCTCTACCAATGCTTCATAGTTTAACTTACCCTTGTGTTATTTCATTGTTTTCTATTTCTTAGACTAGTTACTCTACCAAGGCTTAATAGTTTAATCTACCCTGGTGTTATTTCATGGTTTTCCATTTCTTAGACTAGTTGGTCTACCAAGGCTTGATAGTTTAATCTACCCTGGTGTTATTTCATGGTTTTCCATTTCTTAGACTAGTTGGTCTACCAATGCTTGATAGTTTAATCTACCCTGGTGTTATTTCATGGTTTTCCATTTCTTAGACTAGTTGGTCTACCAAGGCTTAATAGTTTAATCTACCCTGGTGTTATTTCATGGTTTTCGATTTCTTAGACTTGTTGGTCTACCAAGGCTTGATAGTTTAATCTACCCTGGTGTTATTTCATGGTTTTCTATTTCTTAGATTAGTTACTCTTCAAAGTCTTGATAGTTTAATCTACACTGGTGTTATTTCATGGTTTTCCATTTCTTAAACTAGTTGGTCTAAAAAATCTTGATAGTTTAATCTACCCTGGTGTTATTTCATGGTTTTCTATTTCTTAGACTAGTTACTCTTCAAAGTCTTGATAGTTTAATCTACCCTGGAGTTATTTCATTGTTTTCCATTTCTTAGACTAGTTAGTCTACCATGGCTTGATAGTTTAATCTACCCTGGTGTTATTTCATGGTTTTCGATTTCTTAGATTAGTTACTCTTCAAAGTCTTGATAGTTTAATCTACCCTGGTGTTATTTCATGGTTTTCTATTTCTTAGACTAGTTACTCTTCAGAGCTTGATAGTTTAATCTACCCTGGTGTTATTTCATGGTTTTCTATTTCTTAGACTAGTTACTCTTCAAAGTCTTGATAGTTTAATCTACCCTGGTGTTATTTCATGGTTTTCTATTTCTTAGACTAGTTACTCTTCAGAGCTTGATAGTTTAATCTACCCTGGTGTTATTTCATGGTTTTCTATTTCTTAGACTAGTTACTCTACCAGGGCTTAGTAGTTTAATCTACCCTGGTGTTATTTCATGGTTTTCTATTTCTTAGACTAGTTACTCTTCAGAGCTTGATAGTTTAATCTACCCTGGTGTTATTTCATGGTTTTCCATTTCTTAGACTAGTTACTCTACCAGGGCTTAGTAGTTTAATTTACCCTGGTGTTATTTCATGGTTTTCCATTTCTTAGATTAGTTACTCTTCCAAGTCTTGATAGTTTAATCTACCCTGGTGTTATTTCATTGTTTTCCATTTCTTAAACTAGTTGGTCTACCAAGTCTTGATAGTTTAATCTACCCTGGTGTTATTTCATGGTTTTCTATTTCTTAGACTAGTTACTCTTCAAAGTCTTGATAGTTTAATCTACCCTGGTGTTATTTCATTGTTTTCCATTTCTTAGACTAGTTAGTCTACCAAGGCTTGATAGTTTAATCTACCCTGGTGTTATTTCATGGTTTTCTATTTCTTAGACTAGTTACTCCAGCAAAGCTTGGAAGTTTAATCTACCCTGGTGTTATTTCATTGTTTTCCATTACTTAGACTAGTTGGTCTACCAAGTCTTGATAGTTTAATCTACCCTGGTGTTATTTCATGGTTTTTCATTTCTTAGACTAGTTACTATACCAAGGCTTAATGGTTTAATCTACTTTGGTATTATTTAAATTTTTTCCATTTCTTAGATTAGTTACTTTACCAAGGCTTGATAGTTTAATCAACCCTGGTTTATTTCATGGTTTTCGATTTCTTAGACTAGTTGGTCTACCAAGGCTTGATAGTTTAACTTACACTGGTGTTATTTCATTGTTTTCAATTTCTTAGACTAGTTACTCTACCAAGGCTTGGTAGTTTAATACACCCTGGTTTTATTTCATGGTTTTCGATTTCTTAGACTAGTTGGTCTACCAAGGCTTGATAGTTTCTGGCTTTTTATGGCCTTTTTGTAGATTAGTTGTCTTACCAAAGCGTGATAGTGAAATCTACTTCGGTGTTATTTTGGAATTTTCGATTTACTAGACCAGTTTCTCTACCAAGGCTTGATAGTTTTACTTACCCTGGTGTTATTTCATTGTTTTCTATTTCTTAGACTAGTTGCTCTACCAAGGCTTGGAAGTTTAATCTACCCTGGTGTTATTTCATGGTTTTCCATTTATTAGTATAGTTATTCTACCAAGGCTTGATAGCTTGATCTACTCTGATGTTATTTCATTTTTTTCCATTACTTAGACTAGTTGGTCTACTAAGGCTTGATAGTTTAATCAACCCTGGTCACATTTCATGGTTTTCCATTTCTTAAATTAGTGGCTCTACCAAGGCATGATAGTTAAATCAACCCTGGTGTTATTTCATGGTTTTCCATTTCTTAGACTAGTTGGTCTTCCAAGGCTTAATAGTTTAATCTACCCTGGTGTTATTTCATGGTTTTCCATTTCTTAGACTAGTTGGTCTACCAAGGCTTGATAGTTTAATCTACCCTGGTGTTATTTCATGGTTTTCTATTTCTTAGACTATTTTTTCTACCAAGGCTTGATGGTTTAATCTTCCCGTGTGTTATTTCATCGTTTTCTATTTCTAAGACTAGTGTGTCTACCAAGGCTTGATAGTTTAATCTACCTTGGTGTTATTTCATGGTTTTCCATTTCTTGGACTAGTTTGTTTACCAAGGCTTGATAGTTTAATCTACCCTGGTGTTATTTCATGGTTTTACATTTCCGAGATTAGTTGCTCTACCAAGGCTTGATAGTGTCTTTCTTTTTATGGCAGTTTTCTTGTTAGTAGATTAGTTGTCTTACTAATGTGGGTAAGACTTTGAGTAGTCAACTTTAGAGTTCAGTTAACTTACTATCTAAGAAGGAGGGAGATGTTTTCATACTTTTTCCAAGGATATTAGTGAAAGTTATGCAATAGCCTGTTCATTTATATATGATATGAAATATATTTCGAATGTAAGTGATATGAAAAATCTTGTTTCTATAATTATTACGAATGTGATGGCTGTTTGGTACGCAAACTCATTCAATGGCTTCTTTCGTGTATATGTGCACAAATTACCGGATATGTTCCGGACAATCATCTTAATATTTTCACCTCATAAAATAAAATAAAAACGCAAATAAAAAATCGAAGAGATTTTATATAAAGATAGAAATAATAATAAAAATAAAAAATTATAAAAAGCAGATAAAAAAATGTGATATTTGCGATGACCTGTATGTGTGTAGGGATGCAAGGAGTATTTTAAACCACTTCAAAGAAAACTGGAATGTTCTTCATTTGTTCGATTTCGTTTCATCAACAAATGAAGAATTTTACAACAATATTGATCATACTATTTACACGTCTCGCACTATTATCTTCATTTTGTTGCCATACACACAAGGTTTCAGCAGATGCACTCTCTGGCCTTCTTCAGGTGTCAGTAACGAGTCTTTTATACAATCCATCCGGCGTCTGTGTTCCGTTTCTTTAGATATCTTACATCAGTTATCTTGTCTTCTCAGTTACTTAGCTCTACCAAGGTTTGATAGTCTAGTCTACCCTGGTGTTATTTCGAAATTTTACATTTCCTATGATACAGACAGAAAGAGGTGCATGCTTGGCCTCATGTCTATCGCCACAAACTCTGTCATCGTGTATACTGAGTTCAAATCCAATCAGTTCTATTGTGGTCATTTACCGGTTAATGCTCAGCTAGTTGAGCTATGCTACGCTTTAGGAGAAAGGGCTTGTTTGAAATAGTCAGCCTGAAGTATGGCCTCTATCCTCATGACCAACCTAGAAGAGAAATTTTGATGCCAAGTTTGTAGGAATATATTCTGCGATTGGTAACCGTCCGGGAAAATTGGTAAAATGGATGAATAAAATGACTTTGCGAATATTTGATCTGTTTGTGTTTCTCAATCGACGTCAACTCATCTTCCGGTGCCAAAGAATCAATTCGAAGATGATTTTTCACATGTAGATACAGATAAAGTCCACCAGACATTCACAAAGGAATATCCAACATGGAACGTGGAATATCCAACATGAAACGTGGAATATTCCTCCTATCTCAGCTTCACTAAGAGAGTGAGAAGGATTCGGCTTGATGGTTATTCCTAGAGAAGTAAGTCTGAACTTATGAATGACATCCTCGTATGGAATCTATTATGTGGCAAAAGATTGGTAGATCTCATCACACCTACAGTGATCAACTTGTGGAAAACTCTGGACGCCATCTAAAGAAATTGTCGACAGTTATGTCTGACAAAGTGAACGAGTTAGGAGAACCCGAGAAGAATTTTCGACCTGACTGATTAATTGATTGATATACTATATTTTTACATAGTATATTTTTGTGTCGTTTTGTGTTTTTTTTTAATTCTGTGCATACTCTGTCTTGGCCTTTTGGCTAAGATCAAAGTGTAGTATCTGTTCCGATGGATACTGCACCCCATAGACTGGTATTGTCTTGGCCTTCGGGGCTTGATTTACGCCAGTCTATGGGTCTGTCCTGTGCAGTTCTAGGAGGTCTCCCCTCTTTGGGGAGGAGTAAGTTTATTGCTTACTGCCTGAGGCGCCCCTACTGGGGAATGCCGACGGGGCTGCACCTCTCGGGCGCTGGCTTTCCAAACCCCACTTTCCCGACCCGACTTTGGGTCACATCTTACTTGTGGGAGTAAGATAAAACTGGCCTTTTAAATTTAAAGATTATAAAAAGTTTAAAATTCTCAAGAATTTCTAACTTTTTCTGAAAAACAGCATTTTATTTTCTGAAAAACAGCAATCTAAAACACTTGAAGCCATGGCGAGTACATCAACGGAAATGTTCGTGAATATGATGACTGAGATGATAATAACAGTGGGAAACGTATAGGTAGTGTAAATAATAGCAACGCCACATCTGAGAAATATCGACAAACAATATAGAATGAAGAGAATGAAACAATCTCAAAAAAGAAAAGAAAACATGAAACGAGAAGAAAGCAGAACTGCCATGGAAGACAAGCAAGGTGCATTGAATTTATAAAAGACATGCTCGTACAATCTAGTGAAAGAAAAAACGATATTAATGGGTGAAAAAAGTTGAAATGAAGTTGAATTATTACAATACAAAAAAGAATACGAAGTGATTTTCTGTATTATTGTCATATTGAGGTCTAGCATGCATTGCAAAATTTAGCAAAGTCTATTACTGATACAAGTTTCTATATATCTTATCGAGACCCTTGAAATAATTTCTTTAATAACAGTAAGTCAAAAAATGTATATGCACTTTAATAATGAAAAATAAAAAAAATGCACTTAGGTTTAACTGCAGTTTCCCGGTTTTTACCGATCATCAGAAGTGTTTTATGTGCCCTTTGGTATCAAACAAGTTAAGACCTGAAAGATGAGAGTTATCTCCCCATACTTATTTAATTTATTTATTTTTCTTAATTTATATATTTATCAATATTTTTAATCTTTCAGAATTTTTGAGATGAGGATTGATACTTTTTATTATTTGCACGACTGTTCTCATCTTGGATGCTATTCTCACAACCTACGACCTTCTTCAGATGCATCTTGTCGAACTCGGGAATCTGTACTGAATTTCGAACTGAAACCCTTTATTTGAAACACAACGGGTAGCTTGCTCTCATCCCGTCAGCCATTACCGGGTAGAAGTCTCGTTTAGGTGATAAAATTCTGTTGACTTTTTAATGTCTAAAAATCTATTTTAAACAAATGGCTTTCTAATATTTCAAAAATCTTTTAATATGACATAACACTGAAGTTTAGAAATCGCAAAAAGAGTGACATCAACAGTGACCCCAAAATTTGTGGTTTTGAAGAGAATTTTGAATGTTTTGTGAAACGTTGTAAGAACAACATCCAAGATGAGAATAATAGTTCGAATAATCCAAATAATCCAAATTTCTAATTTTATTTACTGTTGTTGCTATTATTATTATTATTATTATTATTATTATTATTATTATTATTATTATTATTATTATTATTATTATTATTATTATAAAAAGTGTAAATATCTTTGTTTTTAGTGAATAGAAAAGTTTATTTGGTTGATAGAAAATATTATTTGTTTTTATTGGATAGAAATAAGTATTTACTGTATATTTTTTAATCATTTTTTTTCTGGAAAATATATCTTATTAAATTCTTTTTCGGGTGATGATGGGGAGAGTGGGAGTAAATCAAAATTAGAGGATAAAAATTCTGCCGCCCTCCTCCAAATATGACTAATAAAAAATAAAATATTGATCAGGATTAAATATTTAAATCGTTAGCATAAATTACTGACTAAACAGTTTAAAGTATGTAGCATTTAAGAACACTATCAAAATCAATGAAAATGGGGAAAATATACCTCTATTTTATATATGATTTAAATATCACGGCATCTTTTCGTTTTATACTGACCGACACTGGCACTTCAAAAATCAGTTTCAGCTTTTTTAGCTAGAATAAGTAGTTTTCAGAAAAAACTGAACCGAAATAAAATATATTTGTGCCAATAACATAGTGGAGATAACTAATGGAAAAATATGCTAGCCGGAATCAAATAGAGATATGTTAAATGGATTGCTATTTGGGTTTAACACTAAAAATCAGACTGACTATATATATATATATATATATATATATATATATATATATATATATATATATATAGTGTGTCAGGTTGTATGTGAAAAGAAATCAAATAAAGTGCTCGATCATATAAGAGAGCTAATATAATTTATTTAAATACTGTATATTACATATTTCAGCAATGTACCACGGTTTCATCCAAAAGGGAAGATTTAGACATCTTTAGTAAATCTCTGTGCCCAGTGGAATCATCGGCATGCTGAAACAATTGTAGTCACGTCCCAATAGGGAATGGCGTCAACAATGACGTCAACAATGTTTTCTGTCATTGTTGACACCATTCCCTATTGGGACGTGACTACAATCATTTCAGCTTGCCGATGATTCCACTGGGCACAGAGATTTACTAAAGATGTCTAAATCTGCTCTTTTGGATGAAATCGCGGTACATTGCTGAAATATGTAATATACAGTATCTAAATAAATTATATATATATATATATATATATATATATATATATATATATATATTAGCTGGCATTGCCAGCTTGCTATCACTTCGCAAAGTTTGCTACTTGAAATATTTAAAATTAAAAGTTTAAATAATAAAAGACAAAACTTTCGCATTTCTTCATATAAATAGATAAATATTATCATTTTTGTCATTTTGATGCAAATTTATTGATATCGTAAATAATACCCTAAAGAAATTAAACTTTTGTCCACAGGATCAAAACAATCATTGAATTCAAAAATAATAAAAAAAGAAAATGTCGCGTCGTTAATGGAAGGGAGGAAGAAAGAGAGAGAGAGAGAGAGAGAGAGAGAGAGAGAGAGAGAGAGAGAGAGAGAGAGAGAGAGCGACAAGTGAGAGCAAACAGTCAGTCACCCTCTCCTTTTATTAACTTTTCTTGCTTATGCCTCATCAGTATATCTTTCTTTCTAGTGCAATGTTAGTTTAATTTAAATTATCTCCCTTGAACAATAATCATCAAATGACGAAAGGTTTTAGTAATGTATCCTTTTTTATTAAATCACTTTGATTAATTACTGTTACTATCAACAAAATTATTGCATATATATAGGAGAAATAAAAAAAATAAAATTACAAATGAATAACACCAAACATTACTTTATTATGAACTGTTTAAAACTAGTTATGCAAATTAGTCATTCAAATAATTGTCTCTGATCCTTTTGTCTGTCCTATAAAGAGAGTATTTCAAAATATTGTTGTATCAGTGATTGAAATTAGAGTAACCCGTTTTGATGGTAATATAGGTGTGATAAATGAAACACACTTTTGTTTAGCATTAATAACTTCAAGATGATAAAGAAAATCACTTAGTAAGTGAGAAAGAATTGTTAATGAATGGAAACTTGAAAACAATTGGGTAGAAATCCGTGTACAGGCAGATTGTCTGTTAGTGGAAGGAACAAATAAATTATACCCCTTAATCATCATCATCATCATCATATTCGGTTTTTATGTCTGTTTTACATGCTGACATGTGTTGGACGGCTTTTAGAAATTGACTTCCAAACTAACCTATCTCTAGTCAGGTCATTATTTATCCCCTTTTCTTTCAAATCCATTCTTATCACTTCCTCCCATGTGTTCCTTGGCCTTCCCCTGTCAACTGGCCTTGCTACCTCAACTTTTCTACATCAACTAACCCAAGAACTCTGTTCCATTCTTTCAACATGACGAAACCAACAAAGTCTCCTGTTCAGTACACATCTCCCTATACTGTCTAGATTTAATCTTCCTCTGAGGTCATCAGAACTAAGACTCACATTAAACATCCATCGTATCATACTCATATCATTTCTCTCCATGCAACACATATCCTCAACCCCCACTGGTCACGTTGCATTTTCATATATCAGCACACTGCACACACATGCCTATTAAACTCTTTCCTTGGGGTACTAAATAATTAATGTCCCGGGTTCCAAAATAACACAAGTCATTTTCTCATGTATGGACATTTTTGACAAACTCAAGAACGTACAATGTACTATTCGGTGCTTCTTGAGATAAGAACCCTCAGTAAGTACAAGATTCCAATGTTTATGTTATGCAGATTAGTTATTGTGTAGAAAGTTAAGATTTCAAGGTTTTAGTAGAAACAGACAAGTAATTAGTTTTTTTTCAAAATCTTTTCCAAATAAAATGAGAAAATTTGAAAATCTTAAATAAACAAAAACAAACTACTTGTTTTTTTCTAAATAAACACTTGAAATATTACTTTCTACACAATACCAAGTCTGCATAACATGAAATTAGAATCGTATTTACTGTAGTTAAAATGGTAGCCATTGTTGGAATTTATTTAAGTCCCCCTCACGGATTGGCTGTCAGGCATTGCAACCCCTATTCCCTTAGGTGTCACGTGAGCCAGCCCTTAAAAACCCTTGCACACGGCTTCCCGCCCCTTTTTCGACGACTCCGCACAAGTCAGCAATACATCGGCTGGCATCCTCAGTGGCAACAGCTCACGACGGCAGTCACAGAGAATGACCTCCCGCAGTTACCCAAACTCTATACAGATAAGTTCTCGCGAACCACGTTTTCGCAAACCCCTTCTCAAATTCACTATGCCTAACTTAACTTTGAAAACTCTGTTTGTAAATATTCTATGACTGCACCTTTATCTTTCTTACTAAAATTGCTGTGAAACTACATTCTGGTGTTTGTGTTCCTTCTCTCAGGCTTTCGTCCTATATCTCTCTTTTGATGATTTATCTGCACATTGTTACCCCATTCTCATGTGCGAGAATTGAACTTTATTTACAGGATTATTTTAATCCCAACACCATTTACGAAATCGTTTCCAAAAAATGAGAAAAACAAATTCATATTCACTGTGCTGATTGAGGATTGTTATCCCAGGAAGCATTGTACAATGTACAATGATTGAAACTATTATATCTGCATAAGAAAACGAGCTTAACATAATAATCTTGCATAAGAAAATGTGGTAACGAACCATTCCATGGGGATAATATGATACATTTCAGGCTTTTTAAAAACATTATCAACTTCCCGCCTAAAATGAAATTACTTCTACCCTCTGTTTTTATTCCCTCTTTTTAAAACCAAGGGCAGATAATCACAACTACCTGTACACAAGAAAACAAAACAAAACAAAAATGAAATTAGGAAAGAATAAGTTAAAAACGAAAACAAAATGCGTAAAAAGGTTCAAATATATTTTGTGCAAATTGAGAACAAGGAAGAAATTACACATCAAATAGGTGTTTAATTTGGTGGCATATCAACCCTTTTTAAAATTATTTAATGCTGAATCCAGTTATTTTCGTAAAAAAATTTATACTTCAAGTTCTTAATATTTTCAAATATTTAATAGATTTATTCACTCCAAGAAAGAGTTTGCCTTACAGTTAGCCTGACGAATTCCTGCTTGGAATGCAACACAAAGTTTCGATGCAGCTTCCTTACTATAAGTATATTCTATACTACTCCTCATGTTTTGAACACTGTTGAATTATTGAAATTAGTATATACAGAATATATTATTTTATAATAAAAGTATATAATATAAAACAGTAATACACACACACACACACACACATATATATATATATATATATATATATATATATAAAATAAAGTAACACGGAATCACAATCACCGGTGCAATAATTTATTTCGACCCTACAGCCTTATTCAAGCATCCAAGTGGATGCTTGAATAAGGCCGTAGGGTTGAAATAAATTATTGAACCAGTGATTATGTGATTCCGTGTTACTTTATTTTATTCTTGCTCTGTTTATTACATTGAGCTCTCATATCCGGATTTCATCTCACTTTAACACACACTATATATATATATATATATTTATATATATATATATATATATATATATATATATATATTGATTCTTTTTACCTACATAAAATATATATATATATATATATTAATTCTTTTTACCTACAGACACTAGTGTTTCATGCTATATATGCAATCATCAGTGTAGGAAATGTTAATTACTGCTGGTCTAAGGATTCGAACCCAATTACAAAGTCACCTTCGACTTCGCAGGCTGAACCACTATTAATCAACACGGAGAGAAAGGAAATATAAAGTCTATAAATGTCAAATCAGTGGACACATACAGCAAGCAGTCAGAGAATGTTCAACTTGCCGTGGCAAAGAACGCCGCCTAGCGCCTTAGTATGACTGCTTGTTTCCAAATTCATTTAGAGGCCCATCCTTGTATTTAAGGGAGCGATAACAATATTTTTATAAAAATTAATTCTTTTTACCTACAGACACTAGTGTTTCATGCTATATATGAAATCATCAGTGTAGGAAATGGTTATTACTGCTGGTAATTACTGCTCTTCACTGAAGAAATGTTTATGTCGAAATATTTGATTTTAAAAAAAGTTTCATTTATTGAAAAAAATCTCACATTACGTATCTAGTTTTAAATCTAATTACATATATATATATATATATATATATATATATATATATATATATATATATATATCGTAGGGGTAGGAGCGCCGACTGTCAACGTGACGGTTGAATTTCAATCCCGGCTTAAGAGAATTTCCATTTGCCACTAGCTGAAAAGGCATAGCTCATTGGGTAAAACCATTTCGAGCTACCGGAATTTGACAATGTTTACATTGAGATTCTACTTACATTCAGCCAGTGTCGCATGATAGCGTAGGAGTAGGAGGGCCGATTGTCAACTCGACCGTTGAGTTTCAATCCCAGCTTGAGACACTAGCTGGTCTAACCACACTGAAGAGTTGTGATACATCGAAATAGTCTGTATGTTGATGACTATATATATATATATATATATATATATATATATATATATATATATATTTTATTACCTGTAGTAGTATAACTGCGGTAATGGTTCTCTGAAGAGAAGAATTATCTTTGAAAACTCATGAGCTAAGGACTTAAGGATACTTTGCTTGAACTTTGAATTCCAATAAAATTTGATTGACACCTTATTTTATTACTTTATTTTATATTATAATATTAATGCTCTATCCAGTATATTGAGCTTCAGTTTTTATCCGGATGGTTCACTAATTATAAGATATTAGTTGACGCTTATATCTTTTGTTGGATTGCTTCATATATATATATATATATATATATATATATATATATATATATATTATTTGTAGATAAAGACTAAATTGCGTTTCATATTATTATTTAATGTCACGTCATTTTAGAATTGGTTCAAGCAATTCCTCCCTTGGATTTTCTTTGCACGAAATACATGTTCCGCATTTTTAACACTTCCCCTGCCTCCTGGGTAAGTGTATCTTAATTTCAATTACTGTCTGTGTGATTTTTCGTGGCCGTGTGGTCCTGAGCGTTTGTCTCGTGATTCTAGCCTGAATCTACGAACTGCGTTCGAGCCCATACGACCGCCTGCAATCGCCACTTCTACACTGATGAGGGTAAGACAGCATGAAACGACGTCGTCTGTAGGTGAAAAAACACTTTAATATATATATATATATATATATATATATATATATATATATATATATATATATTTAATTTTATTTAAAACTATACATTACAGTCCTGTTTTAAATAAAATAATTTATTGTTTTTTCTCCAACTAACTTGTGATACATGTTATATATATATATATATATATATATATATATATATATATATATATATATATATGTGTGTGTGTTATTTGTAGATAAAGACTAAATTGTGTCCTTTCTTGCATTCCATATTATTGTTTAATGTCACATCATTTTAGAATTGGTTCAAGCAATTCCTTCCTTGGATTTTCTTTGCACGAAATACATTTTCCTCATTTTTTTTGTGGTTTTCTTGATGCAAGGTCCAGTTAAGTAAACATGCAAGTCAAGACACAGAATGCCCAATACTTCTTGATTCAGGTTCAGCCAGAACTTTGGAAGTGTTCAGGCCCTATGCATTATTATAGCTAGAATGTTATTCCATAGATGGGAATATAGGACATGGAAAATTGTAATTTAATAACGAAAAGTATAAAGTTTTACATTATTGGACCGACAAAATATCAAATATGAATACAAATTAAACAACACGAAAATAAAAGAATAAATTAAAGATCTTAACTTTAAAAATAATGTTGGAATCCTTAGGTTTAACTACTTTACAATGGAGAAGAGCGAGGGAGAATTTAATTTAGATTTTCAAAATAATTATTGCAATTTTCAATGTTTTAATACATCTCTCCCTGCATTCGAAATTTCTTTCTAAGATAGATAAAAAAAAACTTAATCTACCACAAAAAATTATCATAAGAAATATTAAAAAAAAAAAAAACTAATTCTACCACAAAAATTATTATAAGAAATATTTAAAAAAAAAACAACTTAACCTACTCAAAAATTATAATAAGAAATATTTAAAAAAAACCAACTTAATCAACCACAAAAATTATTATAAGAAATATTGAAAAAAACCAACTTAATCTACCACAAACAATTATTATAAGAAATATTTAAAAAAAAAAAACAACTTAATCTACCACAAAAAATTATTATAAGAAATATTGAAAAAAAAACCCAACTTAATCTACCACAAAAAATTATTATAAGAAATATTAAAAAAAAATAACTTAATCTAGCACAAAAAATTATTATAAAAAATATTTAAAAAAACAACAACTTAATCTACCACAAAAAATTATTATAAAAAATATTTAAAAAAACACAACTTAATCTACCACAAAAAATTATTATAAGAAATATTTAAAAAAAAAAAACCTAACTTAATCTACCACAAAAAATTATTATAAGAAATATTTAAAAAAAAACTAACTTAATATCCCACAAATAATTATTATAAGATATATTAAAAAAACAACAACTTAATCTACCACAAAAAATTATTATAAGAAATATTAAAAAGAACAACAACTTAATCTACCACAAAAAATTATTATAAGAAATCTTTTTAAAAAACCTAACTTAATCTACCACAAAAAATTATTATAAGAAATATTAAAAAAAAAACATAACTAAATCTACCACAAAAAAATGTTATAAAAAATATTTAAAAAAAACTAATATAATCTACCATAAAATTATTATAAGAAATATTTAAAAAAACAACTTACTCTACCACAAAAAAATTATTATATTACATATTAAAAAAAAACCCTAACTAAATCTACCACAAAAATATATTATAAGAAATATTTAAAAAAAAAAACTTAATCTAGCACAAAAAATTATTATAAGAAATATTTAAAAAAAACAAACAAAACAATTAAAAGAAAATAATAGGAAAAGACTACATTTTGGGGTCTATCTGAGGAAATATTTAAAGGAAATTTTAATCTGTGGATTTTAAAAATTATATGTCATGTTAGATTGTGGATAACTGTTTATATATATATATATATATATATATATATTATATATATATATATATATATATATATTGCTTTTTGAAGGTGAAATCTGTGCGTCATTGAAAGGTGTTGATTCATCAGCATGAAACCAATGATATGAGATAATCCAATATTATATATATATATATATATATATATATATATATATATATATATATATATATATATATATATATATATTATTAGAAATTATTGTGGATCCAATGAAAGAAAAGTGTATATTTGAAAATGGAAGGTAGCATTGAGAATTAAATTGGACATTTGATACTGAGAATAATATTACATTTGATATTTGATATTGAAAATAATATTACATTTGATATTCAATATTAAGCATAACATTATACATTTTATGAACCAAAAACGATATTACTTTATTTTGAACCTGGATAATTAATAATATTGCGATTAACATCAGATAGCTATGGCTTTATTTTGAAAACAAAACAAAAACACAATGAAACCCAAAACAAAACAAAAAAGGTTAACAAGCAATTGTGCTGAGTGAATTATTGAATCAAGAAGTGCCGATGTGGTGTGAGGCATGCTGGGAAATAACTTTGATATTTGTGGCTAAAATGGCTGATCATTTGTAGAAAAAGACAAAAGAAATAAGCAATTCTTGTGACCTGCTGCTGTTGGTTGTGCTCCCGAAGTCATGATGTCTGCTCTTCTAAGAACACTCTTATAAGCTCATGTATGTTGCTAGCAATCTGGGGGTGAAGGAGGAGGAAGAGGAGGAGGAGGAAGATGAGCTGTTGCGCTGTCAGAGTCTGAAAGAAAGTTTGAAATCACGATTCTCTCACAGGGATGTACAGGTCAACAAGTGCATCGCAGACACACACACACGCACAGACAGACAGGAAACACTAAAAAAAGAGAGAAAAACAAAACCAAAAAATAAATAACAATAGTGTGTGTCTGCGATGAACAATTCAAAGCAACTCATTCTACGACTCACCACCCTTTCTGGCGGGAGTGTTTTTGGATAATCAAAGGTACTTCTTAAGAAGTCGAATAGAAATCTATTGGATGAAAATAGTTTACGAGTCTTGTTAAAGTCTACTATTTATCCCCCCCCCCCACAAAAAAAGGGTTTGCTGAAATTAGTAAAAAATTAAATTAAAAAATCATTAACCTTATTTATCAACTAGCTGTCCCGATCCGGCGTTGCCCGAGATTCAATGAGAAACCTTATGTCCTTTTGTGCCCAGCTCATAACATTTTATTACGATTTTTATTCTGATTTTTTACATTTTATACAAGGGCATCCTTATAACAGGCCGAGAGATCTAACATTTGGGGTCTTTTACTGGAGGCAAGATTTCCTGTCAAGCAGTCTTTTTAGTTAACTAGAATGTAAATTGCAGGTTTTGTTTTCGAAAAGCAAGTAATCATAAACCATCTTTTACATTCAATACTTTGCAAGAAAAATATAAAACAAATGAAATTCAGATTTTAAACAAGTCAGACAAAAATATGTCTTCAACAAATTGTCGAGTCTTTCAACAACACTTTTTGTTTACTTTAAAAGGGGGGAAAATGTTATTTCTTGAATAAATAAGGCTGTCAGTATGAAAAATGTTATTTCTTGAATAAATAAGACTGTCAGTATGAAAAATGTTATTTCTTGAATAAATAAGACTGTCAGCATGAAAAGAAAATCAAAAAAGATTATGGTTAGTAACTTTGGACAAAATATATAAAACTAACTAGCAAATTTGGTTCAAGAAATTAAAACAGTATGAACTAATGTTTTAATTTTTCTTTAGTTAATAATGGCAAAAAAAAAAGTTTTAATAAAATTCAATTTTGACTGATATAATACAGAACTTCAGTTGAAATAAATTTAATGGATTAGAATTTCTTTACAGAATCAAATTTTCTCAGGGTCATGTGAGCGAAGTGTTAGCAGCAAAAATATCTGTTGACTGATTGGAAATATTACCTCCAGTTAAAAACCTCAAATGTTAGACTTCTCGGCCTGTTATAGGAATGGCCTTGATTTATAATATTACATTTTGGGGGTGAAGCCAAAGGATGTACTCAGCATTGATTGTGTGGGAAGAGGTGTAAGTACTGTAACATTAATTTAAATAAGTTTTCGTAAATTTATAGTCTTTAACTCAAAGAGCACATCTAGCATTTCTCTGAAATCCATTAGGATTCCTGTTCACTTCTGCTCCAAGCCCTGAACCCTTTATTAACATTTTTATTCTTAGTTTTTAATTGCTATAACTCTTAAGTCATAAATAAAATAAAGTAAAACATATTTCCTTTTTATGGATGTCAAGCACAAACGAAGATCCCCATGATAATCAAGACCAAAAGCCATTTGAGGATAAGGGTTAATAAGATGGATAGATTGTCAGTTGAATGATGAAGAATATTATGAGAAGATTATGAGAATTTTTTTTTTTACTTATGAGGATGATTTACGACAAGTATTTGTTGATATTGGATTTGAAGATGACCATGTTATAGTCTATAAGGAAGCAGTCCCATGGTAATGTGTTCCATAGATGGGAAGTTCTCAGAAAGAAACTTGTTCATGGAAATTTAGCTTGATGCTAAGCACACGGAGGAAGAAAGAAAAATCCTTTTCAATTGTAGTAATAAGACAAGTTCTTGCTGTGAATATCTTACAAGGAGGAACCAGAGATTGGAACTCAGTCGAGCATCGACCATGGAGTTAATGATCGGGTAGAGAAAGAAAGGGTGCTCTGGGTGGCACCTCCCCAGATGTGGCAGCAGTACTCCATCTTATGACGTATCTGACTGTTATATAGGTAGAAGATTGTATCAGGAGTCAGATACTTTCTGGAGTAGTATTGATTTACTCCTCTCCAGGAGTTAGACACAAGGCCAGTTTTTATCTTACTACCACAAGTAAGATGTGACCCAAGGTCGGGTCGGGAAAATGGGGTTTAAAAATTGCCTGGGCAGCCCCGTCGGCATTCCCCGGTAGGGGGCGACTCAGACAGTAAGCAATAAACTTACTCCTCCCCAAAGAGGGGAGGCGAAGCCTGGGAGGGTGTACCCCCTAGAACTGCACAGGACAGACCCTAGACCGGCGTAAATCAAGCCCCGAAGGCCAAGACAATAACAGTCTATGGGGTGCAGTATCCATCGGAACAGATACTACACTTTGATCTTAGCTACCTGCTTCTTTTTTTAAATTTTTAATGAGTATTGCAACAACCAATTTGATCGCTTTTTCAATTAACTCATCACTAATTCTTACGCTCAAACTAAAAAGAAACTAGCCCTAATCTCTTTTCCCCAGTCTTTTTCTCGGAAGGAAATAACTCACTTCCAAAACCAGAATTTGAAGTTGATATTTCAGCAATCTTTTGTTTTCTGGCCCCAAAATTGCAGACGTTCAGCAAAACTGGTAAATTATGTTTCAGAATTGTTTAGATGAGGATTAATAACTGATATTATTTGGATTATTTGGACTACTGTTCTCATCTTGCTTGTTTTTGATATTGCTTTTCCATTGTTGTATTATTGGGGTCCGTACCGATTTAAATTTTAAAAACTTTTGTTCATTCCAAATGTGGCATATTGCCACTAAAGCATCAGGGGCTACTGTGATATGATTCAGATTTATACAGGGCAACCTGGGTAGGAAGTTGGGCAGCAAGATGTTTGTTCACATTACATTTAAACTTCTACATGTTGGTACAGTTGGGTAAACACGAAACAGGGAAGACTTCTAAAAGCAAGTAGTTTGAGGAAAGGAGCTATTAGATTAAAAGATTTCCCAGCATCTAGGGTTTTTTTGTTTACATTGAAGGGGTGTGATTTTGCTGCTAGTCAAATAGGTAGAAGGTATTTACATTGTGGAGTTACAAGTGCAGTAAGTTCATCGGAGTACGTTTTGTGGAAGTACTTGTTAAGCAAGCACAGGGATGCAACACTGTGGTGATGTGACAGGGCTGGAACTTGCCAGACAGTGTAGGACCTATTAGATTAGAAAATCGTTTTTGCACCTTAAAAATAAAGGAAAAGGCTAGTGGTTGGTGCACCAGCCCAGATGTGGTAACAATACTCCATGCATGGGCGAATAGCGACTTTATAGAGATATAGGATACTGACATGTGTAAGAATTTTCCTAGCCCGATAGAGGGAGTCTACCTTTGTTTGCGACAGACTGTTTCGGAATTTTTGAGAACTAATAATTGGTATTATTTGGATTATTCGGACTACTATCCTCATTTTTTTTTTTTTTTATATTTGCAACGTTTCATCTGATGTAACCTTCGATCACTTTCAGGTGTATTTTTTTCGAACTTGGGAATCTTTATGTCGGCTCCAAATTTCGTATAGGTTCCCGAGTTCAACATAAAGATTTATAAGTTTGAAAAGATGCAACTGAAGAAGGTCGGAGGTTACATCGGCCGAAACGTTATGAAAATAACAACCAAGATGAGAATAGTAGTCCGAATAATCCAAATAATCCGACTCATCACTCCTCATCTGAAAACTTCCAAAGCAAATCATATAAAATCGGTACAGACTCGAAATAATACAACAATGGGAACAAATGTAAAAAAATGATATCAAAAGTTAAGCAAGATGGCAATAGTCGGCTGAATAATCCAAATAATATAAAAACTTGTAAATGGCTATGACAATTGCAGATAATTTTCTGTTCCTATTCTTAAGAAGTACCACATTAGATTATCCATTTATGTTAGAATTTTGGGTACTTATGCAGTTTACGGACCAGACTGAAATAATAACGTTATAATTTAGAAATTCATTCTTAACATGGGGAGGTGTACTTTCACCTAACAACTTAATAAACAAAAGTTATTGTAAAAATTGAATTTAACTTGAAAATCCTATCTCAAAAAAAGAAGCCTGGTCCGTAAACTGCATAAGCACCACATTTTTTTCTTCTTTCATTCCAGAGGCAAAATATGCACAAATAAAGGTTAGGACATTTTTATTTTTATTTTTTTTAGCATGTGTTCAAAGCATTTCTGTAGCCAAGAGAACATAGGTTAGAATGGCCTCCTAGAAAGAAACAAGCTGTGACATTATTCCAGAAAGACGGGCTGCAAACATTATTAAAGATCACAATAGTAGTAGAAGTAGTTGTTACAAAAAACAGAACACATTTTGTTAATAAAAATAACAAGAGGGTAAGTTTGGGGAATCTTTTACGAGACTCAGCAGAGTAAAAACGCAAAAAAAACAAATTACAACAAATAAAAGTAACTGTAAGCTGTAAAAGTTAGTTTCAAACTTGCATGTGATATTTGTTTGTATTTTAAACCCGTTTGAAGTGCTATTTATTAGAAATCAATAGTTTTGACACCGTAATTTCGAAAAAAAACATGGCCGATTTGGGGGGGGGGGGATTACTAACAAATGCACCTGGAGCGGCCATATTGATTTTTGTGAAAACGTTGGAAAAAAAAACAAGACATTTTTTTTTTTACATCTAATGAAAACCTATTTATAATACGTAAAAATAAAAACAAATTACATAGGTAAGTAGAAAAATATCTATTCTCGTCGTAGGTCAACTTCACTTGTTGCAAATTTATGTTTTTAAACCCTTTCTCGTTCTTTTTTTGGACCCCGTTCGCGCCTCTGCTGAGTCTCGTAACATATACCCTAAGTTTGTATTAAGAAGCCCTCAACTACCAATGTATTCTTGGTATAATTGGGTTAAAAAAAAGTACTTGGGAGTTATCTCCCTTTCTGGAACTCTTTAGTTTAAAGATAAGTAGAAATAGTCATCTTTTCATCTATGTTGTATAAGTCATTATAAACAGAACGAAGCTTCTCAAATATTCTCATGTTCTCATTACAAGGATCATTTTCAAAAAGCTTTTAAAGATGAAGCATAATCATATGGCGTAAGAACAATAAAGAACGCTACTTTTTAATTGAAATAGCAAAATACGAAAAATGTTATATCTATTACATGAAATCTTCTCTTCTCTAACATTTAAATTTATCTTGTCGGATTTTCAAGGTCAGACCCAAATAGCATTTAAGCTGACGAATCAAAGTTTGCTTCCTTCTGACTAGCCAATTCCCATTTGTTATTGTTGTACCATGTTATTGGCAATATAATAATGCTACAATTTATTTTAAAAAAATACTTAAACGACTGCTAATATAGACACATTTTAATAATCACTTAAAATATAAATCAGCAATGGGGATAACCCATATTTTTATTGAATATAATGCCAGTTGTTTATTTTACAACAAAAATGTTATTACTTTTAAATAAAAATTAAAAATCGTAGACAACGGAGATAAAGCTATTTGAAATATATATAATTAATTTTTTCAATAGGAGAAAACATATTTTAAACTAATAACAGCAGAAATGTCACGAATTTTAACAAAAAAAAAATAATGTTTCAACAATAAAAGGATTATATTTAAATAAAATAGGTTAAATAGTAGAACGTCAAAAAACGGACATAAATTTTTGTGACTTAAATTTCGTAATAAAATTATTTTGAGAAACATGAATTTAAAAAATCGTTTAGTTAGTATAGTACTTAGCGTTAATCGATTAATACTAATGTGTAATTAATGTGTAAATTTTCATTTAATGTCTAAAAATATAGTGTGTTTAGATATTCATGTTTGCAGAAGCCAAGGGAAATAACTCATCATCTTCCCTTTAATGGTTAAGTCCTATTCGGTGAGTATTGATTTACTCCTCTCCAGGAGTTAGGCACAAGGCCAGTTTTTATCTTACTCCCACAAGTAAGATGTGACCCAAGGTCGGGTCGGGAAAGTGAGGTTTAAAAATTGCCTAGGCAGCCCCGTCGGCATTCCCCGGTAGGGGCGTCTCAGGCAGCAAGCAATAAACTTACTCCTCCCCAAAGAGGGGAGGCGAAGCTTGGGAGGGTGACCTCCTAGAACTGCACAGGACAGACCCATAGACTGGCGTAAATCAAGCCCCGAAGGCCAAGACAATACCAGTCTATGGAGTGTAGTACCCATCGGAACAGATACTACACTTTGATCTTAGCCAAAAGGAAGGGCAAATGTATCCACTCTAAGAGTTTTCTTAGTCGGAATAATTATTTTCAGAAAAAAACTGACAGGAAATAAAATATATTTGTACCAATAAGATAGTCTGACTAGTCTGAATCAAGTATCAATATGCCAGATGAATTGCTATTTGGGTCTGAATTTGAAAATCCAGCAAGATAACTTCATATGTTAGATTATTTGAAATATCCCAAAGTGTTTCTTGTTTCTAACGCATCACACGATGACATCTTATCTTTAGAAGCTTTTTTCTGAAAAGGATCCCCTTTAAAAAATTGTACCATATTCTTTAAAACTGTATCTTAAAAAAAAGGAAGAAATTCTTCACTTCAAAAGAATTACAAACAGACCATTCTCAAGAACAAGGTCTTTTAGAGAAAGAAAATAAAGAAATCAATGACATAAAAAAGAAGGAATACAAAAGATAAATGAAAAAATAAACAACAATGTTTAAAAATAGATTTTTGAATAATTAAGAAAAGAGAATGTACAATAAAAACATTTTTTTGTTAAAATAAACAAAAATGTTTTGAAATCAAATATTGAACAGATTTTCAGATGAATCATACTCCAAAATCTTGAAAATGTTTGTTCTCAAGATATTTCTACAGTTTACTCATCAATCGGCACCAGTTCATCTTCAAAATGGAGATTTATATCGAATATTAAAATCCATTGTAAAAATATGGGATTTGAACATCTCTAAAATTATCATGGGATTTGAACATCTCTAAAATATCATGAGATTTGAACATCTCTAAAATATCAGTGGATTTGAACATCTCTAAAATATCATGAGATTTGAACATCTCTAAAATATCAGTGGATTTGAACATCTCTAAAATATCATGGGATTTGAACATCTCTAAAATATCAGTGGATTTGAACATCTCTAAAATATCATGGGATTTTAATAGTTTTAAAATATCAGGGGATTTGAACATCTCTAAAATATCAGGGGATTTTAATAGTTTTAAAATATCAGGGGATTTGAACATCTCTAAAATATCAGGGGATTTGAACATCTCTAAAATATCATAGGATTTCAACATCTCTAAAATATCATGGGATTTGAACATCTCTAAAATTATCATGGGATTTGAACATCTCTAAAATATCATAGGATTTGAACATCTCTAAAATATCATGGGATTTTAATAGTTTTAAAATATCATGGGATTTGAACATCTTTAAAATATCATGAGATTTGAACATCTCTAAAATATCATGGGATTTGAACATCTCTAAAATATCAGTGGATTTGAACATCTCTAAAATATCATGGGATTTGAACATCTCTAAAATATCATGGGATTTGAATAGTTTTAAAATATCAGGGGATTGGAACATCTCTAAAATATCAGGGGACTTGAACATCTCTAAAATATCATGGGATTTGAGCATCTCTAAAATATCATGGGATTTGAATAGTTTTAAAATATCAGGGGATTGGAACATCTCTAAAATATCAGGGGATTTCAACATCTCTAAAATATCATAGGATTTGAACATCTCTAAAATTATCATGGGATTTGAACATCTCTAAAATATCAGTGGATTTGTACGTCTCTAAAATATCATGGCATTTGAATAGTTTTAAAATATCAGGGGATTTGAACATCTCTAAAATATCAGGGGATTTGAACATCTCTAAAATATCATGGGATTTGAACATCTCTATAATATCATGGGATTTAAATATTTTGAAAATATTATGGGATTTGAATATTTAAAAAAATATTATGGGATTTGAATATTTAAAAAAATATCATGAGATTTGAACATCTCTAAAATATCATGGGATTTGAACATCTCTAAAATATCAGTGGATTTGAACATCTCTAAAATATCATGGGATTTGAATAGTTTTAAAATATCAGGGGATTGGAACATCTCTAAAATATCATGGGATTTGAACATCTCTAAAATATCAGTGGATTTGAACATCTCTAAAATATCAGTGGATTTGAACATCTCTAAAATATCATGGGATTTGAATAGTTTTAAAATATCAGGGGATTGGAACATCTCTAAAATATCAGGGGACTTGAACATCTCTAAAATATCAGTGGATTTGAACATCTCTAAAATATCATAGGATTTGAATAGTTTTAAAATATCAGGGGATTGGAACATCTCTAAAATATCAGGGGACTTGAACATCTCTAAAATATCATAGGATTTGAACATCTCTAAAATATCATGAGATTTGAACATCTCTAAAATATCATGGGATTTGAACATCTCTAAAATATCATGGGATTTGAATAGTTTTAAAATATCAGGAGATTTGAACATCTCTAAAATATCAGGGGATTTCAACATCTCTAAAATATCATAGGATTTGAACATCTCTAAAATATGGGATTTGAATAGTTTTAAAATATCAGGGGATTTGAACATCTCTAAAATATCAGGGGATTTCAACATCTCTAAAATATCATAGGATTTGAACATCTCTAAAATATCATGGGATTTGAGCATCTCTAAAATATCATGGGATTTGAATAGTTTTAAAATATCAGGGGATTGGAACATCTCTAAAATATCAGGGGATTTGAACATCTCTAAAATATCATAGGATTTGAACATCTCTAAAATTATCATGGGATTTGAACATCTCTAAAATATCAGTGGATTTGTACGTCTCTAAAATATCATGGCATTTGAATAGTTTTAAAATATCAGGGGATTTGAACATCTCTAAAATATCAGGGGATTTGAACATCTCTAAAATATCATGGGATTTAAATATTTTGAAAATATTATGGGATTTGAATATTTAAAAAAATATTATGGGATTTGAATATTTAAAAAAATATCATGAGATTTGAACATCTCTAAAACATCATGGGATTTGAACATCTCTAAAATATCATGGGATTTGAATATTTAAAAAATATCATGGGATTTGAATATTTAAAAAATATCATGGATTTCAACATTTCTAAAATATCATGGGATTTCAACATTGTACATATTTCTGTAGTTTACTCATCAATAGGTAGGTTAATCACATCCATTATTAAAATTCATTACGTTTTTACTTAGAGAGATGTAGCACCTACACTTTTACTAAACAAATAGAAAAAAAACTTGACAGTGTGCACACAAAGCCGGGTTAAGTTCAAGAGATATTCGAAGCACTTAGAAGATTATGGTGGCCCCTACATATAATGTCTGCAGATGAAAAAAATTAAACAAATGGATTAAATTGCGATAAAAATTATTACATGGAAAATTAAATAAACCATTCATTTACTCAAAATACTTGTGTGATAATTTCAATTTAAGATGAAAACCGATGTTTGATTCATGTACTTCAACTTCATTTATATTCGAAAAGTTTTCTCCTACTATTTTAATTCCACACTCTTTGATCAGATCTTCGAATCTGATCTTATGCAACGCATCTGTTTCTAGTATAGATCATGTTATCTCAGCAGTTGTAATTCTTCGCTCACTCTCACGACCATACACAGTATATAACAATTCTGTGCACTTCATTTATATTTGAAAAGTTTTCTTCTAGTTTTTTAATTTTGAATCGTATCTTATGGAACACATTTTAGGATAGAGTTTGAATGTCTACTGGGGCTAGAGAGTTTAAATGTCTATAGAAGAGAGTTTGAATGTTTATAGGAGAGAGTTTGAATGCCTACTGGAAAGAGTTTGAATGCCTACTGGAGAGAGTTTGAATGTTTATAGGAGAGAGTTTGAATGCCTACTGGAGAGAGTTTGAATGTCTATAGGAGAAAGTTTGAATGTTTACTGGAGAGAATTTGTATGTCTATAGGAGAGAGTTTAAATGTCTATA
Organism: Sepiola atlantica; assembly: GCA_963556195.1. Lineage (NCBI taxonomy): Eukaryota > Metazoa > Mollusca > Cephalopoda > Sepiida > Sepiolidae > Sepiola > Sepiola atlantica. The sequence goes on along the minus strand of OY744516.1, from coordinate 19,449,167 downwards.
GAAGAGAGTTTGTATGTCTATAGGAGAGAGTTTGAATGTTTACTGGAGAGAGTTTAAATGTCTACTGGGGAGAGTTTGAATGTATATAGGAGAGAGTTTGAATGTCTACTGGATAGAATTTGAATGTCTATAGGAGAGAGTTTGAATGTCTACTAGAGAGAGTGTAAATGCCTACTAGACACTATCCTCGAGTGTATTCAGTGTTTCTGTACAGGGGTTTGTCAGAACAATCTGATATAAGGATACTTTACCCAATAAGTAAACCCTGACCAGATATTAAAACTAACATAGTATTTGAAGCCTTAATAAGATACCCTCGGAATAGCTACACATTGGCTCATATGAGGAATGGGGCACCGTCTCTTAGTGATGCTAACTCAAGTAACAACACTAAGCTGGATACTCCACCAGACCAGATGAATTCTTGTCCTGGAATCCGACAAGACCAAGAAAAGAACACAAGGAAGTGGTCAATTGGGGAGAAGAAAATTATCATTCTTTACTGCCTTACTAGCCCAGTGTTTGCGAAGTAACATTCGAATAGCTATGCATCTCATAAAGAGATCAAGGATTAGCACTCAGGAAGTGACCCCTTAATTTCTGAGAGCCAACTGAAGTAAAATGAAAAAAAAAGTAGACATATGTAGATACTGAATGAAACCTGCTGTGTTGTCTCAATAGTGCCCTTGTCTTTTCTTGATGCTCAAAGCACATGTTTATTTAACTTAATGGTTACTTTCGAGGCAGCATCCCACGGGAGAGGAACTCTATGGAGAGGAACTCTATGGAGGCCTTTCTCAGATCTTAGCCTTTATCAGAGAAAGAAGAACCAAATTTTCTGATCACTGTTGAAGGCTCAGGATGAAATCGTCAGTGATGGTCTTTTATAGATGCCAAAATATAATGATATCATTCAGTGGGGAGATCGCACAATGCACCTATGAAAACCTGCCTGGTGAGATGGAGGACAGAGCAAGGTGATGCGAGAGAGTCCAGAAGATCTGTGATAGTAGCATGATTTGATGATGATGATGATGATGATGATGCTGCTGCTGCTGCTGCTGCTGCTGCTGCTGCTGATGATGATGATGATGATGATGATGATGATGATGATGATGATGATGATGATGATGATGATTACGACGATGACGACTTAAACGATGGTACATTTTGACACAAAGAGTTTGCCTTGCTGGGTGCCTGACCGTACTTTGTCTGAATGAAGTATGGTTCGATTTGGTGCTAGAAAGTGCACACTCCCAGGCATTACTTCTTTTAAAAAATTTTTTTAATGGAAATTGCTCCAAACAAGGCATGAAGCCACTTGATGTAAGGAGCTAAAAAAAAAAATTCTACTTCAAGATCAAAAACTAGTCAATGATAAGTGCTAGATGAATAGATTCCGACCCAGAAAACAGCAATTTCTCCCCCTATGTAAGAAACGTCGCACATGGAATGTGTGGATTAAGTGACAAAATAAGGGAAGCGAGGGTTATGAGGCTGTCGAAAGTAAACTCAAGGTAGTCACTTTCTACTCTCCTAAATGAATGAAGCACCCCTGATGAATCTGTTCTTGGCTATTTTTACACCTGACAAGAGAAAGAAGATTTTTTACACCTAACAAGAGAAAGATGATTTTCTCCACGTTCCGGCCTTGTGCCACATCTTGCTGCTATGAGAAGCAAGTAAATCCTTACGACTGCCGATTTGGAAGTAAATGGAATCATTTTACAAAAAATTAAGTTTGGAAACGACCCGCCTCTCTCCCTCTAAACGATAAAAAAGTTATTACTACTTTTTGTTTTGATAACTTCAGCGCATAATCAATGATGAACTTAGGAAAAATTTTGAAAAGATTCACTAACCCGAAATTCAGGTAATAAATTCATATAATTAAATACGGAATTGTTGGTGCTTCTGTATTATTGGGGACGGATGCAATTTTCATCTTTAATTTAGAAGAGTCAGTGGAAAGGGGAGATAATTCAAAATGTATTTTTTTATTTTATTGTAACCATGACCCATAAGGAAAATCCAGAAAATTAGTAAGAAAATAAATTTTAAAAAGGGTACTTATGCAATTTACGAACTGGGCTGAAATAAAAACGTTATAATTTAGAAAGCCATTCTTAACATGTGGAGGTTTGATTAACTATTCTGTTTATTAAATAATTGTTAGGTGAAAGTAAAGAATAGTTAATCACCCCCTCCAAGAATGGCTTTCTAAATTATAATGTTATTATTATAACCCGGTCCGTAAACTGCATAAGTTCCCTTTTTAAATTTATTTTCTTACTAATTCTCTGTATTTTCCTTATGGGTATGGTTACAACAACAACAAAAAAAGACTGTTTGAATTATCTCCCCTTTGAACTGACTCTTCAAAAATAAAAATAAAAATTTCATCTGTCCACAATAATATCGAATTTTTATATCTTTGAAATTGCATGGAATTCGAATATCTTTGAAATATAACGGAATTTAAATATCTCTAAAATATTCTGCAATTTGAACATCTTTAAAATATGGAATTTGAACGTCTCTAAAATATCATTGAATGTGAACATCTATAAAAAAAAGTTTAATATTTAATAAAAGTTATAAACTTTTTAACTTCCGTAATTATTGGTTATGAGTAAAGTTATAAGGGGTCCGGTATTTTACTTCCTGTCAATAAACACGATGTCTGATTTTACTCACAACCAATAATGACGGAACTTTAAATACTTATATTAAATATTAAACTTTTTAACAGAAATAGGTCACAAATGAGTAGATAAACAAAAATAAATTATTTTTGACTAATTTCCCAAATGTATTCTCTTTAAAATAATTTCTGCCGCCAATAGTAACGTTCACGCCCCCCCCCCCCAAATTATAAAATTTATAAAATAAAACGAATTGTTAAAAAATCCTATTAAAAAGTAATTTTATTACGAAATTAAATCCTCCACAATGCAGTTCTGTTGCTTTGTAAACAAGTCAGCCATATCAATCTTTTGTTAATAGTCGAAAAAAAAAAAATTAATTACTTTGTGAAACTTCGAAATTTGAAAGGAATCTAGAACCATTAAAACTGTCGAAACGAAAGTCATTTAAACTGACTTTAAAATTCTTACCAAATCCTCATTTAATTAAAAGATTGAAAGTTTTAGAAGCGAAGATTGAAACAACTTTATCTTTTTTTATTTATTTATTTTTACTTTAATTCGCCCCAAACAAGGGGGCACATTGCCACTGAGACGTAAGGGGCCACTGTGAATTAGGGGCCAGATTTGTAGGGGCATCCCAAGTGGGGAGTTGTGCAGCAAGATGCTTGCTCACATAACCTTTAAATTTCTAAATGTTGGTACAGTGAGGGAAACAGGGAGCAGGGAAGGAATTCCAAAAACAAGCAGCTCGAAGAAAGAAGTTATTATAGTAGAAAAGTCTTTTGGTATCTGGGGACCTCTACAGTGAAGCACATCCCGTGGAAGTACTTGTAAAACATGCACAGGTATGCAACATTGTGGCGATGGGACAGGGGCTGGAGCTTGATAGACAGTGTGGGACCTATTAGGTTAGAAACTCTTTCTTGGACCCTATCCCATAAAATATAAATCGGTAAAGAAATAAGTAATTTTAAATTGAAGAATATAATAGGAGTTGTCTACCTTGCGTTTTAAAATGCGCAAACAAATAAAAAATTAAAAACTAAAATAACTTCACTGCATCCCAGGTAATGCTGGGTGGGTACAGATAGTTTTCTTTATAAAATAATTTACGATAGGTGGGGTCGGGTGGGGAAATAGACCGGCTCTTTTGTATTTTAAGGTCGAAAAATAACCATATCTCTTGTTTGACTATTTTGTCAAGTAACTTTTTGGAAGTAACTTTTTTCTTATCTCATTCCGAAATTTAATTTTAAAAAGAATATTGTTAATCAAGGGAGGCGCGAGAGCGCTCTATCCCTTAATAGACTGCACGAATGGCCTATGCTGGAAATCTCATTTTTTTTATCAATTATAACTCAAAAACCAATAAACCAAATTAGTTAAAACTTTGCACAACATTTTTATTTGATAGGTCCTATAAGTGTGTAGAATTTCAGCATCATTGGTCAAGGCAACCCAGAGATCCAGAAAGTTCAATCATGAAATCATGTTATCTGTGTGTACGTACGTACGTACGTATGTGTCACCCTGCATCTCATCAACTATTTGATGGATTCAGCTGATTTTTGGCAGATATAGAGGTTCTAGGGTCTAGTTGATGGTATTTTAATTTCAGTTTACCATATACCTTAGTTTTCCAGAAAATTCTAAAAAACCTGAAAAATGACCAGTATCCATACACTTTATTCTATATCTTATCGACCATTTGATGGATTCAGCTGATTTTTGGCAGAAATAGAGGTTCTAGGGTCTAGTTAATGGCATTTTAATTTCAGTTTACCATATACCTTGATTAGTCAAACTACCAACTATATCAGTTATGAGAAGGCATTATATTGAGACATAGCCTTTACAAAAGTAGTGACATTCCATGAAAAATGCCAGTATACTGAAATAATATGTCCTTAATAGGATTAAGATGAAAATTCATATACACTAAATGTACAAAAGCAAGGAAATTCCAAAATTTTTACGCTTTAATTGTCATTAATTAAGGGTATGACTACATATCAACCAAACCATTTCATTATCACATCACTACAGTATAAATCTCTATGTATGAGTGGATGAAGTGTGTGAGGTGCGCTGAAGAAAAATTCCTACCAGTAAAATACATAGCCCTGTTGTCCTCGCATACCCTTAATGACAATAAAAGTGTAAAAATTTGGGAATTTCCTTGCTTTTGTACATTTAGTGTATATGAATTTTCATCTTAACCCTATTAAGGGCATATGATTTCAGTATACTGGCATTTCTCATGGAATAAACAATTAAATTAAATTAAAATTACATAAAGAGATACAAGTTTGTAGGGACAAGAGTTATCGCCCTTTGAGAAAAAAATATTTTCTATGCTTAAATAAAAAGGTCTTATAGTCTCTTGGTAAAAACGGGAGGTCCTAAATCTCATTGAACACTCAATATCTTGTGGCAACTCTCGTGGCAACACATGAATTAAGACCAGAATTCTTCTTTGCTATAAAAATAAACTCTGACTTAGTAAATACATTCTAAGCCACAACGTGATTATCATAATGCATTTCCTCTTAGAAAAAAGTCCTTTTTTAAAGTGACTTTTTTAAGCTAATAATTACTGGCATTAATTTAAGCTTTATTCCAATTCCGAATCTTTTCAGACATCAAAGAATCATCGTAGAACAAACGTCCCATTAAAAAGAACAAAGAAAACTTAAAATAAATTATTTGATATAAAAACAAATCTTTTATCGCCCATAGTTGAGAATTGACAGGAATTTCCTTTTAAGCTAAGAAGAAATAAGTGGGGCTTATCTCGGTAGTAACCTGTTAGAATCAGGTGCAAGATAACATGCAATGTTAGCCCTAAGAGCTTATCGCCTTCCCGCCCAGAAATAAAAAAAAACCCTCAACAAACAGTAAGGTAGATAGAATTTGGAACTGTGGTTGTGGCAATACAAAAAGGCACGAGTTGTTACAGAGACAAAATAAAAGTGTGCAAATGAACAGAAATTTAAAGTTACTTACATGGTCTCAACAGTGGCAACGTGGCACTTGGAGAAAATATGAACAAAGTCGTTTGGTTCCTGGACCATTGACCGAGAGTCAGTTAACTCAATCAGAAAAATAGTTATAACAGGCAAGACCTATGCCGTAAGCATGCTAAATGATTCAGATGTTGTCTGACCAGTTTGAAGGTCATAACAATAAAGGACAGATTCTCGTTTCTGAATTTTCGACCATGTGAGTGAAGGGGCAAGAAAGTACCAAATCTTGTGACAGTAGCGCCCTCTAACACTCGAACCAATTATCTCCAATTAACACCTGTTGTAAAACCCACAGGTCAACCAAAAAAACAACATAGTTCAGCACAGTTATGAATGAGATTAAGGAAAATACAGACTAGTATGAGATAGCCAAAGAAAATATAGATATTCTTAGAACGATATGTTTAGAAAAAAAAGCTTTGAATAGAGTTGTACATAGTGTAGCGGGGGGGGGGGGAGGAGTTATGTATTTTGAAAGAGAACCTTTTCATATATATTGTCAGAAATATTGCCCTTCGACAATAGGGGACATGAAATAGCAGTTGGTTCAGTTGAGTTGGTGCCTTGCAAAAATAGTGCCTGTTTTTGTGACCCCAACTCTATCTGAAGTTTGGTAAAATAATATTGTGGCTCATGGAGCTACTCCAGCCAACTTATCCAAGCAAAAGGTATGTAAATTAGTGGTAAAATATCAATTACTCAGTCTGGTATGCAACTTAGACGAGAAGAGCCTGGTAGCAAAGTCGCAGCTGAAGCAGCCTTAGCAAACCTAATAAATAGAAACAGTGTGTAATTAACGTTGTAATACCAAACTTTTTCGTTAGCTGTATAAGCTGCTTCAATTGAACTCCACAACGAAAAACACCCAAATCAATCAAGCCTAAAGAATGCACCCCTCACCCCCCAAAAAAACAAACAAACAAAAAAAAGTTATTAAACCATAAGGATCCGAAAGTTACATTAAAGCAGATTCTTAAATAATAATGCAAGACCTTCCACCCCCTATTTGGACCATCTTCACTTTAATTTCAAGGGTGTTATACACCTCACCTAATGCAACAATGAAACCGACGCCACCCTAACCATCCAACATATCCAGCCCTACTCTTGTCTATAAATATTGCCTTTTTTCTACAATATTTACTACCCCCACACACTATTAACATGAAAAAGACATTTTTTTTTGTTATAAACCAAATATATTTGTTATTATATCAGAAGGTTTTTTTCTTTATAATAGATTTTTGTTTTTTTGTTTTTGTGTTAAATGTTCGGTAGTTTTCGATACTGTTGTGTTTTTGAATGTCTTTTTGGCTTGTTTGAAGAGAGGAGTCAGACCGGAAGTTGTTCAGCCGGATACATTTATTTATGATCTCTCTGTATTGTAAATTATATTCTTAACCCCGTTCTTCCACTGCCATTAAGCTCAAATACTATTTAATTGCCTATTCTCCACACTATTGTTGTTGTAGTATTCATTTGTAATTAAAACTTTTACGAACGGTATACTGGTCTTTTATTATTCTCTGTATCAGTTCACTCTGTATTTATGTGCTTCCCAAGGCAGCAAGATGTGACACAAGTCCAGTTTAATGTGGGAAGGCACTCTAGAAAGATACAAAATAGCCATAAAGGCGTGGCTCAGGTGATCAGCAATAACACCTCCACCCCGAATAGAAGATAATACTCAAGAGAATTGCTTCCTAGGACTGAGCCAAACCATACTTCATTCCAACTGATGAGAGCAAGGCAATTCCTAGGTAGTCAGAATGTGCCTTAAAATCAGAACATTTGATAGTCTATTTTATTGATATTAGCAACACGTAGATAGGGAATTTAAATTAATTTTCTTAGCATAAGGGGTGATGCTAAAATTCATTCTATATTATATTGGCAATAATGCATGTGTCTGAAGATAAAAGCATTTAAAAAGCCGTGGCGGGACAAAGCCATTTCATTTATTAATAGTTTGTCTATGACAAGCTATAAATACAGTAACTGATACGAGTAAGACATAAGATTAAACATGCAGAATAAATTATTTCCCAGACAATAGAAGAATGTGCAAATTATTCCTTTAAAGGGTAAAAAGAAATCACGTGGGAAACACAAAGTCAAGATTTATATTTTCTCATGGTATCTTTTCTGTTATAAAGGGCCCTTTGGCATGTCCTATATCTATAGAATTTCAGGTTAGAAATTAAGAATGGAATCTGGTCTTAAATCTCTACCATGTGTCGCATGAGAGTTTCTGACCAACATCTCGTCTTCATGAGATTTGGAGCTCTAAGTCTTTTTCCCTTTGGGACTAGATTACTCTAGTCCTGATATTGTCAAGAATTCCCCTGGCTGGTATGAAAACACAAACAATTTCTCGTGTTCATGAAATTCTGAGATCTAAGCCCCTTTTCCCCAAGGGGAATAACTCTGGCTTGGAAACCGATTTTCTCAGTGTCAAGGATTTCCCCAGTTCGTATAGAAAAAAACGAATCTCTCGCTATAGCCAGCATTAGCTTTTTATTTAAATGCACAACTTGGGTACAGAGTTGTATAAACCTGGCCATTTTTTAAAACTATTTTTTTATATAAAAAGAATGAGTTACTAATTCAATTTAAAGTTGTAATAATTCTATTTCTACTGATTGGATTAAGCCAACAATTGTTTAAGATACTGATGTAGTTTGTTTGAAGCATTGTGAATATATATATATATATATATATATATATATATATATATATATATATATATATATATATATATATATATAAAGCAAATAACAATGCAAGAATATACTGGGTGGTAAGAAGGAAAACTAAATATTGAATAACAAGGTGATTTTATTTCAATATAATTAAATCTTTTTTTTTAATTAATTTTTTTTCTCACTTTTATATCTATGTACACAGATCATCTAAAAATGACCTTAAGGTCAACAGCTTGCATTAAATGATGTGTTTAAAGATAGGTTTACTTGAAGTTGCAGATACACATAAGACTAAAGAAGGAACTAAACATTTTGAAGAGAATCATGTCATAATCCACTCTAGTAGATGTGACAATCTTCATAGACAAGGTATTGCTTTAATTCTCTTGCAAAATCTTGCAGAAAACCTGGTTTATTACAGGATTGTCTCAGAGAGATTGATGAGCTCTATGCTAAAAATGATTGAGGGCTCACTAACAATTTTCCAGGTCTATGCCCCTGACACCAGCTACAATGAAATTGAAATCTATCTATTCTATGACTAGTTGCAAGATGAAATCAATCAACTTCTTAATAAGACTCAGTATTTGCTGTTACGAGATTTTAATGCTGAAGTGGAACCCAATACATGAAACTTCTGGTAGATTCGGCATTGGTAGCAGCAATGAGAGTGGAAAGAAACTATTAATATTCTCTAGAATAAACATCTTATGCATCATGAACACAATTATCAAAATAAAAGATCCAAACTTGCACCATGGACAACTACTGAAGTCGAAACCAAATAGATTTTATTATTACCCAACAAAAGTGAAAAGGACAGATTAAGAGCTGTGTTGTATAGAACTCTACAGACATTGAATTGAAGCATTCTTGGCTAATGTCAACCTGTCTTTTCAAATCACAAAAGAAGAATATACAAACCTTTCCAGGAAAATACGATATTTCAAGATTAAATCTTGACAAATAAGCAACTAAAGGATAGGTGTACACCAGCTGTGTGAGGAGTGTTATGCTTTATATCTCTGAAACATGGGCGAGCACTCTCAAGAGACTACAGCGTAACGAAAGAGCCATGATTAAATGGATCTGTCATGTCAGGCCGGAAAACGACACTCTCTTTGAGACTCTTCTCTCTAGGTTTGGTATACGGGAAATGACTGATGCCCTTAAGCTGGGAAGGATGAGATAGCTTGGCCATGTCGAGCGAAGCTTCAGCTGGATCTCCCGGGCCAGAAACATGTCCATCGCATAAAGTTGGCAGGCTGGAAGACCAAAGCTTTCTTGAGATGAACTATGTAAACATGACTGTGCAGCCCTGGAAATTACAAACTTAGATCCTCGTGACCGCCGAGCCTGGAGTGGAAGCCTTCCATCAAGACTGACAGGCAGGCCCCACCCTCTTATAGGGGACTAATCAAAGGCCTGTTCAGAAATTAATCGAAGGAAGAAAAAGAAGAAGAAGAAATGATATGAATTTACAGAAAACATTTGAGATCAAAATAGGAGGACCTCTTTTATTGATGATTTATACGACCGTTTCAAAAAGGCAACCAATGCGGTTACAATGGAAATAGTAGGCAGAAAAGGAAGAAACAGGTTGTGGGAACGTAGCAGCTGAAGTAACCACTCTTTGTGAGAAGCGGGGAAAATGCTAGACTAAAATCTATGAAGGCTTCCAGCCTCAAAAGAGCTACATGTCAACTACAGAACCCTAAAAAAGCGAGTGAAGAAAGCGGTAGCTGACCCAAAGAAAATAAACTTGGAGAAGAAAATACAATATCTCGCTGATGATTCCAAACGTAATAACAAGGGAAACCTATTCAAAACAGTCAGAGGGTAGACCGAAAAGATCCAGAGTCAGGGTTAAAGATAAGCAAGGCAATAAGTCAATTGCGTGAGCTACTGCCCCGCTGGGAAGGGCATTTTCAAACTCATCTTAACACCTCCTTTCTTCATCAACCGGATGCTGTCAATGACATACATGCCCCAATAACATCAGAAAGCAGAGAACCTGTACTAAACCAAGCGAAAATAAGAGAAGCAGTTAAAGCAATGAAAAGGGAAAAATCTCCAGGAAAGATGAACTAACATCTGAAACATAAAAATAAAGCAGGTTGAGAAGCAATGATTGAGATGTTAGAAAAGTCAGAATAAAACTATGGAATAAATAGTTCATTGGAAAGGTAAATGCTGATACACAGGAGTTGCCAGAATGTTGTAGGAGTTGCTAGAATGTTGCTGTATACAGCGTTAGACTGCTTAGAGGATTCCGGTTCTGGATTTTTCCGCAGGGTTGATTCCCAAATCCGTTGCTATGGATTGCAAGAATAAGGAGTGGATGGAGTAAGTTTAGAGAACTTCTGCCATTACTAACCAGCAGAGTGTTAACACTATCGACCAAAGGAAGAGTCTATCAGGCATATGTACACAGTATGATAATGTATGGAAGTTAATCCCGGTCAGGGAGGGTTGAGGACATGCGTTGCATGGAGAGAAATGATATGAAAATGATACGATGGATGTGTAATGTGAGTCTTAAAGACAGACTTAGTTCTGATGACCTCAGAGGAAGATAAAATCTAGACAGTATAGGGAGATGTGTACAGAACAGGAGACTTCGATGGTATGGCCACATTGAAAAAAAATGGATAAGAGTTCTTGAGTTAGTAGATGTAGAACAGTTGAAGTAACAGGTTCAGTTCGCAGAAGAAGGCCAAAGAAAACATAGAAGGAAGTGATAAAAATGGACCTGGGGGAAAGAGGTATAAATAAAGATCTATCCAGTGATAGTTTAGTTTGGAAGTCAATTTCTTAAAGCTGTCCAACACATGCCAGCATGTAAAATGGACGTTAAACCGATGATGATGATGATGATGATGATGATGATGATGATGATGGGTATAGCCGCAAGTAAGCAGATGTTTTAGATCAGACTTTTCCTTCTCTTGAACTGATGACCTCCATCTACTCAAAGCAGTAGTTTTCAAGCACCAGGTAACTGATTTTCTTACTAAAAGAAGTTTCTAGCTGACACCAGAGCATCGACACAACAGAATGCTGAAGATAATAGTGAGCATCCAAACGATATACCAACATAATTACTTCAGAATGATGGGAACGACATAGCTGGATGTACATCCACACACATTGAACATTAAAGAAAATTATATAAATCTTCGCAAGTAATGAAATGAAAAATATGCAAATCTTAATTCTGTTGCTTCGTTCCTCTTTCCCTGGTGCTCCAGTCGTCCTGCTTACAACAACCTTTGAGAGCAGGAATAAGAAACAGTGGCAGCTAAGGGTTAATGGTTGAGGTTTTGAAAAGTTAGAGATTTTTGTCAGTAAATGCTCATAACAATTAGTTAGTATTAATGACAGATTTTGTTAGCATGCAAGTCAGAGTTAAACAAAACTCAGCAGCAGCAGCAAGCGTGCAGTGTTTCGATTGGTTGGTTTAATGAGTACTCACCCATGTGACTTTTGCTTAGATATTTCTTAAGACCTGAAATATTTATCAATTGAATGTGTTATAGTTTGAGAAGAAAGAAAAATCAAATTAGGTTTTTATTAAAAACAAGTTTTTATGAATAACTAAAGAGAAGGGCATTTCTGGGTTTTTTATTAATAAAATATTTTTTTAATTTTAAAAAAAATCTTTTTTTTTTTTTAAATTCAAAGGAAAAAAAAAGTTCAATATTTTGTTGATGCTTCGAATTGTTGTAAGATGAGGATCGAAATTTATAATATTCAAACTTTTTTTCTCATCTTGGTTCTTATTTTTACCACAACGTTTCAGCCGATCTAACTTCCAACGTTCTTCAGATGCCTCTTTTCGAACTTGGGAATCTTTGTTGAACTCAAGAACGTCTACGAAATTTCGAACTGAACCCTTTATTTAATCCGTGGGGGTAGATTGTTCTCGTTCTGTCAGCCATGACCTGGTGGAAGTTAAGTAATTTATTTATTTTATACTTAGTTATTATCTCCTGTAGTGGACTTGTGGTGCAACGGATTAAGGCGTTGATTAACAATCAGTTCTAAGTGACAGTCTTCTGGAGATTGAAGGTTCAATACTCACTACAGGCGATGATAACTAAAAATAAAATAGAATAAAAATGACTTAAGACTTCTATTCGGGCATGGTTGATGGAACGAGAACAATCTTCCCTCATGGATTAAATAAAGGCTTCAATTCGAAATTCCATCTCGGTTCAACATAATACTTGAGATCGAAAAGATTCACCAAAAAAAGGTTGGCGGTTACATCGACCAAAACGTTGTAAAAAAAACAAGGGTTGAGGACATGCGTTGTAGGGAGAGAAATGATATGAAAATGATACGATGGATGTGTAATGTGAGTCTTAAATACAGACTTAGATCTGATGACCTCAGAGGGAGATCAAATCTAGACAGTATAGGGAGATGTGTACAGAACAGGAGACTTCGATCAGAATAGTAGTCCGAAAAATCTAACTAATACAAATATTCTGTTTATATAATTAGTTTTCAACTTTTTTCTAAATCAATAACTTTTTTTATTCTTCCTGAATCTTCCCCCAATAACGGTATTTTGCCATCATGGAGACGATTGGTTGGCACTAGTTCAGTGAAGACTTTTCCGTTTGGTTTTCATCATATAGATTCTTGGGTACTGTTATAGATGACGCACCTGATTTCCATGACTTCGCATCGACAGCGATCGGGCATGTCGCGGAAGCGCCCGAGCGCTGACGGAATATCATCAGTTTTTCTTTCTTTTATCTTATAAAAAACATTGACAAAATTTTACCCCCCCTAAAAAAAACATTATTTTTATAAAAAAAAAAAAATCATTTTAATCTATGTATTTTTAAATTTTTTTATTCATCTTGTATTAGCGTCTGCCAGTCTACCAGTTAGAGCTTGGCAGTTTGAATGCAGGGCTTGGCTAGTGCTAAGAACGGGAGCCCTAACCCTAACGGGAACCCTAACCCTAAACCCTAACCCTAAACCCTAACCCTAACCCATTTTTCTTTCTTTCTTTGTTTTATGTTAGCAAGAAAAAAAGAAAAACAAATGAAAAAAAAACATTGACAAAATCCCCCCCCACCCAAAATATTTTTCTTTCTACACATTTGATTGAAAATGGTTCATCTGCCCCCCCCCCCAAATTTTTTTCTTTCTACACATTTGATTGAAAATGGGTCATCTGACCCCCCCCCCACCCCCAAAATTTTTTCTTTCTACACATTTGATTGAAAATCGTTCATCTGACCCCCCCACCCCAAAATTTTTTTCTTTCTACACATTTGATTGAAAATGGTTCATCTGACCCCCCCCCACCCCATCCCACCCTACAGTTTGTTCGGTTGTTATCTTTTTATCTATGTATTTTTGTCTTATATTATCGCCTGCAAGTCTTCCATTAACGCTTGGCGTTTTCGTCTCGGCAACTCTCGGGCGCTTCCGCGACCTACCCGATCATTGTCGACGCGAAGTCACGGAAATCAGGCGCGTCATCTATAACAGTACCGACTCTTGTACTATTTTTACTAGTGGCAAGTGACAAGCTGTCCCAGCTAGTAGAATGTAGGTATTATTACAGAGTTTTCCTTCTCCAAAGCTAGTTGCCTTAGCATAGCTTGAGATTTTATTTATTACATTTCATATTGTCTCTTTATGTCTATTATCATCTCGTTTTTCACCCAGACATTTTTTCAATTCACCCGAGGCGCCCATAACCTTACATTGTCACAGTCTTGTAAAACTCAAACCTATCTATACATTATGCACAATGCTTCAAGCAAACTACAACATGCTCTTAAATATATATGGAAATCGATAGGAAACACATAACACACACGTAGATCCGACATGGACTTACTTTGAAAAGGAGGTATTAATCTTGAAATATTAGAAAAACTTGGACACGGTATAACCCGATTGATTTCAGATTTAAAAAAAACGGTAAATAGAGGAAATAAAAGAAAATTATTATATAACATATTGTTTCTTTATCTTTTTTTTTTACCCAGACATTCTTTCAGTTCTCCCAGTGCCTATACACTTTGCACAATGTTTCAAGCAAACAACAACACTCTCTTAAATTATTTACTGTTATTCTAACCTTTCAATGTTCAAAAAATATTTTAAAAAAGAAACCTTGAATTTTTCTAAAAATCCTAGATAATTGATAAAAAGCAAACATTTTAAAGACATTTATTTCAGACAGTCCTCTGTCCTTTATCAAAATTTATTTTATATAAATATAAGTTTACAACTTAAAAAAAAAAAGTAATTGTATATTAGATATTTTTATGAGTTCTTTTCATCTATACTTTTCTTTATTGAATTAAAAAAATATATATATTAGAGATTATAGGAAGTGTGATGAGTTATGTTTGGTTTATTTTTTAGGGGAGCAAAGGAGGCAGAATTCTCAATTAAAATAAATCTACCCATGGATTCAGAAACTACTGGACATTTATTCATGAAATTTAGAACGTTAGAATTATGAGAGATCTACCAGCCCAAATTCTAGTATTTCAACGATATTTGATAATATTTACAACTTCATTTATTTACTTTTTATTATCGCCTATGTCTCAATTCATGTTTTGAAACATGATGTAAATCATAAATCTATCACGTGACGACAAAGCAATAATTATTTTGGGCACTTCTGCAGTCTTTATGAAGCAGCAGATTTTCTGTCCTTCTACTGAAAATAAAGGGAAGTAATTCAACCGGAAGTGACTTATTTACAACCTGGTTTGTTTTTGGGTAACAATTAACAATTTCTTTTTTTTATTATATGAAGTAAAAAGATTTTAAATAAAAAACCCTAACCCTAACCCTAAACCGTAAACCCTAAACCCTAACCCCTAAACCCTAACCCTAACATTAAGAAATCAGGCGGTGTGCCTGTAAAAAATCTATTGTTTTCTGCGGCTGGTTCCTCCGTGAGCATTTCCAAATAAATCCATCACTTCCATTGTGGCTTGCCATCTGCATCTGTCTTTGACATGACGGGCATGTCCGACTGCAAGAAATCAGGCGATGTGCCTGTAAAAAATCTATTGTTTTTTGCGTCTGGTTCATTAAATTACCAATGTCGCGAAGATTCAACTCATTTAACTCCATTTTCTAAAAACTAAATTCTACTTCAACTCCCGGTAAATTCAACTTCCGGTGAATTCTGAATGAATGGTACTTGGAGAAAAAAAAACGGAACTCTTCAATTTCGATTTCTTAATCGGCAGCTGCTTCATAAAGACTGCAGAAGTGCCTTATTTTGTTAAGGTAATGTTTTAAGCTCTATTTATAAGAAATTCCAAATAGATCAGTTGGTAGAACCTAAGACTGAAGATCTCAAGGTTTCGGTTTCGATTTTCGGTCATGGCATCTGCTTTATTTGTTGGGAATTTATTATTTACTATTAATGCAATCTTCTCCATTTCTAAAAGTAGTTAAGATCGCTGATATTTCGAAATGAGATAAAATTCCGCAATGTATTTATTACGTTTAAAGAAATTGTAGTTGTGGAACAGACAAACAAAATCTCTATTTATATAAGATAAATAGTAGACATAAAAGGTAGTCCTTAGTCTTTACTATACAATTACATGTGATGTTATCCTTACCAAACCCGGGCGACGCCGGGTACCCCTGCTAATATAATATACAGCCTGATGGAAAACATAGATGCATGTAAATTATAAATGTTATTGTTATAATTTTAATATTTCAGACTGTCCTCTGCCATAAAAAAAAAGAATCTTTTGATAAATATAAGTAATTGATTTTATTTTAAGTAAGTGTATCCAATATATAAAGTTGTCTTGTCGGATTTTCAAAGTCAGACATCGATTTTTGATTATGACTAGCCAATTGATCTTCATCTTCCTTCTACCATGTTCTTTGCAATAAAATACTGTATTTTGGGGACAGTATAGTATATGTTCGTTCACGATTACCTTCTCCATTTTTGGGGGGGTAGTGTAGTATCTAGTATCCTCCTAGGCATTAACATCTCCGTTTTTTTTTGGGGGGGGGTAGTGTTTGTCATTACCACCGCCTTTGGGGGTCAGTGTAGTATATGTTCATTTACCATGGTACCATCTTGCCAGGCGAGCAAAAATATGCGACCAGAGGGAACATACATTTGCTAGTAAAAGTATATAGGAAAAAAAGCCTTAAGGAAACAAACGTTGATTATCTCGGCTTTAGTATCTTTATAAAGTTAGGTACGTTTATATGTTTATATATCTGTATGTGCAGAGTTCACTCCTAAACTAATAAACTGATCATTATGAATTTCAAAACACATCTATTAGGTGTAAGGCAGGGGCAGGCAACCTTTTCAGAGTGAGAGCCAGATGAGACTTTTGGAAGGAGATCGCGGGCCGGAGTGAAAAACGAAATCTCAGAATTACTATATTTTGTTTACATGAATAAATTGTACAAAAACTGCATTGAACACTCTACAAATCTGATATTTTTTTCTCAGGAGACTTCTGTATGTGATGTTATAAAAGGCACCGACGAAGAGCTATTTTGGAATCATAAAAAATAATGACGGGGGGGAAGTAGCAAGTTGATCCAGCATTCGTTTTGACACACCTCACATAAGTTCTCTGTTTTATACCCTTTCCTCGTCTCTCGTTTCCTCTTTGCTTTTCTCTTTTTCTATTTTTATCTCAGGCCAAGAATTTGAAATTAATAGTTAAAGAAAAATGAAATATACATGCATCATTGCTCGCTGATATTCATACATTTTTAAACCACTGTAAATCTTAATCGAAACCTACTTTTACGTTTATATCACAAAATGATATGAGTTTTACTGGGAGGTCCGCGGGCCGGATTGCAATAATAAAGCATAACGGTGGCGGGCTGGATGCTAAGCCTTCGCGGGCCGGATGTGGCTCGCGGGCCGGAGGTTGCCCGCCCCTGGTGTAAGGGGTTCAAATGTGGGCTATATTTAGTTTAATTTAGTTTTATGCAAAGAAGGCGAGCCTTCGTAAAAAATTAGATACCTCCGATTGTTGTGAAATTTTAACAACAGATATTAAGACATCAATTCATAAATATTCCCCAAATTTCAGTTTCTTTGGAGTATTTTAAAGAGTTTTAGGGGACATGATATGAGCACAACCTCTCATGGAAAAATTCAAATATATCAGATTTGCATTGAATTTGGTCCATAGTTATTAGACGCCAATGAACAAGATTTCCCTGAATTTTAATTTATTCTTAAAACCTTAAATTTTAGACATTTTCTAGAATTAAAATCATGTAATGGATTTTGATCAAGATTATAATAAGGATTCTAGACAAAAGGTTTAGTATCATTATATCTTGATTTTAATCTTCGTAAGGGGACATAAAAGTGACGCAAGACTGTTTTGTATGGGGAATTAATTTTATCTGTTCTGGGTCGTCTATTCTTCTGGTAATAATATATATGTTGTGTTTCGTTAATTCTGTTATTATTTTCTTTTTACACACATTCCTTTATCATAATTGCATGTTAACATGATCGATTGTGCACAAATACGAAAGGTCATCGTCTATTTTATCCACACGACAGCACACCCACAAACATACGCTGGACTTTACTCTCTAGTTTTAAGCGTCTAATCTATACTTGATCCAGATTTTAAAACCGGTTTGTAATTTGGTAAAGCAGACTGACGTAAATGCTATTTTAAACTTAAGCGTGAAATAGCGACAAAAGATACAGGTCGTTCTCGATGGCCGTATATCCAAACAACATCACATTAAAGTGGGTGTGCTCCAGAGTTGATACTTAGACCATTATGATTTTTGATCTTCATAAACGACCTCCATGATGCAATCGCTTCCGAGATGGGTATATTTGCTGATGATACCATGCTCTATTCTCGACATGCGGGCAAATCGAACACACACATATCCAAGACAATGGCTGAATCTTTAGAAAATGACCTCCGATCTGTAGTAAAAAGGGGCCAAAAATGGATGGTTACATTTAATGCTACCAAGACAAAGCCCCTTTCTTTTAACAATTATAAGAAACCTTTGCAACCACCGATTTCCATGGCTGATAGCACCTGTCCTGAGAGTCCAACGTTCGAAATTCCTCGACCTAATATTCACAGACAACATGTATCGGAATAAATACATAGAAGATACTGCCAAGTCTGCTGCAAAGAAGGTGGGCTCCCTCTGAATTTCGGCATCTGGGGACATCTACAGTGAAGGGGTGGGATATTGCTGCTAGTCAGGTGGGTCGGGGGTATTTACGTTGATGGGGGTACAAGTGCAGTAAGTTCATTGGAGCACATTCCGTGGAAATACTTGTAAAACAAGCACAGGGATGCAACAGTGTGGCGATGGGACAGGGCTAGAGCTTGATAGACAGTGTGGGACCTATTAGGTTAAAGACTCTCTTTGACACCCTGTCACATAGGAAGAGACTAGTGGTTGGAGTACCAGCCCAGATGTGGCAACAATACTCTATGTATGGGCGAATGGTGATATAGGATACTGGCAAGTGTGAGAAGTTTTCTAACTTGTAGAGGGAGTTGGACAAACATTCAGACTGGATATGGATGTAAATATCTTCTACTTGTCTCTTTACATGGCTTGTTGCGCTTTGATATTTCTTACCGAATAAATTTGCTTTGATTTGATTTGATTTTTGTTTGTTTGTGTTCAGGATTCATGAGTTTGAAACAGTAGGAATGTTATCTTGAACTTTTATTAAATAATGAATTTTTACCTGTTTTCTATTTGGGAATTCAGGTTGGTGCAAAAACAATGGCGTTTTCTCACATATGTTATATTTATATATGTTTTCTGAATTAATTTATTGATAAACATAGCGTTGTTATAGGTCATTTTAAAGCGTGTTTTTCGCTCTATCGGATCGTGTTATTCGTCTCCATTTTTAATCTTTTCATTTATTGTTTTTGCAGTCTTTTCGACAGCATGGGCAAAATTGAAATCCGCATGATATTCTTGTTCCAGTTCAAACTAGGCCGAACAGCTGCCGAGACAGCTCGTGACATCAATGATGCGTTTGGCCCAGGAACCACTAACGAACGTATGGCACAAAGGTGGTTCAAGAAATTTTGCAATGGTGACGAGAGCCTCGGAGATGAAGACGGTCAAGGCCGGCCGACTGCGGTTGATAACGAAGATCTGAAAGCCTTAATTGAAGCCGATCCTCGCAAAACCACACAAGAAGTTGCTGATGAACTCGAGGTCGACCACTCAACAGTCGTTCGCCATTTGAAGCAAATAGGGAAGTCAAGAAAGCTGGATAAATGGGTGCAAATTGAACGATAATCAAAAAAATCGTCGTTTTGAGGTGTTTTCTACGCTCTTGCTGCGCAACAGAAACTGCCCATTTCTCAAGCGAATTCTGACGTGTGATTAGAAGTGGATCCTCTATGACAATCAGCGATGTTCGGCACAGTAGTTGGATGCCAGCGAAGCTCCAAAACACTTCCCGAAGACGAAATTGCACCAAAAACAGATTATGGTGACTGTTTGGTGGTCTGCGACTAGTCTCATCCATCACAACTTCTTGAATCCGGGCGAAATAATTACGGCGGAGAAGTACTGCCAACAAATTGACGAAATGTGCTTTCTATATTTTTAGTTGTGTTTACATAGCGGCATGCTATTTCAACTTCGCTGTAGTTGATCGCGTCACCTGATTATGGAGGTTCTTTATTTTTTAAATTAAAATTTTTTATTTTTTTATTATTATTATTATTATTATTAATATTATTATTATTAATATTATTATTATTAATATTATTATTATTATTGGTAAATGATGAGTCTGAAGGGGTAAACATAATGCGATAAAAAATGGTTTTATTTTGTTGTTTTTGTTTAAAATATTATTAAATCAGTAATTATTTTATTTATCTTCCTCCCACCGCAGTAAGATGTGACACAAGGTCGGGAAAGTGGGATTTGAAAAGCCAGCGCCCGAGAAGGTGAGCACTCTGACCTACAAAAACTGCCTCAGGCAGTAAGCAATAAACTTATGTTATATTATGACGGGCCCTGTATTTCAAACGGGTAGATTAACTAGTATCAAATAGCTAATTTTGTTATTCGAAAAATAGGTTTTGTTTCTGGACTCAGAAATGAGTCAGAGAAGTGTTTGATTCAGGAATAGTCATAACAAATCTAGACACCTGACGTGACCTTTGAGTCAGAGGTCAGAGTGAGACGCTTTGTCCCCATATTTGTGCGTGGGAACTATGATTGCGTCACCACAGAGAACAACAACTTAGTTTTTAGAATCAGTCGGGACCTAGAAGCGAGACCGTGCAGATCGGTTGCGAAAATGTAGCCAGTAAAAAGGCAAGGCCCCACTGTGGGGGGGGGCCAAAAGATACCCCAGAAGGAAAGAAAACAGCCCGAGTGTGAGAGAGTCGAAGCCGGAATCCCCCTGACAACAACCGAACCGAGAAGTAAGAAAATGGTGTGTTGAGAATAAATAAATTTGTGTAAAATATCCCCTCAAGAAAACCCGGGTCTCGTGTGTTCCTTTTGTCTGAGACATACTTCTTCCTTTGATCGAGACGACACAGTCAGCGAAGACTAGACGAATCACAGGCCAAGGAAGAGAACAGAAGTTAAGACGAATCACAGGCCAAAGAAGAGAACAGAAATTAAGGTAACCTTTGAGATCTATTTGAGATTTGTTTGAGAACTTTTTAGAGACGTTAAGATACGTATAAATGAACTGAGAGGCAGTAATTGAAAAAGGCTGAGATGCCGTGAAAAGATACGTGGTTTTAAAAAGGCTTGAGATGCCGTGAAAAGATACGTGGTTTTAAAAAGGCCTGAGATGCCGTAAGTTGATGAGTGAAGATTTAAGACTGTGTTTACGAAATTTATAGAGAAAAAGTGATATACGGTTCGAATCTTATAGAGTAAAATGAGAATGAAAATGACTATGAGAATGTCTATGTAAATTGTATCATTGGAGGTGCTGGGGGGAGAGATTGAAATCACTATTAATCCTCTCGTGAACATTACGCGTTATTTTCGGCCGGTGAGGTGATTTTGGAGAAATGCCTCAGTCCGGAAGGATTTCTGCCTGAAGTAATAAAGAAGCTCTCTCCCCCCCTTGCTGCACGCCACGTTTAATGGAGCGTGTATGCAACATATATACTTAATTGGTTGCCGTGACCTGCTATTTCCACAAGA
Source organism: Sepiola atlantica (assembly GCA_963556195.1). Lineage (NCBI taxonomy): Eukaryota > Metazoa > Mollusca > Cephalopoda > Sepiida > Sepiolidae > Sepiola > Sepiola atlantica. Next base: position 19,427,579 of record OY744516.1, on the reverse strand, counting down.
AATAGGTTGAAACGAACCGCGTTGCTACAGCGAAAATCTTGGGGTCCAGAAGCAAGCGAAGACAGAGGGAGATCAACGGAGAGTGATGTCAACGAACAGTGAGTACCTCGTATTTTTATGTTGGATAGATAAAGTTTAGAAAAAAAAAAAAGGAACTCTTACGAAGTTAAAGTAATAGAAAAAGGAAGAAAAAAAAAAAAAAAGGAACGAGACACGAGGGGAAAATTGTTAAGATTAAAAAAAAAAAGAAAGAAAAAAAAAAAAAAAAGAACGCTCGCACACACAATTATTAGATTACGCAGAAAGAGATTTTGTTAATTGTTAAGATTCACAAAAAAAGAAAAAAAAAAAAAAAAAGAACGCACGCACACACAATTATTAGATTACGCAGAAAGAGATTTTGTTAGTTGTTAAGATTCACAAAAAAAGAAAGAAAAAAAAAAAGGACACATTTTGTTAAAAAAAGAACGCACGCACACACAATTATTAGATTACGCAGAAAGAGATTTTGTTAATTGTTAAGATTCACAAAAAAAAGAAAGAATAACGCACGCACACACACGCGCAAAAACAATTGTTAAGACTTTGTAGGAAAAGTACATTCTAGTTAGAAAGAAAAGGACGATTTGCCGTAATTATGTTTTTTTTGTGATGTGTTTTAAGAATTTGTTGCTGTAATTTTTTTTCTGGTTTGTGTTGGTGGGGGACAAAGGCGAAAAGCAAAAACGGGCGGAAAAAAAAAAAAAAAAAAAAGAAAGAAAAGAAAAAAACAAAAAAACGAGGGAAGTATGTAATTGAGAAAGAGAGGAAGAATGGAAATGTTAAAAAGGGTGGATGTGCTGAAATGGCATGTACACGCGAGGACGGAGTGTGCGTGTTAAGAAAAAAGAAAGAAAGAATGTGTTGGAAAGAGAGAGACAGAGACGGAGTGAGCGTGGAAAGAGAGGGATGGACATGCCACCCTGTGGCCGAAATCTTTTGTTGTTGGAATGTATGTGCGTGTTAAAAAGAGAGAGAGAGAGAGAGAGAGAGAGAGAGAGAGAAGAATTGAAATGTTAAAAGAGATTGTTTAAAAAAAAAATGCGCGCGCGAGGTCAGAATATGCCTGTTAGAAAAGAAGCGAGAGAGAGAGAGAGAGAGAGAGAGAGAGAGAGAGAGAGAGAGAGAGAGAGAGAGAGAGAGAAGAATTGAAATGTTAAAAGAGATTGTTTAAAAAAAATGTGCGCGCGAGGTCAGAATATGCGTGTTAAAAAGAGAGAGAGAGAGAGAGAGAGAGGGAGAGAGAGAGAGAAAGAAGGCGCCCGTGGGCCTTGAGGACTGCTGAAAAGTGTTGCAGGAAAGATAGCGACGACGGCGACGGGTGATCTGATGGCGTCCGGGTTGGAGTTTAGCGACATGTCGGCCCGCTATGGTGTCGGGCGCTGTTCTCTTTTCCCTTTCTCTTTTGAATTGTATTGTATTGTGTTGTGGAGATATGTTCTCCATTGGTTCTGTCGGTTTCGGTTTTATTTTTTTTGTTGTTGTTGGGTGGAATGAATTTTATTTTATTTTTTTGATGTTTTTTGATGTATTTTGATGTATTTGTTACATGGAGGATTTCGGGTTTCCAATGCTTGAGTGAATGAGATTTTACTATTTAGAGGATGGAGAAATTTAAAAATGTAATTAAAAAAAAAAAAAAAACAGTTCTTAAATTGAATGTTACGTGGGTCAGCCGGGCGATTTGAGTTGATTAGGTTCGGGCAGCTGGTGGCAGCTAGAGTTGGTTTGGGTCGGATCGCGGAAACCCTTGGACAGGGTTGATTTTATCGGGAAGAATCCCCGTGTACAGAGTATGTACAGGCTTGGAAAGTCAATGAGGGATTCCCGGCGTTTGCTCGTATGCTCTCTTTTATAGAGTACCCATGGGTTAGTGGCGAGGCTTGTGGTAAAGCCTGCATACGTTAAAATTGCGAACGGGAGAATGACGGTGATGGTCATTCTGTGGGACCACGAGAAAAGGAAGGTGGTCAGTTATGGAGATTGTTGTTTTTGTGACCCAGGTGTGCCCAACTGCGCCGATAGAGTGTGTGAAAGTTGTGTAAAATGTTAAGCTTTGAAATTGTGGTCCCAATTTTTTTTTTTGTGGATTTTGGATGTTTGCCGACGAGTGTGCTGCGAAGATACCCCACCCCCCACCGCATAGATAGGAACACGGGAAGGGAACGCATAGAATTGGTGTCTGCTCAACACCAGTGGGGATGGAGTTAAGCTGGGGTGTGGTGTGACTCGGGTGCGCGCGTCGGGGCGGATAGAACCATGGGGATCGATTTTTAAAAAAAAGGAGGTACCGGGTGTTAATTGGATTTAATTACAAGATTATAGGTTGGGCCTAGTTTTTGGTCATTCGGCGTGTTCCGGGAGCAGGGATGATTCGATGGGACATTTCGCTCAATACCGTATCGACTAGGTAGATACATGGGATGGGTTCCTCCACGTTTAATGAACAGGGCTGGGAGCTAGAGACATGGGTGATTGTTCGCGGACGTTTGCGCCGGGGCACTGGAGTGTTCGAAGTATTTGGTCCAGATTAGTAAGCAATGTAGGAAAACGGTACCTCGTGTAGACACTGGAGGCTGACCATTTAAGTTTACAGGTTAAGGAAAAGGGTTTCTGTTTTTGTGCCCCATATCGCGGCAATACGCCCGATCAGCAATCGGTCGTGTACCGATGATTAGATGAATATGTGCGTGTGTATTTAAAAAAAAAAAAAAAAGTGTTGGTGATGGATTTGGATATTTGTGTAAATTTCTTCAGGGAAGAAATTTTGAAAGATAAGGTGGAGAGGAGTGTTATATTATGACGGGCCCTGTATTTCAAACGGGTAGATTAACTAGTATCAAATAGCTAATTTTGTTATTCGAAAAATAGGTTTTGTTTCTGGACTCAGAAATGAGTCAGAGAAGTGTTTGATTCAGGAATAGTCATAACAAATCTAGACACCTGACGTGACCTTTGAGTCAGAGGTCAGAGTGAGACGCTTTGTCCCCATATTTGTGCGTGGGAACTATGATTGCGTCACCACAGAGAACAACAACTTAGTTTTTAGAATCAGTCGGGACCTAGAAGCGAGACCGTGCAGATCGGTTGCGAAAATGTAGCCAGTAAAAAGGCAAGGCCCCACTGTGGGGGGGGGGCCAAAAGATACCCCAGAAGGAAAGAAAACAGCCCGAGTGTGAGAGAGTCGAAGCCGGAATCCCCCTGACAACAACCGAACCGAGAAGTAAGAAAATGGTGTGTTGAGAATAAATAAATTTGTGTAAAATATCCCCTCAAGAAAACCCGGGTCTCGTGTGTTCCTTTTGTCTGAGACATACTTCTTCCTTTGATCGAGACGACACAGTCAGCGAAGACTAGACGAATCACAGGCCAAGGAAGAGAACAGAAGTTAAGACGAATCACAGGCCAAAGAAGAGAACAGAAATTAAGGTAACCTTTGAGATCTATTTGAGATTTGTTTGAGAACTTTTTAGAGACGTTAAGATACGTATAAATGAACTGAGAGGCAGTAATTGAAAAAGGCTGAGATGCCGTGAAAAGATACGTGGTTTTAAAAAGGCTTGAGATGCCGTGAAAAGATACGTGGTTTTAAAAAGGCCTGAGATGCCGTAAGTTGATGAGTGAAGATTTAAGACTGTGTTTACGAAATTTATAGAGAAAAAGTGATATACGGTTCGAATCTTATAGAGTAAAATGAGAATGAAAATGACTATGAGAATGTCTATGTAAATTGTATCATCGGAGGTGCTGGGGGGAGAGATTGAAATCACTATTAATCCTCTCGTGAACATTACGCGTTATTTTCGGCCGGTGAGGTGATTTTGGAGAAATGCCTCAGTCCGGAAGGATTTCTGCCTGAAGTAATAAAGAAGCTCTCTCCCCCCCCCCTTGCTGCACGCCACGTTTAATGGAGCGTGTATGCAACACTTACTCCTCCCCAAAGAGGGGAGCCTGGGAGGATGGACCTCCTAGAAATGCACAGGACAAACCCACAAACCGGCGGAATCAAGCCCCGAAGGCCAAGACGGTACCGGTCTATGGGGTGTAGTATACATCGGAACAGATACTACACTTTGTTCTTAGCCAAAAAGCCAAGAAGTTACTTAAAATCTATTTAGTACAACGCATGTAATCTGAAGAAAAACATGTGTAAATATGCTAGAATAATCGATAGTTTAACAAAATGGAGGCTTACAACCAACGAAGTAGTGTATTATGTAAAAACAGAACTGAGTTCAACTGAAACGAAACAAGCACTTTTATTATCCCAGAAAGCAATTGTAATAATTCCAAGAAAGCAATTTAAAATTATTCATAAAAAAAGTTTGTGAGATATTTTTAGAAATACTTTAATTTTTTAAATAAATCATTTTTATAATCCACTACAAGACTTTACTTCGTTTCACTACTCATTGTTTACGATCCAGATTTTCATATGGCTCATGCCGCCCTGTTCTTTTTTGTATCGCTCTAGACGAAAAAAGTATTAAAACGTCTTTTTTCCCCGATTACTATGTAATACTAAATTGATTTTTACTCCAAAACGTTCTTCCAATATGAACATCTGAGTGAAGGATAAAACTTTTTTCTGCCTGATGAGATCTTACTTTCTAATAACTATTTATCGATAACATCGACATGCCAGTGTAGCGGCTTTTTGTATATGTCTGTATAAATAAAGATTATATATATATATATATATATCATTATCGCCTAGGCACTAATTATATTCGAATTTTAAGAAACTGTTTATCCCTTCAAATTTATCATTTACCTTATTATTATTATTATTATTATTATTATTATTATTATTATTATTATTATTATTATTATTATTATTATTATTATCATTATTATCATTATTATTAATATTTGTACTCACTAGGAATTCTCACACATATCATTGTCAGTGATTCGTCTTCTTCTTACTATTATTATTATTATTATTATTATTATTAGCAAAAATATGCTCCCTCTGGTCGCATATTTTTGCTAGTTGTTTTATTTAATTGCGCAGTAAAATGTGTTTGTTTTTTTTTACACAAAAAAAAGAAAGACAATCACTTCATCCTTTTTTAAAATAAATAAAACACGGAATAATAAAAACAGTTTTGAAACAAAATTGACCCTTTACCAGGGCCGGCGGGACAGTTATAAAAGTATGTGTGGGGGTTCTCCTAAAAAGTGGGGGGGCCGGTTAAACAGATGCATATCAACTTAATTATTCATGATCGTAAAGTGTGTTTGGGGGGGGGGGGGGGGTAAGTAAAAAAGTGAGGGGGCTTGATCGCGTCACCTGATTATGGGCCGCCGTCCATGTTTACGGCGTAAAATGTAAAACAAAAAAATCCTAAACTCACTTAATGTCGTAAAAAGATAATAATATTTGAAGTTTTTCAAATAGACAAATAAAGGTGTGCGTAAAATAAAATCAACAATTAAAAAAGAAATACAGTTATTTAATTGCTCAGTAAAATGTGTTTGGTTTTTCTTACAAATAAAAAGAATTTTTGAATTAATTATTTTTAAAATGAAATAATTTGGTTCAATAAATTTGTGCTTTGAAACATAATTTCTAATAGAATTAAAAAGAAACAACAGAACAGATACTACACTACCTCCACACCTCTCAAAAAAAAGAAGATTATACCTGGGAGGATGGTATCATGGAAGCAGAGCAGATACTACACTACCTCCACACCTCCCCAAAAAGGAGGTGGTAATGCCTGGGAGGGTGGTATCATGATAACAGAACAGATACTACACTACCTTTACACTTCTAAAAAAAGGAAGAGGTAATGCCTGGGAGGAGGGTATCATGACAGCAGAACCGATACTACACTACCTCCACACCTCTCAAAAAAGGAGGATATTATGCCTGGGAGGAGGATATAATGACAACAAAACAGATACTACACTACCTTCACACCTCTTAAAAAAGGAGGAGGTAATACATGGGAGAATGATATCATGACAACAGAACAGATACTACACTACCTTCACACCTCTCAAAAAAAGAGGGGGTAATGCCTGGGAGGATGGTATCATGACAACAGAACAGATACTACACTAATTCCACACCTCTAAAAAAAGGAAGAGGTAATGCCTGGGATGGGGGTTATAATGGAAACAGAACAGATACTACACTACCTCCACACCTCTCAAAAAAGGAGGAGATAATGCCTGGGAGGCTGGTATAATGACAACAGAACAGATACTACACTACCTCCACACCTCCCAAAAGAGGAAGGGGGGAATGCCTGTGAGGATGGTATCATGACAACAGAGCAGATACTACACTAGACTATGCTCCTGAATTGAGCATTTAAAGATAGTACATTAGTTTGAAATAATACTATACTATACTATTTCATAAGTACAATAGCCTTAAATAGTATAGTTTTGGCTTCAGACAGACACATAATCTCCATTATTATTATTATTATTATTATTATTATTATTATTATTATTATTATTATTATTTGTCATGGGCATAAAAGTGGTGCAAAACTGAGGAATTAATTTTACCCGTCCTGTGACCGGTATTTTTTAGTTCTCTATGATAGCAAAAAAAGGTTAACGCCTATAAAAATGCCTTCCTTTTCTCTCGTCATGTGATTGACCTAAATTAAAAATGAAACTGGCTTTCCTGGAAAAACCGCGTATACTTTTCATTTTCATTTCTGTCTTCCTCGCCAGCTTGAAAGCTTGACATTTTTCTTCCTTGTAAACATTGTGTATTATTTCAACACAAAAAATGACCACCGACACGGGCACCTACAAAAGTACTGAAACCCTGGAACAATTACTGAGATGTTTTTTATGCCGAGCTGAACTCGTCTCAGGAAATAAGCCGAAATCGTTGCCGTGTTTGCACACTTTCTGTACCCCATGTCTCACACAGAAGCAAGGATTTTTTATGCAAAAAGGTAAAACCAACCAACGTGCATGCCCATTATGCCATACCCCTTTTGATACTACTAATAACAAAGATTTAGAATTGGACATTATAACCGAAAAACTTTTAGGCATACATATGTTTCAGAAAAACGAACAACATTATTGCGGAATGTGCACCGATGAACGTGTACTCTCTACCCGGTGGTGCCAGGATTGTGTCACGTTTTTATGTGACGCTTGTCTCGTTCACCATGGGAGATATAAACCCAATGACAAAGTTATCGACGCCTCCCGTGGAGTGGACACTCTGAAAGTAAGTGGATTTATTTTACCGACAAAATGCACTCAACACGGGAAAGAATTTACAATGTATTGTCCACAATGTGACATTTGTTTGTGTTCAGTTTGTGTGTCAGAGCACGATTCCCTAGAAACTTCCTCATTCAGAGAAAGCCGGCTTAATCCGCGTATGGTGAATGCTGGAATACGTATCAACTCCAACCCTTTCTTATTTTGTGAACCCGCTCACTATTCTTCTTTTCCTAGAATGTGGTGTAATGATTATACCATGTGTCAGCCGGTTTTAATTGAAAATATGGCCCCGAACACAAAAGTAGAAGGCCAAAAACTTGTGGAAAAATCATACACGCTGATAGAAAGAGAAAAAGAGCAAATAAAACACATCGAAATGCAACGTAAGGATTTAGAAAGGCAATCCTCGGAGAAATGTAGGGAAATCTGTGAACATATCGAGGAAACGTACATAAGACTTAAAGAAAATGCTTGCAAACTTATAAAAGAAGTGGAAGAAACAACTGCGAGTCGAATGGATGACTTTGAAGAAATGATTTTACGTCGACAAGACAACATTAATCACATACAAGTTCTTAATGAGAATTTGCAACAAGTTTTACAGAAATTTGACGATACCGATATCTTGTTCAATTTTTCTCGACTGAAGTCAAAATATGATAAATTCAAAAACAATGCCGCCCTCACAGATTTACAAGGCATAAATGTAGAATATGATCGTTGGTATTTGGATGCCCATGAAATGTCACAGAATCAACCACTGGGTTACTGTCAGAAGAATCTAGGTGTGCGGCATGAATTACAACATCCAACATATCGAAGTGTTTCTTCTCAGTACGTGGCAGCACGTTTACCCATCGCCCAACTCCTCCTAGGTCGTCCACAGCCGCCGACCAGACCCTAGCCCTAGCATTTTGGCTCACGTGACTCAACCGTAGTCACTTATGAACAGAATAGTCTTCCGTATTAACAATTAGCATGTATCCCACCCCCAATACATTTTTTTGTTTATTAATTATTTACCTTACGAAATAGAAGATTGATGGATTTTTGCCCATCGCCGCCCAGCCCCAGCATTTTGGCTCACGTGACTCAATCGTAGTCACTTATAAACAGAATAGTCTTCCGTATTAACAATTAGCATGTATCCCACCCCCAATACATTTTTTGTTTATTAATTACTTACCTTACGAAATAGAATGAAGATTGATGGATTTTTGCCAACCGCCGCCCACGGCCAGCATTTTGGCTCACGTGACTCAATCGTAGTCACTTACAAACAGAATATTATTCGTTTGACTACGATTGAGTCACGTGAGCCAAAATGCTGGCGCCGGGGGCTGGGCGGCGGTGGACGGCCTGGGCGGCGTTGGGCGGCCTGGGCTGGGGGTAAAAGTGCTACCCATCAGTACGCTGAAAACGCTAAAAAACAAAAACAAATATACAACAAATAAAAGTAACTGTCGTCGATAAAAGTTAATTTAAAACTGACCTGTGATATTTGTTTGTATTTATAACCCGTGTCAATTGCTATTTATTAGGAATCAATATTTTCGTCATAGAATCATTAGCCACGAGCAAAATGGCGATCGTCTTCCTGAGATTTGTAAGCCTCGCTTTGAATTCATTTCCAGGGTTTTTTTTTTACTGGGACTCATAATCTATTTTTTTTTTTTACGTATTCCAAATCAAAGAACGAAACGAAAATACATTGAAGTAAAAGGAATAATAGTATTAATAAATTATTTTTTTTATTGGTAAATTTATAGAAGTGCACCTTTCGTATTTCGACCCCTAAAAAAAAAACGTTTCTACTTTTTGGGGCAAATTACATGTTATAAGTTATATGTAAAGTGAGCACGCATTTCTTGGCCACCGAATCTCACCTCTCGTATTTCGACCCCTAAAAAAAAAAGTTTCTACTTTTTGGGGCAAATTACATGTAAACAGCCTCAACAAATATCTATTTTATAGGAAAGTGATCCCCCACCCCTCCTAACATCTAAAATAATAAAAAATTTCATTTTTATTTCTCCGAAAATGGATCCACTTTCGGAGAAATGGTGAACTAAAAAAAGAGTTACCTGCACCTTGCACCATTGGAACTATTCTAAAATAGAACATTTTTCGAAGAAATAACAATTTGAGAAAAGCAACAGTATAGTGATAGAACATTTATTGAAGAAAAAGAAAAATTTGAGAAAATAAACAGTATATATATAAAAAAGTCGAAAAAAGACGTTTTGCTTATGAGTCCCAGTAAAAAAACACACACACACACACGCCGTAACCCGTGACCTCAAGGTGAAGGCTGCGACGAAATCGAGGCTGGATCAGCGGCCATTTTGTCTGGTACAAATACATGGCAACAATGAACAAGAATTTTTTTTTACATCTATTACAAACCCATTTATAGTACGTAACAACACAAACAAATTTCACAGGTAGGTAGGAAATTATCTCTTCTCGACGTAGGTTAAACTCACTTGTTGCATATTTAATTTTATAACCCCGTTCTCGTTCGTTTTTTGGACCCCGTCCGCGACTGTACTGATCATTCTTAAAGATACCCGGATATTTTGACCCGGCATCCGTTACTAGAGTGAAAGCACGCAAAAAACCTAAACACATCGCCTCACACACACACAAAAACTAAGCACACCGCGTCACACACACACACACACACAAAGCTAAACACACTGCCACATACACAAAAACTAAACACACTGCCACACACACACACAAAACTAAACACACTGCCACACACACAAAAACTAAGCACACCGCCTCACATACACACAAAAACTAAACACACCACACACACACACACAAAAACTAAACACACCACCTCAAACACACACACAAACTAAACACACCACCTCACACACACACAAAAACTAAACACACTGCCACACACACACACAAAACTAAACACACTGCCACACACACAAAAACTAAGCACACCGCCTCACACACACACAAAAACTAAACACACTGCCACACACACAAAAACTAAACACACCACACACACACAAATACTAAACACACCGCCACACACACAAAAAAACTAAACACACCGCCTCACACACACACACAAACTAAACACACCACCTCACACACACACACAAACTAAACACACCACCTCACACACACACAAAAACTAAACACACTGCCACACACACACAAAACTTAACACACACACGCTAAACACCCATGCTAAACACACCGCTACACACATACACAAAAACTAAACACACCGCTACACACACACACACAAACTAAACACACTGCCTCACACACACACACACACACACAAACACACACACACACACACACACAAATAAACACACCGCCACACACACAAAAAATAAACACAATGCACACAAGTTCGTACATACACTCTCTCACTATCAAAGCAGACACGCTAATATATACTCATCATCATGCGTATCCAATTTACACACAAATGCAAACGTACACGGCGTCAGCCGAAATGAACAGTTTATTCAATTCCTTCTTACACGTTAAACAACTTTTCTTTCACTCGAAACGTTCCTCGGACTCTTTGAACATTCATTCTTTACCTAAATAGATTTTTGTTTGCCATATGTTTATTGTTTATATTAAATTAATATATTTTTGTCCATTTCAAATCCAATATACAATATTACAGATAGATAATTTAAGACGTTACGTCACCAAAATAAAGCAACAACAATAACAACAACAACAACGAAAATGCGTTTCCAAAATGGTGAATACGAGTGCGTTCTCTTCAGTCTCAGATCGTACGAGTTGTGTCCCCCACCCATCTCACCGATTAATGAAATGTACACGTATTTCGAATTGAATAAATGCCTTAGCAAATAAAACGAATCTGTTTTTTAATATTTCTTTTTTTTGTTATTTCTTGTTCCTAATTACTTGCCTCTCCACGAGGGCAGAGTTAGATACAAGGTTGGTTTTTAATGTGGGGAAAATCCAGCTCCCTACAAAACGGGCACTCTGGATTGGAACAAAAAATTTAAATTGCCTCAGTCTAGAAGGATTTCCCCTTCACTGACCGAGGACGGAAAAGATGAAGAGGAGGAGAAACACCAAACGTGGTACAATAATATTGTGGGGTCTGTGTTCGCACCGGATCTCCATAGGATAACCGAACAATAAAGATAAAAATAAGATTCTACTTTTTTTTAGGCGATTGCGTGTGAACACCATAATAAACTTGGCATAAAAAAATTTAGAGTGGGGGATTAGTTTCGTATATAAATTTAACGTAAAATGATTACCTATTTTCAGATCATTCTAACTTGTAGGGCAGTTAACTAAAATTGTTTACCACTAGCCATAAGTCCAAGTGGCAAGGTCGTAAAACCACACGTAATCGCCTAAAAAAGTAAAGCCCCCCCCCCCCCAAAAAAAAGCACAGAATTAATCTTCAATAGAAAAGAAAATAGTAACTACCATAAAACGCTAGAATGGTCCGGAAATGGTGGATCATTTTGCGTTAAATTTATATGCGAAACTAATTCGCCAAGTCTTTTTAGAGTATAGTAGAATCTTATTTGGGGGTGGGGTGACGGAGGGTATATATATAGAGATTAACCGGCACTTCTGTAGTATATATGAAGCAGCAGATTTTCTGTCCTTCTACTGAAAATGAAGGGAGGTAATTCAACCGAAAGTGATTTTTTTACATCATAAAAAAAATGCAAGACTGATTTGTTTTTGGGTAACAATTAACAATTTCTTTTTTTTATTATATGAAGTAAAAAAAAATTAAATAAAAAACCCTAACCCTAAACCCTAACCCTAACATTAAGAAATCAGGCGGTGTGCCTGTAAAAAATCTATTGTTTTTTGCGGCTGGTTCATTAAATTACCAATGTCTCGAAGATTAATCGCATTTAACTCCATTTTCTAAATACTAAATTCAACTTCCGGTGAATTCTGAATGAATGGTACTTGGAGAAAAAAAAAATGGAACTCTTCAATTTCGATTTCTTAATCGGCAGCTGCTTCATATATACTACAGAAGTGCCGATTAACCTCTATAATAATACCGAAAAAACAAACAAACAAACAAACAAACAAAAATAAAACACTCAATTTAACTGGAAAAGAAAGAAAGTAAATAAGTAGACGTAGTTCTTTTTCTCCCCCCTCTCTTTCTCTACCAAGGGAGGTAAGAAAGTTTAATTTAATACAGAGTTACGTCCCCTAATTATTAAATATGTCTGCCGTCGATTACTTTGTACTTTGTAAGGGCTGACAAAATTACTTACACCAAAGAAAAAATGGTAAGCTTGCAGTATAGTTACCAGCCAAAAAAGTGAAAATAAAAACACAACTAATAACTTTCAGCAAACACATTAAAAAAAATTTTTCCACCGACCTGTATAATTTTAAAGTGTGAAAACTGATTCTAAGATTTATTATCTCTGAATTTGTTATCGTTAAGTTGACTAATCGAAGCACGAAAAAACTAAAAAATGACGTCGGTTTTTTTGAAAGTGGTCGCTTAACTTTGGATAACTTTAGACTGAAAAGATAGTAAAAAAATGACTTACCCTATCACTAACCCTAAGTCCGGGATGCGCTTGCCACTCGGACTTCAGACTAGTGGTAGGGTAAGTTATTTTTTAATTGAAAAAAATATTTTTAAGGAATGAAGCACCATCATCAACAGAGGGACAAACAGCCATTTTGTTTCTCGTCTGTCGAAAGAGAGCTTTGAATGAATTCTAATTTTGGAATAATAACAAAAATTGGAATCAGCTTCAGAACGTTTATGAATTTTTGAGATGAGGATTGATAATTTGTATAATTTCGATTATTTGGACTACTGTTCTCATTTTGAGTGTTATTATCACAACGTTTCGGCCGCTGTAACCTCCAGCCTTCTTCAGGTTTATCTTTTCGAACTCGGGAATCTAGATGGAATTTCGAATGGAACCCTTTACTTAATCCATGCGGATAGCATGCTCTCGTTCCGGCAGTCATAACTGGGAGAAGTCTTCAGTAATTCGCAATTCTTTGTATCGCCCGCAAGGACCAGCGGCCCAGTGGATATAGTACTAAGTAAAATTCAGTTCTAAGTGACAGTCATCTAAAGGTTGAAGGTTCAATCCTCGGTGCAGGCGATACGAAGAATTGCGAATTACTGAATACTTCTCCCAGTCATGGCTGACGGAATGAGAGCATGCTATCTTCATGGATTAAATAAAGGGTTCCGTTCGAAATTCCGTCCAGATTCCTGAGTTCGAAAAGATACACCTGAAGAAAGCAGGAGGTGACAGTGGCCGAAACGTTGTGATGATAAAACTCAAAATGAGAACACTAGTCCGGATAATCGAAATTATACAGTATCAGAATGTTAAAACTATACAGATTGGTAGAAAATTAAATTTTAATGCTTTGGTAAAAGTTATTTGTTGTATATATATTCTATTACTGAAAAGTCAACAAATAGGCGATGTAGTTTTAAAAACGTGAAAAACTTTTTTTTGGGGGGGGGGGGGGAAGAGACGCCTACTGTAAAATGACGTTAAATAACAAAATACAGACAAGTGACGTGGCTTAAAAAAAATTATTTTTACTATTTTGCAATCAAAGGAAGAAATAAACGCGTATTGAGAACGTAATAAATGCATTGCGGAATTTGTCTCATTTCGAAATATCAGCGATCTTAACTACTTTAGAGATGGAAAATATTGCATTAATAGCAAATAATAAATTACCCTAAAAATAAAGCAGACGCCATGACCGGAAATTGAAACCGAAACCTTGAGATATTCAGTCTAAAGTTCTACAAACTGACCTATTTGGACTTTCTTATAAATAAAGCGTAAAATATTACCTTAACAAAAGAATTATAGCTTTGGCGTGACATCATAGATTTATTATTTACGTCATGTTTCAAAACATGAATTCAAACATAAGCGATAATGAAATTAAATGGGTAAACATTATTATGTTGGAAATTATTTTAATCGTTCAAAACAATTTATTCTACTTTAACTACATATTAGCGTTATAAACAATTTAATATATACTAGAATTTTGGCCTGTAGAAACCTAAAATCCTGTTTTATTTGTTTCAGTTGAAACTCATTGAAAGAAGTCTTTTCATGCATAATTTTATATTTTAATACAAACTTAGAACGTTGCCAGAAGAAATCATCACAAACACTGCGAGAAAAAATCATCACAAACAGTGCAAGAAGAAATTATCACAAACACTGCTAGTAGAAATAATCACAAACACTGCTAGAAGAAATCATCACAAACATTTCTAGAAGAAATCATCACAAACACTGCAGGAAGAAATTATCACAAACACTGCTAGAAGAAATCATCACAAACATTTCTAGAAGAAATCATCACAAACACTGCTAGAAGAAATTATCACAAACACTGCTAGAAGAAATCATCACAAACACTGCTAGAAGAAATCATCACAAATACTGCTAGAAGAAATCATCACAAACATTTCTAGAAGAAATCATCACAAACACTGCGAGAAGAAATAATCACAAACACTGCTAGAAGAAATCATCACAAACATTTCTAGAAGAAATCATCACAAACACTGCTAGAAGAAATAATCACAAACACTGCTAGAAGAAATCATCACAAACATTTCTAGAAGAAATCATCACAAACACTGCTAGAAGAAATAATCACAAACACTGCTAGAAGAAATTATCACAAACATTTCTAGAAGAAATCATCACAAACACTGCTAGAAGAAATAATCACAAACACTGCTAGAAGAAATCATCACAAACATTTCTAGAAGAAATCATCACAAACACTGCTAGAAGAAATAATCACAAACACTGCTAGAAGAAATCATCACAAACATTTCTAGAAGAAATCATCACAAACACTGCGAGAAGAAATAATCACAAACACTGCTAGAAGAAATCATCACAAACATTTCTAGAAGAAATCATCACAAACACTGCTAGAAGAAATAATCACAAACACTGCTAGAAGAAATCATCACAAACATTTCTAGAAGAAATCATCACAAACACTGCTAGAAGAAATAATCACAAACACTGCTAGAAGAAATCATCACAAACATTTCTAGAAGAAATCATCACAAACACTGCTAGAAGAAATAATCACAAACACTGCTAGAAGAAATCATCACAAACATTTCTAGAAGAAATCATCACAAACACTGCTAGAAGAAATAATCACAAACACTGCTAGAAGAAATCATCACAAACATTTCTAGAAGAAATCATCACAAACACTGCTAGAAGAAATAATCACAAACACTGCTAGAAGAAATCATCACAAACATTTCTAGAAGAAATCATCACAAACACTGCTAGAAGAAATAATCACAAACACTGCTAGAAGAAATCATCACAAACATTTCTAGAAGAAATCATCACAAACACTGCTAGAAGAAATAATCACAAACACTGCTAGAAGAAATCATCACAAACATTTCTAGAAGAAATCATCACAAACACTGCGAGAAGAAATAATCACAAACACTGCTAGAAGAAATCATCACAAACATTTCTAGAAGAAATCATCACAAACACTGCTAGAAGAAATTATCACAAACACTGCTAGAAGAAATCATCACAAACACTGCGAAGAGAAATAATCACAAACACTGCTAGAAGAAATCATCACAAACATTTCTAGAAGAAATCATCACAAACACTGCGAGAAGAAATAATCACAAACACTGCTAGAAGAAATCATCACAAACATTTCTAGAAGAAATCATCACAAACACTGCGAGAAGAAATAATCACAAACACTGCTAGAAGAAATCATCACAAACATTTCTAGAAGAAATCATCACAAACACTGCTAGAAGAAATTATCACAAACACTGCTAGAAGAAATCATCACAAACACTGCTAGAAGAAATCATCACAAACATTTCTAAAAGAAATCATCACAAACATTTCTAGAAGAAATCATCACAAACATTTCTAGAAGAAATTATCAGAAACACTGCTAGAAGAAATCTTTATAAACACTGTTAGAAGAAATCATCACAAACATTGCTAGAACAAATCGTCACAAACACTGCGAGAAGAAATCATCACAAACACTGCGAGATGAAATCGTCACAAACATTGCGAGAAGAAATCATCACAAACACTACGAGAAGAAATCATCACAAACACTGCGAGAAGAAATCATCACAAACACTGCTAGAAGAAATCATCACAAACACTGCTAGAAGAAATCATCACAAACACTGCTAGAAGAAATCATCACAAACACTGCTAGAAGAAATCATCACAAACACTGCTAGAAGAAATCATCACAAACACTGCTAGAAGAAATCATCACAAACACTGCTAGAAGAAATCATCACAAACACTGCTAGAAGAAATCATCACAAACACTGCTAGAAGAAATCATCACAAACACTGCTAGAAGAAATCATCACAAACATTGCTAGAAGAAATCATCACAAACACTGCTAGAAGAAATCATCACAAACATTGCTAGAAGAAATCATCACAAACACTGCTAGAAGAAATCATCACAAACATTGCTAGAAGAAATCATCACAAACACTGCTAGAAGAAATCATCATAAACACTGCTAGAAGAAATCATCACAAACACTGCTAGAAGAAATCATCACAAACATTGCTAGAAGAAATCATCACAAACACTGCTAGAAGAAATCATCACAAACACTGCTAGAAGAAATCATCACAAACACTGCTAGAAGAAATCATCACAAACACTGCTAGAAGAAATCATCATAAACACTGCTAGAAGAAATCATCACAAACACTGCTAGAAGAAATCATCACAAACATTGCTAGAAGAAATCATCACAAACACTGCTAGAAGAAATCATCACAAACACTGCTAGAAGAAATCATCATAAACACTGCTAGAAGAAATCATCATCATCTATTCTAGCAACTCTATTCCTGCCCGAAGTAGAAAACTCGGACTTCTCTATCTCATCTGTGCCACAGTTCCTTAGTACGTGTTCCATGTCTATGCATGGCGTGCGCAGTCCCAGGTCCTTCTGGACTCTTAGCTAGTTAAGTAAATGAGTACAATCCCAACTTTATTTTTCTGGTATTAAAGATCCTCTAAGATGCCCACTCCTCACATTTATTTTGCCTTCGTCCTCCCCAAATTGTACCCCATTTACTCCCCAATTTCAACCGGCTTTTTTTTTATCTTCCTACTAAAAACCCCACTTCCACTTAGAGATCGACCTGTTTGTTTTTGGCACCAACAAACCGGAAAACAGTTGGAGATCTACAATTAGCAAGGGTTTGAAGGGCCTTACTAACCTCCCCATTATCTTATTTTATTTCGTTGATTCCTTTTTCTTTTGTTGTGGGTGTTTTTAGTCGTCTCACTAACCATCATTATCACGCCTGTACATATTTTGGTAAATGAAATTCATAAAAAACACTGGGGATATTTTAAGCAGTTAAATCCATAGAACAAATGGGAAATCGTGGTGAAAGCGTCTAGTTTGGAAGTAGATCATTGATCAGCACGCCCCCCTCCCCCTCCCAACCCAACTTAACCCACGGCCTTGTGCCTAATTTATTATAATTAACAGCTTTACAGCAAATAAATACAATCCGTGCTACAGCTCCCTATTATAAAGTTTTCATTTGGCGAAGTCGGACTCCATCAATTCATTGTTGCAATTTAAGGCGAGTATTTTGCTCTGTTTTGTCGTATCTTTTTTTAGTCTTTCAAATCCCCTTATTCATCTGTTATGTGATATTCTACTGATAATAATACCAAAAAAAGTTTAGGGTAAATTGTAAAAATACTGATTTTTAATATTTTTAATTTAAAAATTTTTTACTTTTGTTTATCCCAAACAAGGCATATTATTACTCATGTGTAAGCGGCCACTGTGATAAAGACCCGATTTATGAGGGGATGCCTAGGTGGGGAGTTGTGCAGCAAGATGTTTGTTCACATTACATTTAAAATTCTGTATGTTGGCATAGTCGGGGAAACTGGGAGGAAGCAGAAAATTCCAAAGGTAAGCGGTTCAAGAAAAGAAACTATTGGACTAGAAAATCTGGTATCTAGAGACCTCTACAGAGAAGGGGTGGGATTTTGTTCTGCTAATCGGGTGAGAGGTGGTCGGGGGTATTTATTTTGAGGGGGTACAAGAGCAATAAGTTCAGCAGAGCCGATTCTGTGGAAGTACTTGTACAACAAGCACAGGGGTGCAACACTGCGGCAGTGCGATAGGGGTTTGAGCTTGGTAGTCAGTGCACGACCTATTAGGGTGCAAATTCTTTCTTGCACCCTGTCCAAGAGGGAGACGCTAATAGTGTGTGCACCAGCCCAGATGTGACAACAATACTCCATGCACGGGCGAATGGTGGCTTTATAGAGATATAAGATATTAGCAGGCATGAGAAGTTTTCTAGCCCGGTAGAGGGAGCCTACCTTCTTTGTGGCAGACTTGGCAGTATTTTCTATGTTCTTATTCCACTTCATGTTGCCTGAGAATGTCATGCCAAGGATTTTTTCATCTTTTTTTATTTTTGGATTATTGAATATCATTTTAAAATTTGGCAATACATCCTTCAAAGAAGGAAACGAAAAGAGTTTTAAAAGAAAATGTTTTTAAATAAAAAAATAAATCAAACGTTTTCTTTGTAAATGAAAAATAAAAATAAAAACCAGAAAGAAAAGTTTGAAAAAAAAAGCCCACACTGAAAGGGGAGGTAACTCCAACATTGGCGAAAACAAGATGCAAATGTTATTAATTATAAAAAAAAAATGTCAAACGTGGTCACTGATCTGTCATTTTAGAAATAAATACTCACAATTTGATAAAAGATGATTTTTCAAATAAATAAAAGAAAACAGCAGAAAAAGTTGGATGATAAGAAAAAAAAAGAAGCTCATTGTAAAATCTCTATATTAATAACATTAGGAGATAACTTCTCGTGTCTGTGTATTGTATTTCTCGCTTCAATGTAACTTTTATAATTACACATTGAATTATCTTTTTCGTTATTTACTATTAATTAAACATTTATTGAAATAAAAAAAATGCAATAATGTAAAAAAATAAAACGAAATTAAAAAAAATCTTATTCCAAAAAATAATTTAATTACGGAATTTTACTTTCAAATAACCAATTATAATCGACTGATCATACCGAAGGGGGTAGACCTATAAAATATTCCGGTGCTTATGCTGATGAGCGGCCGTATGAAAAAATATTTTTTTATAAAAACAATATTATATACTTATTCAGCGTTATCTTCTTACTCACTGTACAAAAAAGTAGAAAAAATTATCCACTAGAACTTTAATTACAAGTATTTGTCCATTCTGCGTATCATAACAGCGACTTGTTCACTAAGCCTCCATCTTGTTTTTTTAAGAAGATTTGAAGGGCAGATAACTGAAATCTTCTTAAGAAACAAGTTGGGGGCTTACTGAACGAGTCGCTGTTATGATACGCTGAATAGAAAAATACTTGTAATTAAAGTTCTAGTGAATAATTTTTTCTACTTTTTTGTACAGTGAGTAAGAATATAACACTGAATAAGTATATAATATTGTTTTTATAAAAAAATGATTTTTAATATGGCCGCTCATCAGCATAAGCACCGGATTTTCTTCTCAGTTGAAATAAAAAAAAATGCAATAATGTAAAAAAATAAAACGAAATTTAAAAAAATCTTATTCCTAAAAATAATTTAATTACGGAATTTTACTTTCAAATAAAATTTTTTTGGAACCAATTATAATCGACTGATCATACCGAAGGGGGTAGACCTATAAAATATTCCTGTTACAATTAAACGGACACGTGTCTTGGTTAATCCACCCGAATATATTTCGATTTCTTCGTGAAGCCATTTTGATCCGTTGTCGAAATTTGAAAGGAATCTGGAAGTATTTAAACTGTTGAATGGAAAGATATTTCTGGCTTTAAAATTATTGGTAAATCCGTGTGTAGTGAAAAACGGAAACATTTGGAAGCTATTTACAAGAAATAATTTTCGAAATGGAGATTAAAACAACATTAAATTGACAAAATTAGTTATAGTTTTGTCGTGCCCCCCCTCCTCCCCTCCGTTTTATGACTCGGCACACCTAACAAAACCAAATGTTTAATCATTGAACAGCTTAGTTCTTTCCATGACGACTCTGTTTATGACGCGGCACTAGTAATAAAACCGGATGTTTTCTTTTTAATGGAAATCGTTCCCGACAAGGCATGAAGTAACTTGATGGAAGGAGCTAAAAAAATACCACTTCAAGGTCAAAAACTAGTCAACGATAAGTGTTATATTTATTTACTCCTCTGCAGGAGTTAGGCACAAGGCCAGTTTTATCTTACTCCCACAAGTAAGATGTGACCACAGCTTGGGTCGCGTAAGTGGGGTTAAAAGCCAGCGCTCGAGAGGTGAGCACTCTGGCCATTTAAAAATTGCCTGGGCAGCCCCGTCGGCATTCCCCGGTAGGGGCGCCTCAAGCAGTAAGCAATAAACTTACTCCTCCCCAAAGAGGGGAGGCGAAGCCTGGGAGGGTGGACCTCCTAGAACTGCACAGGACAAACCCACAGACAGGTGGAATCAAGCCCCGAAGGACAAGACGACATCCGTCTATAGGGTGCAGTATCCATTGTCTGTCACGCTTAAATTTAAAATAACGTTTTCATTGTCTGTCATGCTTAAGTTTAAAATAGCATTTTCATTGTCTGTCACGCTTAAGTTTAAAATAGCGTTTTCATTGTCTGTCACGCTTAAGTTTAAAATAGCATTTTCGTTTGTCTGTCACGCATAAGTTTTAAGTAACATTTTCATTGTCTGTCACGCTTAAATTTAAAATAACGTTTTCATTGTCTGTCATGCTTAAGTTTAAAATAGCGTTTTCATTGTCTGTCACGCTTAAGTTTAAAATAGCGTTTTCGTTTGTCTGTCACGCTTAAGTTTAAAATAGCGTTTTCATTGTCTGTCACGCTTAAGTTTAAAATAGAATTTTCATTGTCTGTCACACTTAAGTTTAAAATAGCGTTTTCATTGTCTGTCACGCTTAAGTTTAAAATAACGTTTTCATTGTGTGTCACGCTTAAGTTCGAAATTGCATTTCCATTATTAAATCCATAATTAATGGACGCTTCTTAAGAATATCCGCGCCTCGTTGCCGTATTTCTGAATTGTTGGATTCTGTTTTCATGGATTAAGTCCTGATCCTCTCCGGATAAGTCCTGAAATCTCCGAGAGAGAAATGATTCCATAATCAGTGTTGAACAATTGGTTATTACGAAACACAGAAATAATGCATTGCATTTCAATATGGCCAATAAGCGGACATAAGTGGAAATCAATAGTTTTTCATTAGTGATTCACTTATTTTTAGAAGGAGGAGGAAAGACTCCCTTTGTTTTGAAATGTGCCATTCATTCAGCAACCAAGAAATAAACCTCTCACCCATATATATATGCGAAAAGAAAACCGGTTCCAGGATAGGTACAATGAACAGTTTTGCACCACTTTTATGTCCCCTTATGAAGATTAAAATCAACATATAATACTACTAAACCTTATGTTTAGAATCTGATATAACTTGGTAAGTAGTTATAAATAACAAAATAAACCAGAGTGTAAAGATCTTAACATTGTATGGTTTATTCTAACGTATATATCTTGTACAAACAATAGTAACTACAGGTAATTCACTAGAATTGAACAGAATACAACCGAATCCCCCCCATACTACTGTTCGTAGTAGTATTTATTGTCCAGACTAGTTCACTTATTTAGTGACTGAGGGATGTCCAGCATCCCATCACAACATAATCCTTATTCAAATTTTAATAAAAATCCATTACATGATTTTGATTCTTGATGTCTAAAATTTAAGGCTTAAAGCTTAAGGAGTCTTGAGAAGAAATTGAAATTCAGGGAATCTTGTTTAATTGATGTCGAATGACTGTGGATAAAATTTAATGAAAATCTAAAATATTTGAATTTTCAGATGAGAGGTTGTGTCCATATTATGCTCCCTACAAACCCTTTAAAATATTCCAAAGAAACTGAAATTTGGGGAATATTTTTAACTGATGTCTAATACCTATTGTTAGAATTTCACAAAAATTAGGGGTATCTGAATTTTCACAAAGCGCTTTCATTCCCTCTTTGACCCCTTAGAGCTGTATTTTAGTATAACTTTTTATTTATACAAATATTATTGGGAATAATGTTTTTATAAATAAAAATTCATACTATATATATATAAATATATACAATAATATTTTTATAAATAAATATTAATTATTTAAATACCTAGAGACATCGATGTTTCATGTTAACGCAATCTTCAGTCTAGGAACTAATTCTCAACGGTCAGTAGGCGCGAACCCCGAACACAAATCGTCACTGATTCGCAGTCAGGGACCTTATCCATCGGCCATCGCCAATTAGTTAGTAAATATAGAGGAACTTTAACTGTAAAATAGCGAAATCGGCGGCTATTTACCAGGCAGTTAGAGTGATCTACGAAACGGCGTTCGGATCGTGCATATATATATATATATATATATATATATATATATATATATATAAATGACAGATCAGAGTAATATCATACTGTGATTAATGTAAATTTCGGAGCAAAGAAAACTTACACATGTTTCTTTGCTCCGAAATGTGCGTTAAATCACAGTGATATATAATTTTGATCTGTCATTTATTTATTTATAACTCTATTGCAAATTTTGAAATAACTATTTAACGGTTTGAATATTGAGCTTATTTTGCTTTAGAAATTAATTCCCATAAGAATCGATCTGAACTATATATATATATATATATATATATATATATATATATATATATATATATATATATATATATATATATATACGTCCCTAACAATCGGGCGAAATTATGTAAACAAATGGAGAATAAACTCTACACGACTTAGGAAATCAAAATGTACCAGTAGCTGCAATACAGCTAGTTATCGTCAAAACAACAACAACAAAAAATGTTAAATCATACTCATAAAACGATAAAAATTATCACGTATTTCAGACAGGTCTCATGGCTTAATGGTAGAGCACTCGACCATGGTTTCCGTGGTCGGGTTTCGAGCCATTTCACAGTCGGTTCGCTTTGACTAGTCGTTGTACGACGAAACACGTGTCAGCGGATAATTATTTTCACCCTCTCTCTCTCTCTCTCTCTCTCTCTCTCTTTCTCCCTCTCTATATATAGGAAATAAATCTCTCTCATATATATATATATATATATATATATATATATTATACGCACACACACACATATATATATTATATATATATATATATATATATAGTCATCCACATACAGACTGTTTTGCTGTTTCACAGCTCATCAGTGCGGCTAGACCAGTTAATGCCTCAAGCTTGGATCGAAACGCAACCGTCGAGCTGACAGTCGGCGCTGCTAACCCCTACGCCACTGACTGAATGTAAGATGTATCTCAATGTAAACATTGCAAATGCTGGAAGCTCGAATTAGTTTTACCTAATGAGCGATGCCTTAAAGCTAATGGCAGTTGGCGATACCCTTACAAAAAATAAGCTCTACCCGGGGGGGGGGGGGAAGCTTCATAAAGTCATCCACATACAGACTGTTTCGCTGTTTCACAGCTCATCAGTGCGGCTAGACCAGTTAGTGCTTCAAGCCGGGATCGAAACGCAACCATCGAGCTGACAGTCGGTGCTGCTAACCCCTACGCCATTATATATATATATATATATATATATATATATATATATATATATATATATATATATATATATATATATATATATATATATATATATATATATATATATATATATATATATATATATGATGGACTCTCCCGTCGATTTCGACGTATGAGTGCCCCACCAGGGGCTGCCCGCGCATGAATTTTGTAATTGCAAGGGTTGTGCAATCCCCAACAATCGCTCCCCTGAGTCGGCATTGCTTGATTCCAATGGGAAGTAGTAATACAAGACGACTGGAAACAATGCCGAAATAAGCAGAGAGCACATACAGCACCTGGTATTTCCAAATGGTCACCCATTTAGTACTGGCCAGGATCGACGCCGCTTAACTTTGGTGATCTAACGGGAACCGGTGTGTCAACGTGATTGTGCCATATATATATATATATATATATATATATATATATATATATATATATATATATATATATATATATATATATATATATATATATATATACTAATGATAATAGAATTAACGATAAGCGAAATATCGTAGTGATCTATCTCGATAAAATAAAGCTCAATACGTTGAGTAGAGCAATCAATATTAAAGAAAGATGAAGATAAAGAATTGTACATAAATTAATACAAATTTTATTACATCGAAAGTTCAGATGCAAGGAGTTACATTAATCCTTAAACCATGGTTTTTCAAAGATAAAACTCTTCTCGTCAGAGGATAAATCTGGTAATATGGTATTTATATCAATTAAATACTACCTAGCTATTAACTATCTACAAAATCACCTCCCAATACTGCTAACTTTCACTTCCCGGCCTTTTATTTTTTATTTTTTATTTTATTTTATTTTATTTTTTAACTTCTTTATCCCCAATCCCTTTTGGTTTTTATTCTTCAATTTTTTCAAAGTGAAATGGAACTAGGTAGTATTTAATTGATATAAATACCATATTACCAGATTTATCCTCTGACGAGAAGAGTTTTATCTTTGAAAAACCATGGTTTAAGGATTAATGTAACTCCTTGCATCTGAACTTTCGATGTAATAAAATTTGTATTAATTTATGTACAATTCTTTATCTTCATCTTTCTTTAATATATATATATATATATATATATATATATATATATAAGAAAAATCAGCTAATTTTTCTTTTATTTAATAGATAAAGTTATTTTTTCAGGTTTTAAAAGTCAGACACAAATAGAATCCATCTGACATATCAATACTTGATTCGGACTAGCCTATTTTTTTCTTTTTTTTCTTTCCACTGTGTTATTGGCAGGAATATACTTTATTTTGCTTTAGTTTATCTAGAAAATATGTATTCAAACTAATCAAATTGTTCGAGTTGCAACATTTTCTTTTACTCACACAAAAAGATTAGTTACATGTGCAATTCTACTGAGTTATTTCCCTTGCGTTAAAAAAAATAAATTATGCGACTTCAAGCATGTTTATGTATGACTGTGTGTGTGTGTGTGTGTTTAATTAATTAAACATTATTATTTGTCCTTTACTATTAATCAATTAGCGTCAAGTACTAAAACGAACTTTAAAATAAATCCTGTTTCACAAAAACATGCGTTTGGAATTAACGTGTGCATTTCTACAAAACTTACAAATGAGAAAATTACCTTAACAGATAAGAGCTTCCTATAGAATCCATCTGACATATCGATACTTGATTCGGACTAGCCTATTTTTTTAACAGATAAGAGCTTGCTACAACACTGATTTTCATTCCCTCACTCTAAACCTATAAATACTTATATATGCTTCTAAATGTTTAAACGAAGGCCAAACTGAGAAAAATCGATAAAAAAACAAGCCACAAATGTATCTATTCTGTCGTTGTTGATTTTATCGTAAATTTATTCTTTTTATTAACAAGAAATTCATGTAATGTATTAGTAGTAGTATTTTGCTGCTAAGAACAAAGAAGGCAGCCAATTTATATAAAGTTTGCTGCTGATACCAAAGATGGCATACATCAGAAAAATATTCCAAATCGGATTCTAAAATGTATTAATTCAAACTACATTTTATTATGCTGAAGAACATGGTGGCACGAACCACAAGAAGAACTGCCAATTCAGAATTTTTAAATATTCAATGTTGGGGGTGGAGCCAAAGGATATACTCAGCGTTCATTGGGTTCGAGGATATGCAAGAAAAGTGACATCAATTTAAATAAATGTTGATAAAACCCCTCGCAACGTTTTCCTGAAATCGATAAGGAACTCTGTGCATTCCTTCCCCAAACCCTGAACCTCTTATTAACATTTATATTCTTATTTTTTGATTTCTATTATTTTTAAGTTATAATTAAACTAGCATGATTACCAAACGTTGCCCGGGAGGGGCATTGACAACAAAATAGAAGAATTAAAAAGTATGTAACATTTTTCTTTTAAACCCTCTCCCCCTCTCTCTCTCTATCTATCCATCTATCTATCTCATATATATATATATATATATATATATATATATATATATATATCCCTTTTTCTCACTGATCGCTCGCTTTTCTTCCCCTCTATCATTGCTTCCTCTATCTTCCTCCCTTCTTTCTATCACCCCCCCCCTTCGCTTTCTCTGGAAACTGTTAACAAATAAAATAAAATCCTTGACGAATTGCTACATAATAACATTAAAAAATCGCTTAATTCAGTTCCAGTCCTCCCCCCTCCCCAAAGAATGAATATTAAAGGAAAATGTGCCTATATTTTGTCCGAGGCTATGGTAAAATAGAATATATCAGCTTTGTGGTTGTGTCTTGTGTAGGTCTTGACGTTTAGCTGGGCACACAGACAGACAGATAACTTTCTTGTATGCAATTGATAAAGTAAAATGTCCTATTTCCTTTTTATGGATGTCAAGCACGAACATGGGGTTCACTATCAAATCAAATATTCATAGCCAAGTACCCCGGGTAATGTAGTTTCAGGATACATACGATGATAGTATCTATTTCCAACTCGGAGAAATTCGTGAACAAACGAACCTAAAAACTCGAAGCTTATTATACAGATTTATATTAATCCAACTCTTCCATAGGAGAACTACTTTTCTTGATATGGGCACATGCGGCCATGGGATACACGTAGTTAAGTTATAAAATACAGATGCAACACCAAAATCAAGAGAGGGAATTTGATAATCCCACTGCATCTAGACTAGTTTATTGGGTGGTCAACAGATGGCTCTGTGTGTAACACACCATCAATTTGCTTATACTGCATCCGCTGGTGGTAGTCTCCCTTTATTTTAAGATTATATCTTATTTTTCCTCAGTTTAACCCTAGTTATAGCTTCACAAGCAAATTCAAGTGGATTAGAGATATCAGCAGCATACCCTCTCCAGAGAGATATCAGCAGCATACCCTCTCCAGAGAGATATCAGCAGCATACCCTCTCCAGAGAGATATCAGCAGCATACCCTCTCCAGAGAGATATTAGCAGCATACCCTCTCCGGAGAGATATCAGCAGCATACCCTCTCCAGAGAGATATCAGCAGCATACCCTCTCCAGAGAGATATTAGCAGCATACCCTCTCCGGAGAGATATCAGCAGCATACCCTCTCCGGAGAGATATCAGCAGCATACCCTCTCCGGAGAGATATCAGCAGCATACCCTCTCCGGAGAGATATCAGCAGCATACCCTCTCCAGAGAGATATCAGCAGCATACCCTCTCCAGAGAGATATTAGCAGCATACCCTCTCCGGAGAGATATCAGCAGCATACCCTCTCCAGAGAGATATTAGCAGCATACCCTCTCTGGAGAGATATCAGCAGCACACCCTCTCCGGAGAGATATCAGCAGCTACCCTCTCCGGAGAGCTTCTCCACATGATTGAGAACAAAACTTCTACCCAGAAGACGGTTGTACCGTTGTATCAACACGTGCAGATTAGCAGATTCCACTTCCAGATATCTTCAGGGCTGTATTGTTTTGTCAGAAGATTTTACCATCTTCCGACATACAGCGCCTGGTATTTCAAAATGGTCACCCATCTGATACTGTTAATCTAGCAAGGCTCTGGAACCAAGAATGCCGGAAAATTCGTTTTACACCTGCATGCACTTTATTGCGTTTTATATGCACGTTATCTCCACCTTGCCGAGTTTGGCACAGGGCCTATTACTTGGAATCTCTTGGAGATGATTTGAGCGGTCTCAGAATATTGGAAGGAAATATGTGCCGAAAATAGTTCCATGCAAAATGATATTGACTAATTAATTGCATAATTATTTATCTGATTAATTAAATCTTTGTGAATCCTGGACCGATTCAAAGCCCCATCAGCCAGTCCGTATGAATCGATCTGATCTACTTACTTGTCGACAGCTGCCACTCGCTCTTCTTCCTCATATTTCTAACGCAGATATTGTTCCGTAGCTCACCATTAGGGTGAAGGGTGGCGAGATATGGATATTTTTCACTTCTCGGCACCAGTGTGAAAATGTTCTATGGATACCTTTCTCTCAGACAGGATAGTGTAATATGTTACTCTGCAGTAATATGTTTGTAGTGAATAATGCCATAGAACAAATCAAGGTTGTAGCTATAGAGGCTTTATTCAGTCATTTCTCTTATGCAGTTACAATATCTTGGCGAGTAGAACCATTTATAAACTGGGTGAAAAAATAAATTATACACAAGATGAGTCAAAAGTAACTGGGCAGAGTGTGGAAGATATTTGTTCACAATTTTCAACTGGAAATTTTATGGATAATTTTAAAAACTTTCATTGCCAGTCTTGTCCTCATGAAAATAGCGGCTATATTTCTCTTCTTTTTTTTTTATCGGAATAATTAATGATGGACAATTCTGAACCGCCATATTTGTTGTAGAGACACAGGGTTCTCTTTTGAAATCCACAGAGGAAGGATGAATAAGGAGATTTCAGACTTCCTGGAAGTCAGCAGAAAGATGGTAGAAAAGGTCAGATTTGAAAGATTCAAGATTCTACTGCAAGGCGACATTGAACATCAGAGAGAAAAACGCATAATTGGCGATCTGATGCCGCCAGAACGCTGGAGTGTGTCGCTGAAGAAGAATATATTGAAAAAATATCAATAAATTATATTATTTGAACAAAAAAGAGTGATAATAAAGGGGAGATAATTCGAGAATTCTTTAATATCACATGTATTAACTACTTATTGCAAAAGGGAAGTAATTATGACAGCTTATTAAAAGCTGTCAGAATTACTTCCCTTCCAACACTGTTTTTGAAGTGTAGTGTATAAAGTTATTTAAGTATGATTTGTGTCGGAGTTGACCCAGAGGTCGGTTATATCTGTGATTTGATCAACGTTTGTTTTTGAATGACACAAAATACATGCTAAAATATACCTTAGTACTGGGATTGAGTTATGTTTGAAAAAATAATTCTGTTCTAATTAGCCGTAATTTATAATTAACTGAACAAGTCACACATCTCTTTCTCTCTCTCTCTCTCTCTCTCTCTCTCTCTCTCTCTCTTAGCTATCTATGTATTTTCTCGTCCTCTCTCACTTTGTGTTGATTTAATCACTCTCTAATATTTCTTAATGTCTCTGTCAGCATTTAGACAATGAGTGACTCTTTTTTCTCAGCTTAGCAAACTAATTTACATACGTGTGTCTGTACACACCACAAACATATATGTAAATTAGATAGCAAAATAATAAGCCTTTTTACTTCCATGTAAGAATAATAAGGAATAATAATAATAATAATAATAATAGCAAGAAACACCATCAGCCCCCCCCCCAAATAATCAGCCCCCCCCCCCCCCAAAAAAAAATAATAATTAAAAAAAAAAAAATAAATAAATAAAAAATATAAAAAAAAAAAAATTAAAAAAAAAGGTACCAGTCTAGGCTGACACCACACAAAATATTTGCATAGGGTCAAAGAGGATGAGAAGACCGAGGAGGGACAGCACAAACCAGACCTCCACTGGAAGTGCAGAGACTGCTGGGACCTTGGGGAGGCTTATTGTCACCCAAATCCCAGACAAGACCAATGGTCCTTACCAGCGAGAAATCAATGGTAAACGACTGTTGTGATACTGCAAATTTATTTGCGGTGGCTATCGAAAAGTGGTGGAGAGTACTGGAAATCTGGGGAGACTTGTTGTCACTCAGACTCCAGGGAATACTACCGGTTGTCGGTGAGCAATCACTGATAACCTGTGTGAGAACTCCTAGTGAGTAAATAATAATAATAATATAGAAGTAAAGAGACTTATTATTTTTATTTAGTAGAATGCCTTAAAAATATGTGACGGTTTATGAATATTCAAATAAAATCAAAGTAGAATAAATAGTGGTTGTAATCCAGTGAGTCACGGGTACATCTAGTATATATATGTACAAGGATGCAAGTCTCATTGGTTAATGCTAGTCATGTGACCAGACAAAAACAGATTCGAAAGGATACAGTTAAAGTTAGTTACTGTAGATATTTTAGTAAGGATATATGTAACAATTTAAGGTTCTGCCAGATAGAGGCACTCAGACCTCAGCGTAGTTGCTTCTAGACAGAAACAACTCATTGTTAAGGAAAATGGATCCATAAAGTATGTTTTAAGATGAAAGTTTCAGTTTTCTTTCTTTCTGGCTTGTCTTTCAAAGTCATCGGACATAGGGATGATCCAACCAGAAGCAAATCATAGTTAAAGAAAAATGAATCCATTATAGTTAAAAATCATCTATATTATATTCATGGTGTCTCTGTCTGTATCTGTGGAAAGATTCAATTAAAAATAAAGCCCTATAACAAGATCAAACACTGTGGTAAGGTGTCTAAGGCTCCAAAATAGGGTTGAAAGGGTTTAAAGAAAAAAGCGAGTCTGTAATTGTATTTTTTTAATCCCAGAGATGCAATAAAAAAAGAAATAACATGAAGAAAAAAATATATGTAAAAATTTGTTATCATAGTCAGAACCAGAAGTGCACTCATTAGTACACGATTGTGGGTTGGCTGAGCTCAGAAGTCAAGAAAACAGCGTTAATGGATGAGCAGCTGCAGCTAAAGAGGTTAAAAAGGGTGAATCGACAATGATGATGGGGAAAAATGACAATGAAGATTGAATGAATTCTGTTTTGGGAGGCTTAAAAGGAGAGAAAGAAGAAAAAAAAATCGCTAATGATACGTCAAACGTTATCATTAGAGAGATACGGCCAGCCAAGGGATGGCAGTGGGTGTGACAAGCGATTGAATGGATGAATAAGCAATGGTAGATATAGGAGTGAGTGGAAGGAGTTGAACAGCGCCACCCACTAGGAGAAGTTGGCAGAGTGATGAATAGAGGAAAAACGAATCTAGGATTCCGGGCAGCGCTGTGTTGCCTTACTGGATTCGGAGCTCATTATAATTAGCCGCTTTTTGTGGTGAAGAGAATCCCTTACGCTTTCCTAGGGAATTCATGGCGGTTGGAATGAGATAGAGACTTGGGATACGGTCTCTGGAATTGCAGAATAAGCCCTCTGTTGCATGACAACTCACCCAACAGAAACCCTCAGGTTAACTCAGAGCGTTTGTTCAAACACAGTATTAATGTACAGCCGAGTTCTTTTTCCGATAATACATTTATTACTAAAAGAGTAGGCCAGTTGTTTTGATTTTGTACCCGTATGAAATGTGATTCTCTTCCCTAGAATTATAACAAACTCTTCTGACCACATTGGACTCGGAGCTTCTGATCTTAATCACAACGTGAGAGAAGTTCGGGACTGACCAGCAAAAATGATTCAACACGACAGGTCTTCATCAGCATAGAAATGACGTTCTACGATGCCCCAAGACAAGACGACGGCCAGGTAATGTTTCAACACAACTTTATGAGGAAACCAATAGTAGGTTTAATTTTGTATTACGTCTAGACACATTTCTTTCAAGATTCGAAGTAAAGTCTTTTCAGCCAGTGTTCACTTTGCCACCTTGGATACGAGGTTACATGCCGTGATTGTGAGCCACTTGAGTTCTAGAATAAGTTATGTCCCACTAGATACGAGACCCTCTGGTCAGTAAGTTTTAATGTCCAGTGATATAGCAGCTCAGTCTTTTCAAACGTGGCCTATTCTAAATGACACCAGTATCTATATATATTCTAGCAGAGCGGATAGAGAATGTCGGTTGAGTTTCTGTGGGTCTTAAGGCTGATGGACTGTTTGTGCTCAGGTGGAAGATAAAGTTGTAAATCAGGAAAATCCTGGCATTTGGCGGAGAAGCCGGGTCTCATTGAAACCTCAAAATGAAACATTGTTACTTGTTTTAATGCTTTCCGTCGCAATCAGAAGAAAATGTGGAAAATGTTTTGCTGTGTAATAATTTTTGTTAGACATAATGGTACATTGAATTACAGCTACATTAACATTTTCCAGCCATCTTGTCTATATGGGCCAACATGGGTCTCAAACACTTCTGATCTGCAATGGCTTCGACATAAACATCGTACCATGGTCAGCTGGATGGTGCAGCTGCAAATCGGAAGAAAGGATCCCATCAATCGTGCTTCATCAGAAACTTGGTATTGGTGGGAATACATCGTTTCAGTATTTTGGCCATGTACAGCATGCCATTTCTTGCACCAACTACATAAAGAGTCTGGATATCTTAGGCACTACGGAGTGTGGTAGACGGAGGAAGACCTTGCTCGAGTGTGTAAGAAGCGATATGACTGCCTGCAACCTGACTGATGTCAACCAGACTGCATGAAAAGCAGGTGCGAGATGTTGCCTAACCCTGGTTGGCCTCTGTCATGGCTGGAGTGCCACTTCCAGAGGCAGGAAGGTTTACTCCATTGTCTTACCTCTTCTCGACTGGTGTGTAAATGCGTTGAGGGGACCTTTTTATCCTGGGTGCCGGCCTTCCAGTATTTAGTCTTGTTATTATTCAATTTTTTTATCAGTTCCTCATTGTCAACTACTTCTTATTTGTTATTCAAAGGTACCCCCTATTATTCAAAGGTACCCTCTATTAATAGCGGGGGTGCCTCTGTCCACAACCTGAGGAACGTGTTAGATGGATTGAGGAGACAGCACACCATTTTTTTTTATATTTGGTCAGGGTTTACTTCAAATGGGAAATATCTTCATGTCAGGGTGGCCTGACAAACGCTTGTACAGAGAAACCGAAGACACCCGAGGATGGCGTCTAATAAGGCATTGATCGCGTGCACATGTGCGCATGTAAACTAAATGTCACTTAGATAAGTACGCATTGAAAAAAATTGTAAACATGACTAGCTTCTTATTATCACATAAAATTGAATGCACATCTCTATTCGTTAAGGTTGTAATATTGAATGTAGCTTACAAGAAACTGTTCATCTAATATAAAAAGTAATGCCGACTTTGTTTGGACTGGTAAATGCATTATAGTCTCGCCCCTACAACCTCAATTAAATATTCTGTTTCACCATAAACAACTGGCACACCATATGTTTAAAAAAAAATGTATTTCGAATCACTTTTATCTAAAACATACTTTTTCCTGATCAACATTCTATGTTTCTTTAGTGATATTTATAGGAGGTAGGTAAGATAGGTAAGGTAAGATATTGCTTAATGGCACATCAACCCTAAGGGTCATTTCATGTCATGAATGTAGAAGGAAATATCCTTCATTTGAGTCTTAAGACAGTAGGTCATTTATAATCATTAGTTACGAGCTTTGGTATTTTGAATTGTTGTCATTTTGGTGAAGGTTTTTATGCTTTAAGTTCATTTATATCTTCAAATGTTTAATCATGGTTTTTGGTTTGGTTGTTTTGTTTTACGACATGTCAACCCTTTTCGGGTTATTTAATGCCGAATCTGGTCATTTTGGTGAAGGTTTTTATGCTTCAAGTTCATATATATCTTCAAATGTTTAATCATGGATTTTGGTTTGGTTGTTTTGTTTCACGACATATCAACCCTTTTCGGGTTATTTAATGCCGAATCTGGTCATTTTAGTGAAGTTTTTATGCTTCAAGTTCTTTATATGTTCAAATGTTTAATCATGGATTTTGGTTTGGTTGTTTTGTTTTACGACATATCAACCCTTTTCGAGTTATTTAATGCCGAATCTGGTCATTTTGGTGAAGGTTTTTATGCTTCAAGTTCTTTATATCTTCAAACGTTTAATCGTGGTTTTTGGTTTGGTTGTTTTGTTTTACGACATATCAACCCTTTTCGGGTTATTTAATGCCGAATCTGGTCATTTTAGTGAAGTTTTTATGCTTCAAGTTCTTTATATGTTCAAATGTTTAATCATAGTTTTTGGTTTGGTTGTTTTGTTTCACGGCACATCGACCCGTTTCAGGTCATTCAATGTCAAATCCGATCATCCTGGTGAAGCCTTCTATGCTTCAAGTTCTTTACATGTTCAAGTATCCATTCATGGTGTTTGGTTGAGTGAAAGGAGGGGGGAAAGGGGGGAGAAGAGGGGAGGGAGGGAAATTGCTATTTTTGTTTTGGATTTTGAAGAACATGATTGAGTTTTGCAAAGGAAAAAAAACAATAAAACATCAATGTTTGGTGCATTTTGAGTCAGGAAGTCAATGACTTCAGAC
This sequence comes from Sepiola atlantica, assembly GCA_963556195.1. Taxonomy (NCBI): domain Eukaryota; kingdom Metazoa; phylum Mollusca; class Cephalopoda; order Sepiida; family Sepiolidae; genus Sepiola; species Sepiola atlantica. Next base: position 19,393,026 of record OY744516.1, on the reverse strand, counting down.
AGCCTGATTTGGTACCGCCAGTAGGAGGTAGAAGTTAATATTCTTCTACACAAAGAAGTACTCTTCTTTCTATTTTTGTCAAACACAGGACACTTTTTCCAAATGGACACCACGTCTTTTGTTCATAGAAAATTGTATAAATCATAAATTGGTTAAAAAAATAGTACATTATTTTATTTATTTTTAATAAATAAAATATTTTTAACCAATAGAAAGAAAAAATTTAGAATTTGAATAAGAATTATTTCTAACATTCACTGCTGAACATTTAAAAAAATTTAGTTCACTCCAAACAAGGCCAGTTGCCACTGTAGACGTAAGGGGCTACTGAGAATTAGGGTATAAGTTTACGGGAGGGGGGGGGGGGGGTCATCCTAAAATGGGAGCTGTGTACATTAGTTTTTAATTTCTGCATGTCGGTACAGTCAGGGGAAACAGGGAGGAAGGAAGGGATTTCCAAACGCCGGAAGCTCAAGGAAAGAAGCTATAATAAAAATGGTGTCCGAATAGTTTTACCTGACCAAATGTAAGTAAAAAATTGTTTGTTTTATTTAATTCTTCTATTTTAAATCAACTTGTCGGCATTAAATGACCCACAAGAGGTTGATATGCCGTAAAACAAATCAATCAATCAATAAATCAACTCAAAAACGACTTTTAAATGTTTTAATAATTTACAACAAATATATGGTTTAAATATATTTCATAAATTTCAAAAATTGGCCGAAACAAAAAAAGATCAACATGTTCGTCCACCGGGGAGACGGGGATAAGTCACCATATTTGAAAATGTCTATCGAGGAAGATATATAGGTTTATAATTTATATTAATGTGTTTATTATCGATTTTGAAATTGGCAAAACTATACATTTAAATAGATAAACTCTAGCAATGTCTGTGGTTACTTTCAACTCTAAGAAGAGAGCTGTTTTAAAATGTCTAGCTAAATTTTCAGACAGTTTTATCAGCTATTTATTATCTGAGATAATATCAAGAATTTACGAAAATGGACCGTCTGAAGTTATTATGCAGATTAAAGTCATATTACTTTAAAGCCTCTGAAAAGAGATAAATATAATTTTCTCAGAAATATATATATATATATATATATATTATTTTAATTTTATTCTTGCTTTGTTTATTACATTGAGTTCTCATACCCGGATTTCCTTCTGGAATCTATTTCATTCTAACACTATATATATATATATATATATATATATATATATATATATATATATATATATATATATATTTCTATTTTTTGAAAAATTTTCTTATCTTTTTGTTTTTGCTAAGGATGGGGCATCTTACCGGATGCCAGACATTCACTTGCTATTTCAGACACTCCAGCCGAGAGATCTTTTTAGGATTCTAACCGTCCCTTTAAGATGTATGTATGTGTTAGTTGTGTAGTCAACCTCAAATGTTTAAGCTCAATGGATATCAGACGATATGTAATTCCAGAGTAAGTATAAATTGAGATATTTTCTGACAAAAATAAGATTTCGTATCAAACAAAATTGGTTTAAATTTAAAAATAACAGCTGTTTCTTCATAGCATTACAATCAGAGCATTGGTAATTACAAAGTCTAAATCTCATAGACAAATCAATCATCAGATTTACAGAAAGAAAACACTTACAATTGAACATACATACATACATACATACATACATACATATATATATATATATATATATATATATATATATATATATATATATATATATATATATATATAACGTGGTGTACTAAAAGCGAACTTTTAGGAAAGGTAAAACCTATTGTGAAGAGTATACAGCTCAATATCCAGGATAGAGCAGGTAGATATGAAGAAGAATGGAAAGGAATTAGAGAAGCAAAAGCCAAATCAAATTTCAATTCAATTGCTCAGAGCAAGGTATATTCCGCAAAAAGGCAATTTATTCAAGTTAAATTTTCCTTAAGCCAGGCTTTTCAAAGATCAAAATCTTATCATCAGAGGAAGTCGCTGGGATAGATAAGTTGGCAAAGGCCAAGATTTAAAATTTGAAAAAATAAAATAAAAGTTGTAGGGAAAGAAACACAGGGCACAACTCTGCCCGAATGCAAGCAAATGTCCGATTGCTAAAAAGTCCGGTGTCGAAAAGTCCAGCAGAGAGAATGAAATGTAGATAGGTAGGTCGTTAAAAGGCACGAGAGGTTGTGAGAGAGGATTCAAAGTTAAATTCCAAGAAGCCACAACTTCAGGTGCGGCGAAGATAGAATGAATCCAAAGGGTAAAAAGTCCAATAAGAGGTACGTTCGTGGTTGCAGGCAAGGCTCAGTATAACGTGCCGGACTATATATATATAGGGGATGGACTTGAATGCCGACTAGACACCACCCTCGGGTATCTTAAGTCTCTCTGTACAGGGGTTTGTCAGAGACTCTGACATGAGGATACTTTTTCCTGACCAAATATTAAAAAAAATGATGTGCTATCTCCTCAAGCCATCCAGCACGTCTCCCGAATTGTGGACAGGGGCACCCCCTCTATTAATAGAGGGCAGCTTTGAATAATGAATTAGAAGCCGTTGACAATGAGGAAATGAATGATAAAAAATATGAATGAAAACAAAAATAAATACTGGCAGGCCGGCACCCAGGATAAAAAGGGCCCATCAACCCGTTCATACACCAGGCGGGAAGATGTAAGCAATGGTGTGAACCTTCTTACCTCTGGAAATGCTGCCCCAGCCATGACAGAGGCCAACCAGGGTCAGCCATCAGGCCTTGAGACAAAAGGTCCTGGCCCCCTATCTCCATCAAATGCAGCAACAACAAAAAAAAGAAACATAAGAGGCTTAAAAGTCAAACCATGGACTGTTGCACAAAAGAAGGTGCTATTGTTTTGCTACCACTACTCAAAGTTTGAAAAGTGGAGCAAAACATCCAATGATCCAATGAAATCCTAGCTGATAAGATTCAAGAATCTACCCTCCCCGAAAAAAAAAAAAAAAAAAAAAAAAAAAAAAAATATATATATATATATATATATATATATATATATATATATATATGCAATGGAAATACTCTTACAAGTAGTGACAACAAAAATAATAAGATTATCGAATGAGGGAATGTGCACTTTGGAGATATCAAAGGAGCTTCAGAGATATCAATGGATGATGAAGATGTTGCAAATCTAAATAATTTAAGATTGAGAATCAAAGGGAAAGGCTTTAAGGAGTTGCCTCCTTGAGATGAATATAAACTAAAACGAAACAACCTGTTTTGAACAGTAGTCAGGTCTTTGAACTGGGTTGGAATTAAAGGAGTCAACATGGACACAAGGCTGTAAAATACTTTGAAAATTGATTTGCCAATACATCTCCCAGACATGCTCCTCTCAGTAAAGCGAATATTTTAAAGCATCAAAATTGTGTCATGAAATACATGTAAACTGACTTTTCTGAAGTCATTTTTATGGAAGAATCTCAAGTGGCACTCGATTGACCTGATGGATGTGATTAAGGGTGTCTCTTCATATCTATCTATCTATCTATCTATCTATCTATCTATCTATCGTCATATCTATCTATCTTTTTATCTATCTATCTATCTATTGCAGTCTCTTCATATCTATCTATCTTTTTATCTATCTATCTATCTATTGCAGTCTCTTCATATCTATCTATCTATCTATCTATTGCAGTCTCTTCATATCTATCTATCTATCTATCTATCTATCTATCTATCTATCTATCTATCTATCTATCTATCTATTGCAGTCTCTTCATATCTATAGTTCTATCTATCTATCTATCTATCTATCTATCTATCTATCTATCTATCTATCTATCTATATATCTATCTATTGCAGTCTCTTCATATCTATAGTTCTATCTATCTATCTATCTATCTATTGCAGTCTCTTCATATCTATAGTTCTATCTATCTATCTATCTATTGCAGTCTCTTCATATCTATAGTTCTATCTATCTATCTATCTATCTATCTATCTATCTATCTATCTATCTATTGCAGTCTCTTCATATCTATCTATCTATCTATCTATCTATTGTAGTCTCTTTATATCTATCTATCTATCTATCTATCTATCTATCTATCTATCTATCTATCTATCTATCTATCTATCTATTGTAGTCTCTTTATATCTATCTATCTATCTATCTATCTATCTATCTATCTATCTATCTATTGCAGTCTATTTATCTCTATCTATCTATCTATCTATCTATCTATCTATCGATCTATCTATCTATCTATCTATCTATCTATCTATCTATCTATTGCAGTCTATTTATCTCTATCTATCTATCTATCTATCTATCTATCTATCTATCTATCTATCTATCTATCTATCTATCTATCTACCTACCTACCTACCTACCTACCTACCTACCTACCTAACTCATATTCTCTGTATCCATAAATGAATCTTTCTGGTTCGCTACTTGTTTGTTTTTCAAAAGATACCCCATTTATAACCCACGTAATTGTCAATGAACCAATAAGCACATCGCATCTAATCTCACTGTGCTGTTGTCTTCTATTAATAACCCCCTCGTTCTGATGCCTCCCATCCCCCTCCACATCGATCTAATCAGACACCAATAACATTGTTTGTTTCCAATGACATTAATTGATTGATTAAAATATCGATCACAAGGCCATTCTTCAAGAGAGTGAAAAAAGAGATAGACGAGTAAGTAGAGAGAGAAAGAGAGAGGGAGAGAAAGAGAGAGGAAGAGAAAGAGAGAGAGAGAGAGAATGAAAGGATGAAAGAGAGAAAGAGGGGGGGGAAGAGAGAGAGAGAGAATGAGAGGATGAAAGTGAGAAAGCGGGGGAGGAAGAGAGAGAGAATGAGGGGGAGGAAGAGAGAGAGAATGAAAGGATGAAAGAGAGAAAGCGGGGGAGGAAGAGAGAGAATGAGAGGATGAAAGAGAGAAAGCGGGGGAGGAAGAAAGAGAGAATGAGAGGATGAAAGAGAGAATGAGGGGGAGGAAGATAGAGAGAATGAGAGGATGGAAGAGAGAAAGAGGGGGAGGAAGAGAGAGAGAGAGAATGAGAGGATGAAAGAGAGAAAGAGGGGGAGGAAGATAGAGAGAATGAGAGGATGGAAGAGAGAAAGAGGGGGAGGAAGAGAGAGAGAGAGAATGAGAGGATGAAAGAGAGAAAGAGGGGGAGGAAGATAGAGAGAATGAGAGGATGAAAGAGAGAAAGAGGGGGAGGAAGATAGAGAGAATGAGAGGATGAAAGAGAGAAAGAGGGGGAGGAAGATAGAGAGAGAATGAGAGGATAAAAGAGAGAAATAAGGAGAGGAAGATAGAGAGATAGATAGATAGAGAGAGAATAAGATAATTATAGGGAGAGAAAGAGAGAGGAAGAATATGGGAGGGAAAGAGAAATATATAGAGAAAAATAGAAATGAGAAAGAAATAAAAAATAAAAATAGAAATGAAAGAGAGAGAGAGAGTGAGATAAAGAGAGAGAAGAGAGAGAAAGAGAGAGGGGGAGAGGGAGAGAGAGGAAGAGGAAGAGGAAGAGACTGTCCGGTAAAAAAAGGCAAAGTAATCTAAATTTGTAATGACATTTTTTCCCCTTTAAGTTTGTGTCGTTTATTAAATTTTAATTAAATCAATCAAAATAAAAAATAAAATAAAATTTACAAATAAAATAAAATTAATGTTTATCGATTTCTACCCCAAAATAAGTACATAAAATAAATACATTGCAGAGAATTAAATTTAAAAAAAAAACCTTTTTCCATAGCGAAAACAATTAGGTCGTTTGGAAAATATTGGCCGATTTTTTAAAACTTATTTTTACTGAAGCGTCACCACTTATCAAGGTCGAAAGCCACTCGAGGATAAGGGTTAATGAGATTGAGTGATAGCTAGTTGAAAGGTGAAGAACATCATGAGAAGATTGGAGATGGTTAATGGAGTGAACTTAGTTTGGTTACTTGTGGGGAACCTGTTGACATTGGATTTGAAGACAACTATGTTGTGGTTTGCAGGGAAGCAGTTCTGCGGCAATGTGTTCCACAGACGGGAAGTCCTTGAAAATAAGCTATGTTCATGGAAATTTCGTTGACGTTAGGCACACAGAGAAAGAAAGGAATGTTATTTTTCGTTGTGGTAGTAAAGCGAGATCTTGCTGTGAATGTTTTGCAAGAGGGAACCAGAGATTGGAGCTCAGTCGGGCACCTTTCATGTAAGTAACGATGGAGTATATATATATATATATATATATTGAGCTCTCATACCCGGATTTCCTTCTGGAATTCATTTCAAACATTATATATATATATATATATATATATATATATATATATATATATATATATATATATATAGAGAGAGAGAGAGAGAGAGAGAGAGAGAGAGAGAGAGAAAGCGAGTGAGAGAGAGACAGAGAGAGAGAGTAGCAATGTTTCTCCTGTGAGAAAGGTGCTGTAAGGAACAGAAGATATAATTCCCCACTAGATTTCGAAGTCGATTTTGACTTCTAGGTGCTCTTAGCTGTGCCTCCTCAGATGTGGCAGCTGTACTTCATCTTTAATTCAATTCAATAAATTTGGAAAAAAAACCCCAAAGAAAACAAGCATGTTTCAGTTGCTATGTAAGGAAAGGGTGGTAGAAATTTAAGCAGAAGAGGATACAGTAGCCCAGCACCTGTTTAAATTCACCTTGAATTGATGCGTTGTTGGCGCATTTATTACCTCTCTTGGGAGACTATTCCAAGGTCCAGGGATCCTGATTGAGAAGGCGCCCCTGCTCCGGTTCAATCGAAATCAGCAGTGAAACAGTTTGTTGTGGTGTCCGCGTAGACCTCTTTCTGGTGCAGGAGTGAATAATAGGCCCTGATGTATATCGTAATGACCATTGAGGAGATTGTAGGCCAAAATGAGATCACAGTGTAATCGACCGCACTCACGGGAGAAAAGGTTAAGCTTCTTGAGTCACTTTTTGATGAGGCAGATCCCATACAGCCTGCATCATTCGAGTAGCCAGTCTTTGAACTCTTTCCAGATGCTGGATATCCCGTATTAGGTGTGGAGCAGATGTCTGGACACCATACTCTAACAGTGGTCTGACGAGGGAGACATAAAGTGAGAGAAATATTTCAGAAGTGAGTTTGCAGAAAGAACGTCGAATGAGAAATAAAGTGCTCCTTGCTTTGTTTGCAGATGAGTGCAATGTTTAGATGGCTCGTAGGACGAGTCAACCAGAAGCCCAAGATCTTTTGCCTCGTTCGCCTTCTTGAGCAGAGCCGTGTCACCGCCAAGAGTAAGAGCTGAGTCAGAAGAGATCCCACTGCACCTCCTTGAGCAGAATCTGCATGTTACTCACTGTCGTACACTGTTATGACGGCCGACTATAGCTGTCCGCTTCCTTTGACATTATATATATATATATATATATATATATATATATATTTGATTTATTTCTCATCTCGTTTGTAGCCATTTATGTTAGCCTCATTGGTTAGCGCGATGGAATTCGAGTTAAATATGACTCTTGTTCTGGAGTTTGAGTCGTACGACTGGCGTGAATGGTTATTTCTACACTGATGATTCCGCAAGGATGAAACGTATGCAGATAATATTTAAATATTTATTATTCAATAATTATTTGTAGCTCCTTTCTCAGCTGGGCGCTTTAATGAGTAAATAAAAGAAGCCGTCAAAAGCTTTAATGCATGTTTCTCACTGTCGGACATTGTTATGACGACCGACTATTTTATTAAAAATAATGATCTATATATTAATACGATAGCGTGTGTGTTCGTGTGTCACGCTTCCGGCAAAAGCTCTGCGCATGTGTGCCGCACTTAAATTTTGAAAAACATTCAACTAGCCTGCGTTTAGGAATATTTACATATGTTTCCCTCTGGCGCAATGGTTAGCGAGGTAGAATTTTTTACTTCGGCCCGACTGGTTTATAGTTCGATCCCAACCAACCTCTAAGATTTTTATTCTACATTTCGAGGGGAGGGGAACAAATAATACATTTTTTTTATCACCTGGTTAAAAACTACTTTTTTGTGTTGCTTAAAACTTAAAACTATTTTTTGTTTTTATGTTGGCGTTTTTAATGGCATTGTCTATTTAATTACGTTGACTGCTTAAAAAGTAGGGTATCGGCCAGTATTATTTTGTTGTTTTTTTTTTTTTTGAACGGATGGCATATCAACCTTTTTTAGTAGATATGCGCAGTGTCCATTGTACACGAGTTACTATTTTAAACAATTATTTCACTCTTATCCAGAAGGGGGAGCTCATAATAAAGCAAGCGTAACTTACTAACAAATAGAGGGTGCTTTGTTACATTAGGACCCGTATTGAAAACATCATTTCGTGTAATTTACACGGGTTTCGCTAGTTTATAAATATTTGGTTAAACAAATGGAGCACTTTTAGTAATTGACAGTGTTTATAAACATTGAGATTTCGATTACTCATAGCAGGTGACTCAGCTGAATGGACAAAAGCACTGACTGTCTATTAAATGGTCGAGTTTCAATCCCGGCTTGAGGCACTTGTCAGTGTAGCCACACTGAAGAGCTATGATACAGTCTGTCTGTAAATAACTTGGGTTGAGCATTCTGGTAAGTGAAATCGTTAACTGTCATCAGCGAAAATGCAAATCTCTTTGTGTAGACAAATGAAGCACTTTCTGCAATTGACAGTGTTGATATAAACACTGAGATTTCACTTACTCGTGACGAGTGACTCATAGCCGAATAGATAGAAGCGTCGACTGTCTACTAAACGATTGAATTACAATCCCGGCTTGACGCTTTTGCTAGTCTAGCCACACTGAAGAGCTGTGATACGACGAAACAGTCTGTCTGTTGATGCTTATATATATATATATATATATATATATATATATATATATATATATATATATATATATATATATAAAAGTATAAAGGTATACTCAAAAAAGAATAAATGGGAAATACCAGCAGAGTGCTCAATTAAATTAAATTAAGAGCGTAATATTTTTTATTTACAATTTATTTAAATACAGATTTTAATCAGACATATGGACCGGCGGTTTCTGACAGGAAAAAGGTTGGATCTCCAAATCCTGTCTTCGTCAGCACGAAGACGAAGACGGGATTTGGGGATCCAACCATTTTCCTGTCAGAAACCGCCGGTCCATATGTCTGATTAATATATATATATATATATATATATATATTATATATATATGAAGTAAGTTGAGACAAACAAAATTAGAACATTATTTGTACCAGTTCCAAGAATTCAAACATAATATATATATATATTTTTTAAGTATTATAAAATAATTGTTTTATATCATTCAAAATATGTTCAATATTTGGAATAAAGCATTATGATAGAGGAGAAAAAATTAAAATAAACAAATGCAAAGTTACATACTTTACGAGTTTAATAATTTCAAACAGTAAAACAAAGAATAGTATTAAATATAGAAAAAGTCCTTTAAACCTAGGTTCTCCAAAGAAACAAGTCATCTCTTCAGAAGGAAAAAAATCAAAATTATTATCAAGCTTTTTAAACTTGTAAAGTATGTAACCTTACATTTGTTTATTTTCATTTTTTCTCCTTACACACTCTCTCTCCCCCCCCTCTCTCTCTCTCTCTCTATCTATATCTATATATATATATATATATATATTTTATTTTTTTATTTTTTTTTTTAACAAATATTTTATGTCTTTAGACATAAAAATTTTTACTAAAAAAATATTAAAGAGCCCCATGGTCTTTACTCGATACACAATCTCCAATGATGGTTCTCGAGCAGAACTGAAAGTATTAGGGGCCACAATACCTGAGTTAGATTCATCAGCCAGTTGAAACTCGAAATTAGAATACTTATCAGGTAAATTGAAAGGATCAGACGGAAGATATACGGACATAATTTGTCCATATTATTTAACCAGATATGTTTGGATAAAGAAACACTGCCCCAATACATATATATATATATATATATATATATATATATATATATATATATATATATATATATATATATATATATATTTGTATAATATCTTTAAAAATAATAAATCAAGTTTTCTCATTTAAAAAAACTCCTGTGGACGACTAAGGAGGTCGAAAGCGCTAGAAAAAATGGCCGAATTAAGAACAATCGGCCAAATATTATATGGACTGCCGCCTGAAACCCGAAAGATTGTTCGACGCCTCGAAAACCTTAAAAAGAAGTTATGCAAACGCGAAAATTCCGTGTTGTTCAACAAAATCTGTTGTAGTAATAACTTGCTGCCTATATATATATATATATATATATATATGGTCGGAAAATAATTTGAGATATAGTCATGTTTACAGTTTTTGCCTTGAAAGAAAAGTTAAAAATAACCTTTGGAATATGAGGTCGAGTAAAAAAAAACTGTCAGCGCAGTGGTGTTTGTTTTTAAAAATACTACTTGTTAACGCCGTGTTTATTTATATATATTTATGTATCTACGTGTGCATGTATATTTATGTATCTACGTGTGTATGTATATTTATGTAACTATGTGTATATGTATATTTATGTATCTATGTGTGTATGTATGTTTATGAATCTGTGTGTGTATGTACATTTATGAATCTATGTGTGTATGTATATTTATGTATCTATGTGTGTATGTATATTTATGTATCTATGTGTGTATGTATGATTATGTATCTATGTGTGTATGTATATTTATGTATCTATGCGTGTATGTATATTTATGCATCTATGCGTGTATGTAAAATTATGTATCTACGTGTGTATGTATATTTATGTATCTATGTGTGTATTTATATTTATGCATCTATGTGTGTATGTATATTTATGCATCTACGTGTGTATGTATATTTATGCATCTATGTGTGTATGTATATTTATGTATCTATGTGTGTATGCATATTTATGTATCTATGTGTGTATGCATGTTTATGTATCTATGTGTGTATGTATATTTATGTATTTATGTGTGTATCTATATTTATGTATCTATGTGTGTATGTATATTTATGCATCTATGTGTGTATGTATATGTATGCATCTATGTGTGTATGTATATTTATGTATCTATGTGTGTATGCATATTTATGTATCTATGTGTGTATGTATATTTATGTATTTATGTGTGTATGTATATTTATGCATCTATGTGTGTATGTATATTTATGTATCTACGTGTGTATGTATATTTATGTATGTATATTTATGTATCTATATGTTTATGTATATTTATGCATCTATGTGTGTATGTATATTTATGTATCTATGTGTATGTATATTTATGTATCTATGTGTGTATGTATAGTTATGCATCTATGTGTGTATGTATATTTAAATATCTTTGTGTGTATGTATATTTATGCATCTATATGTGTATGTATATTTATGCATCGATGTGTGTATGAATAACTTGCTGCCTATATATATATATATATATATATATATATATATGGTCGGAAAATAATTTGAGATATAGTCATATTTACAGTTTTTGCCTTGAAAGAAAAGTTAAAAATAACCTTTGGAATATGAGATCGAGTAAAAAAACAAAACTGTCAGCGCAGTGGTGTTTGTTTTTAAAAAATACTACTTGTTAACGCCGTGTTTCTGTAAAATTGCAAATAGCTTCAACGAATCAAAACGAATTCGTTATTATTTAATTCTTTTAATCTGAAAAACACACAAATAAAAATAATTATTTAAATATTTACACTTTTTTGAAATACATTCATCGCTGACGTATTCTTTGCTTAAGTTTATTTGTATTTTATGAAACGAAAGAAAATCTATTTGTAAAAAAGGAATTTCGTTTCTAATGGAGCTAACCAACAATTGACCTATGTGACCACAGATAGAACCAAGGAAAATTTCAATGGTTTCTTTAGTTTCCTTGAAAAATTTAACTTTTACTGAAACTTATTTGAATGTTCTAGCTGTTAGCATATCGATTTCCATAACAGACAAACATTGACTTTTATATATATATATATATATATATATATATATATATATATATATATATATATATAGATAGATAGATATTAAGAGAGAGAGTGAGAGAGAGAGAGAGAGAGAAAACAAGGGAGAAATAGGGAGAGAAAGAGTTAATTAAGTTTGTGAAATTTTAAATAAATCTATTGATCTTTATTGACCCAATTGATTTTCTAATTAGAGAGAAAGAGAGAGAGAGAGAGAGAGAGAGAGAGAGAGAGAGAGAGAGAGAAATGAAGGGGAGGCGAGAATAATCAAATCACGAAGGTTGATTCAGTCTGTTTTGCGGGAAGCACGGTTGATTGCACAACTATTGATTTAGTGATTATCGTTTCAGGAAATTCTATTTTTCTGGAAAATTCTTGAAACTAAAAATCACTTCGTTATGTTTATAACCATTTTTGAATCATTATGTATCCGTGTGTGTATGTATATTTATGTATCTATGTGTGTATGTATATTTATGTATTTATGTGTGTATGTATATTTATGTATCTATGTGTGCATGTATATTTATGTATCTATGTGTGTATATATATATATGCATCTATGCGTGTATGTAAAATTATGTATCTACGTGTGTATGTATATTTATGTATCTATGTGTGTATTTATATTTATGCATCTTTGTGTGTATGTATATTCATGTATCTACGTGTGTATGTATAATTATGCATCTATGTGTGTATATATAATTATGTATCTATGTGTTTATGTATATTTAAGCATCTATGTGTGTATGTATATTTATGTATTTATATGTGTGTATGTATATCTATGAATCTATGTGTGTATGTATATTTATGCATCTATGTGTGTACATATAATTATGTATCTATGTGTGTATGTATATTTATGTATCTATATATGTATGTATATTTATGTATCTATGTGTGTATGTATAATTATGTATCTATGTGTCTATGTATATTTATGTATCTATGTGTGTATGTATATTTATGTATCTATGTGTGCAGGTATATTTATGTATCTATGTATATATGTATATATATGTATCTATGTGAAGTTGAGTTTCCGGTCTCAGAATCAAGGAGAAGTCTCACTCTCATCCTGATAGATTTAGAATCAGAACTATCAAATCTGTATATTAATAAAACTGTGTACACTTCTCGTGTATTTGTGTGTGTTGTATTTCACGCCTGTACTTGATGTACACATCACTTCTTATTCCCACCATGGTATCAAATATATAAACATTGATTCTGTTAATTCATCATAGTTATTATTGATAAAGCCTACATTTAAGATAAAATACTGAATCAAATCATGACCCTGTGTTAATCTTTTTTGTTGTAATTGATCTTTCTTTTGGGCTTTTTCCTCTGTTTACATTTTATATATATATATATACATATATATATATATATATATAGTCTCGGAAGTTTCTCAACCATTAAAACTATATAAAAAATAAATAAATAAATAAATAAGTAAAAAAAAAACTAAAAAAAAACAAAACTTATAGTCTCAAGTCTTCCAGTGGAAAATCACTCATGTAAGTCAATTTATTTTTTACAGTTATTATATTAGTTAGTTTCTAACACTATTTTAAGGGATCATCAGTTGTTTACCATGAAAAACTGTTTCGGGAATTTATATATATATATATATATATACATATACATATATATATATATATATATATATATATATATATATATATATATATATAAATTTAAGGTCAGAATATTATGACTTAAGTCGAGTATAAATGCACAATAGAATACGATACCTATAGTAATTATAGGTATAGTCAAGATATAGGCATTCAAGAACTCAGAATTTTGTCTATCTGAACTTACTTTATATATATATATATATATATATATATATATATATATATATATGAAGAGTTCGAATGCAAAACGCGATAAACGCCATTTAAAAAATTACAAAGCTAGCACTATAAACAGTGTTACATTTCAACACTCGACCACACACTCAAATTATGTTTTCCATAATATGATACCAGAATAATAAATTTTTGCTTTCAATTAAAATAAACTTATATTCGAAGTCTATATTTAATATATTCGTTATTTTATTGATTATGGTGTCAATTTAAAAA
>OY744516.1:19293934-19368934 GCA_963556195.1 Sepiola atlantica | reverse complement strand
AAAATGCTATTTCAAACTTAAGCATTACAAACCAACAAAAATGCTATTTCAAACTTAAACGTGACAGACCAACAAAAATGCTATTTCAAACTTAAGCATGATAGACCAACAAAAATGCTATTTCAAACTTAAGCATGATAGACCAACAAAAATGCTATTTCAAACTTAAGTGTGATAGACCAACGAAAATGCTATTTCAAACTTAATCATGAGAGACTGAAGAAAATGCTATAGGAAATTTAAGCATGACAGACCGAAGAAAAAGCTATTTTAAACATAAGCATTACAGACAGAATAAATTGTTATTTTAAACTTAAGCATGACAGACTGAAGAAAAGGCTATTTCAAACTTAAGCATTACAAACCAACAAAAATGCTATTTCAAACTTAAGCATGACAGACCAACAAAAATGCTATTTCAAACTTAAGCATTACAGACCAACAAAAATGCTATTTCAAACTTAAGCATTACAAACCAACAAAAATGCTATTTCAAACTTAAACGTGACAGACCAACAAAAATGCTATTTCAAACTTAAGCATGATAGACCAACAAAAATGCTATTTCAAACTTAAGCATGACAGACCAACAAAAATGCTATTTCAAACTTAAGCATTACAAACCAACAAAAATGCTATTTCAAACTTAAGCATGATAGACCAACAAAAATGCTATTTCAAACTTAAGCATTACAAACCAACAAAATTGCTATTTCAAACTTAAGCATGATAGACCAACAAAAATGCTATTTCAAACTTAAGCATTACAAACCAACAAAAATGCTATTTCAAACTTAAGCATGATAGACCAACAAAAATGCTATTTCAAACTTAAGCATTACAAACCAACAAAAATGCTATTTCAAACTTAAGCATTACAAACCAACAAAAATGCTATTTCAAACTTAAGCATGATAGACCAACAAAAATGCTATTTCAAACTTAAGCATGACAGACCAACAAAAATGCTATTTCAAACTTAAGCATTACAGACCAACAAAAATGCTATTTCAAACTTAAGCATTACAGACCAACAAAAATGCTATTTCAAACTTAATCATGATAGACCAACAAAAATTATATTTTCAAAGAAAAGAGAATGAAAGAAAGAAAAAATAAGTTTTTTGTTTTTTTATGGCATATTAGAGTAAAATTCAGTAATTTTGATAAATATTTTCATGCTTCAAGTTATAAATATCCTCAAATATGTAATCATGGCGTTTGCTTTATCAAGTTATTCATTAGGTAAATTCATGTGTATCCCATCAGATGGCCAGACTGCACCAATGCACATATAAATATTGATTCTGTTATAAATCATGTATTCTTGATAAAACCTATTCTGGACGAAATATTGGACCAAACCATAACTCTATGTTAAATTCTTTTGTTCCAATTAGTCTGTGTCATTTTTTTTAGCTTATTCCTTATTTAAATTTTGTTATTTTTACATATAAGGACTTACAAAAAAATAGTTTTAAAGGATTGTTTTAAAATTATTAAGACTGCTTGACCTTTTTTATTAGAATATTTTGAAGACTATTTGCATCAAAAACCTGTAAAATATGTAATTTTCGTTGGGAAATTAGGTGCAGCATTTAGAAAGTCACGCAGAGGACTGCAGTTTGCCCGTTACTGATCTATAATATCAACAAAGAGGGCCAGGGCGTGGCCACCGAGAGTTAACAAGGCCACGCAACTAACTTCCTGCCCCCCTCTGACGTCATCGTGTTTGGTTAACTTAATTTCGCGCCTTTTTAAATTTAATTTCATAATTCAAAAAGTTAAAATGCCTACTGCATGCGCCGTTCCCCATTGCCAGAGCAATTATAAAAATAAATTGAAAGTCTCAGTGTTTGGATTTCCAAAAAAAGAGGAATTACGGAAAATATGGATACACGCAATAAAGCGAGATATGTTTACACCAACTAAATATAGTGTAGTAAGTTTGAACTTTTTTTTAATTATATAAAAAAATCAAAAGTCTGAATTACTTATTCATTATTTGATAAAAAAGTAGTGTATAGCCAATAATTATTGTTTCCATTTTTTTTTCGATGTCTTATTAAGTGTAGTATATTTTCTTTTCTCTGTACTTTTGTAGATTAACTCTCGGTGGCCTTGGCCAGGGCCAGGTTATCAGCACAATCTTCAATTTTATTGGTCCAACACCAGCGGGAGTATTTCATGGGGATAGTAACTCCCAATCCATTGAATTTGCCGAGAAATATTCTTAGGATGTAATCTAGAGCGATAGAAAATAAATAAATCGTTAATGCCTTGTAAGATATCAGTGCAGATATAAAAGAATTGAGTATTGATTTACTCCTCTCCAGGAGTTAGGCACAAGGCCAGTTTTTATCTTACTCCCACAAGTAAGATGTGACCCAAGGTCGGGTCGAGAAAGTGGGGTTTGCCTGGGCAGCCCCGTCGGCATTACCCGGTAGGGGTGCCTCAGGCAGTAAGCATTAAACTTACTCCTCCCCAAAGAGGGGAGGCGAAGCCTGGGAGGGTGGACCTCCTAGAACTGCACAGGACAGACCCATAGACCGGCGTAAATCAAGCCCCGAAGGCCAAGACAATACCAGTCTATGGGGTGCAGTATCCATCGGAACAGATACTACACTTTGATCTTAGCCAAAAGGCCAATGTTATCAAGGAATTTGATAATAATGGACTTGGTGTTATGGCATGATAATGCCAGAAACGGTTCCATTTGGATATTGAAAGAATTGAAAAGAAAAAAAGGAAATAAAAAGAAGAAAGGAAGGAGAGCGATGGGGTGGGGAGAAAAAAAGAAAGGAAAGAAAAGAAAATAGGTGAAAGAAGTAAAAGAGAAAGATAGAAAACAGGGGAAAATAGAAAGAAAGAAGAAAGAAGGGAGAGCGAGAGAAAGACAGAGAGAGAGAGAAGGAAAGAAAGGAAGGAAGAAAGAAAAAGACATGGAAAGAAGAAAAAGAGGAGACAGATAAAAAATAGGAAAAGGGAAAGAAAAAAAGGAGGAGGGTAAGAGAAAGAGAGAGATAGAGAGATAGAGAGAGAGAGAGAGAGAGAGAGAGAGAGAGAGAGTAATAAGGAGTAAAAAATAGGAAATAGTGAAAGAAAGAAAAAAGGAGAGCAAGAGAGAGAAAGAAAGAGGGAAAAGAAAGGAAGGAAGAAAGAAAAAGAGGTGGAAAAAAGTAAAAGAAGAGACAGATGAAAAAGAGAAAAAGTGAAAGAAAGAAAAAAAGGAGGAGGAGAAGAGAAAAAAAGAAGAGGTAAAACAAGAAAAGTGAAAGAAAACAAGAAAGGAAAAAGAGAAAGAAAGAAAGAAAGAAGAGAAAAAAGAAATAACATGGGAAGACGATGACAAAAAGAAGAGGAAGAAGAAATCGAAAAGAAAACCTCAAATGGAGAGAGGAAGAGAAGAAGAAAGAAGTGGAAAAGAAGAAGAACGGGGAGGAGAAGGGGGGAAAAGGAGGGGGAGGAAGAGATGGAGAGAAAGAGGAAGAGAGGGAAAAAGTTGATGAATAATAATATGCAAATGAGCCATCCCATTCGCCATCTTGTTGTATACATAAATATATACTTTGAATAAGTACCAATGGAATATCGAGTACTGGTAAGTAAGGGGTGACCTCACACTCCCTAAAACTCTGAGTTTCGGGAAATGTGGAGTCATTCATTAGTTATCATTACTCCCAGAGTACCTGTAAGGGTCTCGAAGGTGCTTGACTGAGCTCCAATCTCTGCTTCCTCCATCTAAAACATTCACAGCAAGAACTCATTTTCTTACTACCGCTGCAAACAACTTTCCTTTCTTTCTTTGTGTACCTAAAACCAAACTGAATTTCCATGAACAAAGTTTCTTTCCATAAACTTCCCATCTATGGAACACATTACCACAGGATTGCTTCCATGCAGACTACAACATGGTCGTCTTCAAGTCCAATGTCGACAAATACTTAAGTAATCAAATTTTGTCCATTCCATGTATCGTTTAAATCCTCTCATAATATAGAAAAATATTAAGTTGAATATTTGGGTAGAAAATCGGCTCAAATTAAAAAAACGCAAAAAAACGCAAGAAAATATATATTTTTTATCCAATGAGAAGAGTTAAAAAATATATTCACCAAAAGCAATAAAAGAAACTGTTGAAGCTTTGGCGTTTGTCCGTGGGAGCCGATCCCCACACCATATAAAGAAAGAAAATACAAATTAGCAGCAGTTCAGTCATGTTCGGATCTGCACTGACAAATTTTCACCACAATAAAATACGAAGTATAGCAATCTGAACAACGTACATACTCTCCACATCAAATAAGCACTACCTAAAACAACTTGTGGGAGAAAATACACACACTTAACTGTTCAGACACACACATCAACGGTAGCTTAACACGTGCTGAAAATATTTCAACCAAAATATTTCTGGACTCATTTCATCGTCGTATAGACTTTTTAATTCTCGATATTATCTGATGTTTGATAAATAAAACAATTATAATTTTCTGTCTACTAGCAGGGTGACCCGACGTTGCTCGGGATTGAATGAGGATCACTACTGTGTCCTTTTTCACTATGCTCATAACACCATATTACTTTCTTTTAGTTTTCACTGTTTAAATTTAATTAAAATCGGATATATGTATTTAAGGTGGACACGTAGAGATTCGGGACCACTTCCATTGTCTTCCTTTGAGAATTGAATACGTATGCTATAAATCAAAATAGAATATTTTTCAAGTTTTAAAGAAGATTTGGCCACCATAGCTCCCTTAGGGATTCACTTAGAGATTCTGGAGGCCTTCCGTTGTTTTTCTCGGTAAATTTTACATAAGAATATACTTTTAGTTTTTAGTTAGTTTCTAACCAAAATATCCTCCATAGCGGTCGTATATTTTAGTTAGCCGCGTCTCTTCCTGCTGTAACTGAAGAGTTCCACGGTCAACCGAGCGGGTTCAGTGAATTGTTTAAGTGAGTTAATTTGAAAAACTTTAATAAGTTCAGTGTGCTAGCTTAGTCAGTAACGACTAAGACTACAAGCCTCAAGTTGTGGTTTCGATTCCTAGTGTCGATGTCAAGTTTCTTTATTGTTTATTTATTTATGTAAAATAAGTTCATCATAGTGAAATCCTAGAATGACCAGGTAGCTGCAGGTAGGCTGCCAATGTGACAACAAAACTCAATGCCATTGCCAAATCTGGCTGTCCGAGAACTTTGCCGACTACATTTTACCTGACATGTGGCCTCCCATCTCGCTTGAATGCAACCCTCTTGACTTCTTTGTGTATTGATTTACTCCTCTCCAGGAGTTAGGCACAAGGCCAGTTTTTATCTTACTCCCACAAGTAAGATGTGACCCAAGGTCGGGTCGGGAAAGTGGGGTTTAAAAATTGCCTGGGCAGCCCAGTCGGAATTCCCTGGTAGGGGCGCCTCAGGCAGTAGGCAATAAACTTACTCCTCCCCAAAGAGGGGAGGCAAAACCTGAGAGGGTGGACCTCCTAGAACTGCACAGGACAAACCCATAGACCGGTGTAAATCAAGCCCCGAAGGCCAAGACAATACCAGTCTATGGGGTGCAGTATCCATCGGAACAGATACTACACTTTGATCTTAGCCAAAAGACTTCTTTGTGTAGCTGCAACGTGACGGACGACTTAAAGGCAAGAATCATCAGAACCTTTACAGGGTTTGAATCGGGAGACAGTGAAGAAAGGCGTGTTGCCAGGTTCCGAGGTCATCTCTAGGCGTTCATCAAAACCAAACGCAGGTTAGGGTTAGGGTTAGGTTTATTCAAGTGAAATCAGCAGAGCATGAGATGAAGACAAACAAATCCAACCCTAACCTTAACCCAAGTTTGATGAATAAATTAAAAAAAATTTAACTGTGTTAAATTTTCCAAGACAATAATCGTGCAAAATAATATCGTCCGCACCCTGTATATATCTATTTATATAAAGTTAGGTAGGTGTATGTAGAGAATTCACTCCAAAACTAATTAACCAATCATTATGAATTTTGGAATACATATACTAGGCGTAAGGGTTAGTGATATATGTTATATTTAGCTTAATTTAGTTTTATGCAAAGGGGACAAAAGAGAGGGTGGAAGCACTTCATGAAAATTCAGATACCTCTGATCTTTGCGAAATTATAACAATATATATAAGACATCAATTAATAAATATTCCCCATAATTTCAGTTTCTTTTGAGTATTTAAAGAGTTTTAAAAAAAACCCAAGCTTAAGCCTTAAATTTTAGACATTTTCTAGAATTAAAATCATGTAATTGATATTAATCAAAATTAGAATAACGATTCCAGACGTAAGGTTTAGTATTATTATATTTTGATTTTAATCTTCATAAGGAGACATAAAAGTGGTGCAAAGCTTTTTTCTTCGGGGAATTAATTTTACCCATCTTGGGACGGGTCTTCTTCTAGTATATATAAAATTCAAAGAAAACCAGAAAATAAATAACGCAAGATGCAACTTTGAACGTTTGATTCTTATTGATTCTTCAATTGTGGTGCCATTGCTGAGTTCAAACTAAAAGCAAACCAAAGAAAGTGTAAATAAAAGTGAGGAATGCAAAATAGCGGATCAATTCAATTATGCTGACCATTTTACAAGTGTCATTCTTTGTTCAAAGACTTTTGCATTCGTCTCTCGGGAATGACTCGCATGTTGTTCTTTAATCAAAAACACGAACTGTGAAGTCGTTACAAGAAAGGATGCATTAATTCCGCGCTGGTTAATTAGCTTTATCGTACGACTAAAACGGGAACTGGTAATTCTCTATAGAATTTCTCATCATGTTTACCAAGCAAAGAAAATTAAAAAAAAAAACGAAAATAAAACAAAAGCAAAAAAAACAAAAAACATTCACACTTTAAAACGTAGGATTTAGATTTATAAAAAAGGAAACAAGTAAAATCATGGCAGAGCAAATTATTCCGTTCATTATAACATCTAGCTACCATGATTGCAAAGAACTTTCCATTTTTTCCTCTGTGTACCAAAAAACAAACAAACGGAACTTCCCATCTGTGGAACACAATACCACAGGACTGCTTCCGTGATGACTATAACTTAATGAGTAGATAGGTTCTGCCTATCGCCGGCCCTTGCACTCCTTCTTTGTCTATTAGCCAGGCACAGAGGTACCAGCGCTGGGACGTCTCAAAAACACCCAGTGCCTAGCCTTGTTTCCTTACTAGGACAATGAACGCCGTTCTCTTTCTCTCTATTTGGGCAACTTGGGGAAAGTTTTTTCGTCACTAAGTCTTACATGACCAGTCTGGGTCTCTCTTGTTCCGACAGGTTGAGGGTACAGGTTAGACAGCTTGTCTGGCTGCTGTTTCCGACTGACAGCAAGGAGCCCAAACTCTTGGGTAGCGCCAAGAACGGCTGCTCCACATCAGTTGCATAATACCGTGAGTAGTTGTATGTGCCATGTCGCGCAGACCCTGCAATTATCTCCGGTGGGCTTTCCCGAGGCCACAACCCCCATGGACCAGGTCGTGACTAATGGACTGGTTCTGTGAGCTTATTGGCACCAAACAAGGACCCACCTTGGCCAACCCACTCTATATCCCAGTTTAGGTTGACCCCCCCCCCCCCCCCCAACCTTCTCCCCTTTTCTTTCTTCTCAGTAGCCCCTTACGTCTACAGTGGCGGTCTGCCTTGTTTGGGGTGAACTACGTTAAAAAAACCAAAACAAAAAAAACATGATCATCTTCAAGTCCAATGTCAACAAATACTTACCGAGCCGTCCTCTTAAGTAATCAAATTCTGTCAATTTCACCCATCGTTTCCAATCCTCTCATAGTATTGTTCATCATCAAACGCATTAACAATTATCCTTGAGTGGCTTTTAGCCTTGGTAAGTGGGGACTCTTTAGTATTAAAAGAAATCTCCTTGTACGCCAATCCGGTCTTACGATGACAATCCTGCCTCTGCTACCAATGAATCCTTATATGTCTATAGAGTCAATCCATGATCAACACTTTTTACCACAAGAGGAACAGGTCAGAGCGCCGACAAGCACATTGATATGTTATGCACTAGATGCCCGGTGACCCTACAACTGACCATTAAAATACGTAATCTATGTAAGTACTATAAAGCTCTGTCGCAGAAAGTATCAAGCACCGTATATAAGTGCCTAACAAAAACTTTGAGCTGGTGTTAAAAACCAAGTAAGGTATGTGTATATATTTATATATTTATATATTTATATGTACATGATAATCTTCTAGACTAATGAATGTATTATTAGGAATTTTGTCATATATATTCAAGGCAACACGGTGAGTAACATGGGTGCATTACTTTTTTGTGTAAACTTTACCCATTTAGGAGACACTCCCTCATCCCAAACTCGACCCTCCCCTCCAAAACAAACTTTTAAAATAAGTTATATAAAAAGATTTTAATAGAGAAAATAATTGCTCTACATCAACTTTTGAGTTATATTAAGTCAGACATTTTTAACAGAAAGTCCAAGTTCAGAGCTATAATCAAATGCATTTTTTAATATTTTCTTTCTAGCTGGTCCAATTAATATATACTAGCGGAACCCGTGTAAATTACACGAAATGATGTTTTCAATACGGGTCCTAATGTAACAAAGCACCCTCTATTTGTTAGTAAGTTACGCTTGCTTTATTATGAGCCACCCCCCCTTCTGGGTAAGAGTTAAATAATTGTTTGAAATAGTAACTCGTGTACGATGGACACTGCCATATCTACTAAAAAAGGTTGATATGCCATCCTTTCAACAAAAAAAAACAACAACAAAATAATACTGGCCGATATCCTACGTTTTAAGCAGTCAACGTAATTAAATAGACAATGCCATTAAAAACGCCAACATAAAAACAAAAAATAGTTTTAAGTTTTAAGCAACACAAAACAGTAGTTTTTAACCAGGTAATAAAAAATGTATTATTTCTTCCCCTTCCCCTCGAACTGTAGAATAAAAATCTTAGAGGCTGGTTGGGATCGAACTATAAACCAGTCGGGCCGAAGTAAAAAATACCACCTCGCTAACCATTGCGCCAGAGGGATACACATATAAATATTCCTAGACGCAGGCTAGTTGAATGTTTTTAAAAATTTAGGAGCGGCACGCATGCGCAGAGCTTTTGCCGGAAGCGTGACACACGAACACACACGCTATCGTATTAATATATATATAATTATGTAATAATAAATATTTGATTATCTACAGACGTATATGTTTCATCTTTTCGAAGTCATCAGTGTAGACATAACTGTTCAAACCGATCGCACGATCTGAACCCTGAAACAAGAGTCACATTTAACTCCAAATCCCGACACCCTAACCGATGCAGCTATTCTGAATGACTATACGATGGGGTGAGAAATAAATCCTATTATGCCGAGCAGGCAACGATAGTCAGCTGCCTTAACAGTGTTCAACAGGGAGGAACATGTATTTATAGCTATGATTTGACGGCTGTATTATTACTTCACACTAGAGAGCCCGGCCGAAATGGGGGCTACAAATAATTATTTAATAATAAATATTTAATTATCTACAGACGTATACGTTTCATCCTTTAGGAATCATCAGTGTAGAGATAATAATTCAAACTGGTTGCACGGTTCGAACCTTGGAACAAGAGTCACCTTTATCTCCAAATCTCGACGTCCTAACCGATGCAGCCATTCTGATTATGACATTGAACGTTTTGGAGTTAAAATCAAGTTAGTATTGCGTATTAATTATAAAAAAAAACAGTTTTTAACACTTTTTAAATTAGTACATAGGCTTTTTATACCAATAGTTCGTCCTAGCAAATATGGCGTCATGTAGGAAATAAGCCGAGAATACTAGCATTTTTACTCATTTAAAAAAGTGTTTTTCTTCAGATTTCATGTGTAATACTATTTTTTTTTTAAACTCCAAAACGTTCAGCATGTCATAATCTTAAAAAAACAATAACTATTTTTTATCACTTATACACAATTTCATATCGCCTTCTTTACCCGCCTCTAATCTTAACGTTAACCAAATAATTTTAAATATTTCAAAAAGAATTGTTTAAGAATCGAATAAAATGCCATAAATATAATTCTGTCATCGTCAACTTAAAAGTGACATTCGTTTTATTTATTCAAAGAATGTTTCGATGACAATTATTTTTACGAGAAGAAAAAGACTATTTATTTAAAAAAAGACTTCAATTGTTAAAATAAATAAATAAATAGTTTAAAATGTTCCTTTTATTTATTAAAAAAATATTTAGTAGACAATTAGATTCATGGTTAGAAGAAGAAGAAGATGGTAAGTAAGCCACCATGGAATTTCTGCATGGTTCTGCTTGTACTTATTTAATACTAGTGTACATCTTCCAAAAATGACACAAAAAAATATGCTTCGCCAGTGTGTGCATTTGCTATTTATCTAGATATCTTACTAAAATATTCATATAAAATCATAGAATTACGTCTGTAATTTAATTTTAAATATACAAATTATTATTATCATTTCTGATGACCTAAAGAAAAGAAAACACCCGTCCTTGTTTTTTTTTGTTATAGAGTGAAGGATTTCTTCCCAAATTCATTTCAGGTGACAGGGTAAGTTGGAGGGGATTGTCTGAATTGCTATTTGCTTTTTCGCTTTACCTCACCACTTCAAAAGAGTTTCGTTCAAGGTCTACAAAAAGACATGTATTTTACTTGCTAACTTTTATGTGACTGAATGGAAACACACATATATATATATATATATATATATGGTTTTAATTATAGATTATTATTCATACAATTTCTGAAGTACAGTTTAAATATGGCACTGAGTATGTATCTGTGTAGTTTGAAGTAAATTAAAGAGTTATAATGAAGGGGACATAATTGGGACAGTCTTTAATATGGCACATATCAAAGAGTGATAGCAATGGGGCAGTATTTAAGACCCTATATATAATGATGTGAACAGTAGAGACGGATAGGCACTCAACAGTAAGGAGTTATAATTATGGGAGGTAATCAGGCCAGGCTTTAATACCATATATATCTAACATATAAAGTTATCTTGCGGGATTTTCAAAGTCAGAGCCAAATAGTAATCCGTCTGACACATAATACTTAATTTGAACTAGCCTATTTTTTCGATTTTTCTTTCCAATATGTTATTGGCACCAATATATTTTATTTCACATCAGTTTCTTTCTGAAAATAATTATTCTGGATAAGAAAACTTTTAAAGTGGATACATTTTCCCCTACTCACGAAATATTCTTAAACATTAAGGGAAGTATCTAATGTTTTATTTCCCTTGACTTCTGGAAAAATAAATATCTAAACCACTTTTATATTTTTGAACATTAAGGGAAAGTTTCCATTTTAATTATACATTATTACTATTTCTTTTACACTCGGACAATGAAAATTTTATTTTAATCTAAAACGTTACAAACCGACGAAACTGATATTTTTAAATGAAGCTTGATCGACTAACAGACAGACCCTCTTATAGAGATACGTTGTGTCCTCTGATAATACTATTTCAAACTTAAGCATGGCAGATCATTGAAAATACTATTTCAAACTTAAGCATGGTAGATCATTGAAAATACTATTTCAAACTTAAGCATAGCAGATCATTGAAAATACTATTTCAAACTTAAGCATAGCAGATCATTGAAAATACTATTTCAAACTTAAGCATGGCAGATCATTGAAAATACTATTTCAAACTTAAGCATGGCAGATCATTGAAAATACTATTTCAAACTTAAGCATGGCAGATCATTGAAAATACTATTTTAAACTTAAGCATGGCAGATCATTGAAAATACTATTTCAAACTTAAGCATGGCAGATCATTGAAAATACTATTTCAAACTTAAGCATGGCAGATCATTGAAAATACTATTTTAAACTTAAGCATGGCAGATCATTGAAAATACTATTTCAAACTTAAGCATGGCAGATCATTGAAAATACTATTTTAAACTTAAGCATGGCAGATCATTGAAAATACTATTTCAAACTTAAGCATGGCAGATCATTGAAAATACTATTTTAAACTTAAGCATGGCAGATCATTGAAAATACTATTTCAAACTTAAGCATGGCAGATCATTGAAAATACTATTTCAAACTTAAGCATGGCAGATCATTGAAAATACTATTTTAAACTTAAGCATGGCAGATCATTGAAAATACTATTTCAAACTTAAGCATGGCAGATCATTGAAAATACTATTTTAAACTTAAGCATGGCAGATCATTGAAAATACTATTTCAAACTTAAGCATGGCAGATCATTGAAAATACTATTTTAAACTTAAGCATGGCAGATCATTGAAAATACTATTTCAAACTTAAGCATGGCAGATCATTGAAAATACTATTTCAAACTTAAGCATGGTAGATCATTGAAAATACTATTTCAAACTTAAGCATGGCAGATCATTGAAAATACTATTTCAAACTTAAGCATGGCAGATCATTGAAAATACTATTTCAAACTTAAGCATGGCAGATCATTGAAAATACTATTTCACACTTAAGCATGGCAGATCATTGAAAATACTATTTTAAACTTAAGCATGGCAGATCATTGAAAATACTATTTCAAACTTAAGCATAGCAGATCATTGAAAATACTATTTTAAACTTACGCATGGCAGATCATTGAAAATACTATTTTAAACTTAAGCATGGCAGATCATTGAAAATACTATTTCAAACTTAAGCATAGCAGATCATTGAAAATACTATTTCACACTTAAGCATGGCAGATCATTGAAAATACTATTTCAAACTTAAGCATGGCAGATCATTGAAAATACTATTTCACACTTAAGCATGGCAGATCATTGAAAATACTATTTCACACTTAAGCATGGCAGATCATTGAAAATACTATTTCAAACTTATGCATGGCAGATCATTGAAAATACTATTTCACACTTAAGCATGGCAGATCATTGAAAATACTATTTCAAACTTAAGCATGGCAGATCATTGAAAATACTATTTCAAACTTAAGCATAGCAGATCATTGAAAATACTATTTCAAACTTACGCATGGCAGATCATTGAAAATATTATTTCAAACTTAAGCATGGCAGATCATTGAAAATACTATTTCAAACTTAAGCATGCAGATCATTGAAAATACTATTTCAAACTTAAGCATGGCAGATCATTGAAAATACTATTTCAAACTTAAGCATGGCAGATCATTGAAAATACTATTTCAAACTTATGCATGGCAGATCATTGAAAATACTATTTCAAACTTAAGCATGGCAGATCATTGAAAATACTATTTCAAACTTAAGCATGGCAGATCATTGAAAATACTATTTCAAACTTAAGCATGGCAGATCATTGAAAATACTATTTCACACTTATGCATGGCAGATCATTGAAAATACTATTTCAAACTTAAGCATGGCAGATCATTGAAAATACTATTTCAAACTTAAGCATGGCAGATCAATGAAAATACTATTTCAAACTTAAGCATGGCAGATCATTGAAAATACTATTTCACACTTAAGCATGGCAGATCATTGAAAATACTATTTCAAACTTAAGCATGGCAGATCATTGAAAATACTATTTCAAACTTAAGCATGGCAGATCATTGAAAATACTATTTCAAACTTAAGCATGGCAGATCATTGAAAATACTATTTCAAACTTAAGCATGGCAGATCATTGAAAATACTATTTCAAACTTAAGCATGGCAAATCATTGAAAATACTATTTCAAACTTAAGCATGGCAGATCATTGAAAATACTATTTCAAACTTAAGCATAGCAGATCATTGAAAATACTATTTTAAACTTAAGCATGGCAGATCATTGAAAATACTATTTCAAACTTAAGCATGGCAGATCAATGAAAATACTATTTCAAACTTAAGCATGGCAGATCATTGAAAATACTATTTCAAACTTAAGCATGGCAGATCATTGAAAATACTATTTCAAACTTAAGCATGGCAGATCATTGAAAATACTATTTCAAACTTAAGCATAGCAGATCATTGAAAATACTATTTCAAACTTAAGCATAGCAGACCATTGAAAATGCTATTTTAAAATTAAGCGTGACGGACTGACAAAACTGATATTTCAAACTGAGCTTAACCAACATATAGAAAGACTTTATAGATCTGCATCTAATAATTCTATTTCAAACTAAAGCGTTAGACAACCGAAAATGGTTTTTCAAACTTAAGCATGACAAACCATTGAAAATGCTAAACGTTAAGCTTGATGGACCAACAAAACTGATATTTAAAAGTGAAGCTTGACCAACCACCGGACATCCCCTCTTATAGATCTGCATTATGCCATATATTGTCCTATTTAAAACTGAACCTTCCGCCAGATGGACTGATGGACAGAGCTCCTCATACCGACGCGAGGACTCATCTTAAAACACCTATTCACACACTTGGCTCGAAGCAAAAGATTCTTTTTTGTAAACTTGCGTCATTTTAATTGTTCAGCTATCAGCAATTTTACGTGCACTTTCATAGTAAAAGCGTACAACAGCTGGAAGAGGTTATCGGATCCTAAATATATATACTACACACACACACACACACACACACACACACACACACACACACACACACACACATATATATATATATATATATATATATATTGCATCTTGACCGATGAATGTATTCGCTTATCTCTCTGAAATACCAGTGGGCCATTTCGCATGAATACTGACACCGAGAACAATTCCAAACGCCAAAATTATTTTTCTCTGACAGCTGCGACCTTTTCAACGATATAAAAAAGACACTTTGGTTTGAAAACACCTGCATATAAAGGGT
Organism: Sepiola atlantica; assembly: GCA_963556195.1. NCBI lineage: Eukaryota > Metazoa > Mollusca > Cephalopoda > Sepiida > Sepiolidae > Sepiola > Sepiola atlantica. Next base: position 19,354,098 of record OY744516.1, on the reverse strand, counting down.
GTTCAAAAAGTAGTGGTCCGCCCAGAAAGTTCTGCCTTTAAAGGTTTCATGTAACAGCCGTAATGTTGGCATGACCGATATTTTGGCATCACTTCCAGCGTGATAACCATCAATCAGTAAATCTCTGTAACAAAGGAAAAAAAAGCTATGATTGGTGAAAGCTATGAATCGTAGAAAGATCCGACCGATACAGATGACGTCACATCATATAAACCCAAGCAGAAATGCAGTGAAATTACTAGTAAGTTGAGAGAGGATAACCAGTTTATGTGCAAGAAGTGTAAGACGATAAGCTTGATGAGAAATCAGATGTGGACAAAGTATATTTGGATTGCAAAGCTATTGAGTGTGTCGAGAAGTTTTGTTACCTTGGTGATACCATTTGGAGCACAAGGTGGAGCAGGTGCTAGCATGATTGTAAGAGGTAGGAGTGGATGGAGTTACTCCATCCACTTAGTTCAGGGAACTTCTGTCATTACTAGCCAGCAGAAAGTTACCACTGTCGACCAAAGGAAGAGTCTATCAGGCATGTGTACGCAGTGTGGTGATGTATGGAAGTGAAACCTGGCCAATGAGAGTTGTGGACATGCGTTGCATGGAGAGAAATGATATTAGAATGATACAATGAATGTTTAATGTAAGTTCTGATGATCATGCCATCTAATAATCCTATTTTTTACTTAAGCATGACAGACCATTGAAAATGCTACTTAAACGTTAAGCTTGACAGACCAACGAAAGGAAGAATTAAATCGGTACAGTATAGGGAGATGTGTACAGAACAGGGGACTTTAATAGTATAGCCACGTTGAAAAAATGGATGAGAGTTCTTGGGTTAGTAGATGTAGAGCAGTAAAGGTAACGAGCCTAGTTCACAGGGGAACGTCAACAAAAACATGAGAGGAAGTGATAAAAATGGACTTGAGAGAAAGAGGGATAAATAAAGACCTGACCACAGTTTGGAAGTCAATTTCATGTAAACCCGATGATCCTGGTGATGATAATGATGATGATTATGCGGAGGTGAGGGAGGAGGAGTCATTAGGATTGCTACATGTACCTGAACCCCTATTTTAATTTAATTCGCAAATTCATAAAATATGATATATCCGTTTAGAAATTCTACTTGCATAACTAAAAATAATAAGTCTCTTTACTTCTATAATATTTTTCTGGATGACTAGAAAAATAGCCAATCCCAGGATGGGTAAAATGAATTTCCCGAACAGTGTTGCACCAATTTTAGGTCAGAATTAAATGTATTCTTTTGGATGAGTCCTATTATTTTCAATTGAACTGTTTTACTTTGGACCTGAATCCCTATATTATTCAAACTGGAACTTTTCACTATACAGACTATATGTTTTTTTACTGTACACCTGCTTAATTCTGATTTCCTAGATATGCTTGCTTGGATATGTTACTTTTTGTGGGGATGATTCATTTTGCTCAAAACATATTTTTTATATTTTTATATTCATTATTTGACCTATTTACATAATGACGTTTCCATAGACTCTTACGTATTAATAATACTATCCTGTTGTGTAAATTGACAAGATACCAGCCTGTTAAGATGCGATTATGAGTTTGTTTCCCATTTGAGGACTCAAAATCGTTTTTATAATATTCTTATTTTTAAATTGCGGTTGACTTTTTACTTTGACAGAGTGGGAGGGAAAATAATAAAGGTTTTGTAAAGCTCTAACATGTCGTATTTTGAGATAATAATTAGAATCTATTACTCAGCATAGACTGGTACTTCGGCTCGTTCAAAATATTTGACAATAATCAAATTTTATTCTTAAAAAAAAAAAAAAGAGAAGACAGACGAAATAATATAATGCCAGAAAACAGTGACACGTATTGACAAGAAGTTAAAATACCATCATTTGTTTAAAAATTGAAAAAAAAAACCATAAAATAAACATTAAGAGACTGATCACAAGTGTTTTTGAATTCTTACCTGAACTCCGATATTAACCAATCAAATCACTTAGTACTCCTAGAACCTGAAAAAGAAAAGTGAAAGAGAATGTAATCAAAAGGGATTGAAGAAATTGGTTAAAATAATGGATGGGGGGGGGGGGGGGGGGGGCGGGGAAAGATAGGACAATTTTATATATATTTTTTTTAATAATAAGGTGGCCTCCCTCTACCGTGCTAGTACACTCCTCACACCTGACATTATCCTGTATCTCTACAAAGCCACCATCCACCCATGCATGGAGTATTGTTGCCACATCTGGGCTGGTGCATCATCTATTAGTCACTCCCTCCTTGACAAGGTCCAAAAAAGAGTCGCCAACCTAATGGGTCCCTCACTGTCAACCAAGCTCCAGCCCCTGTCCTATCACCGCAATGTAGCATTCTTGTGCTTATTTTACAAGTACTTCAATGGAGTATGCTCCGATGAACTGGCTACTCTGGTGCCCCCTCGGCGTAAATTCACTAGACCAACTCGACAATCAGCTAAAGCCCATCCATTCGCTGTGGAAGTTCCCAAATGCCGGAGAGCCTTCTACTCCAATAGCTTCTTACCTCGTGCTGATGGCCTCTGAAACTCCCTCCCTGCCCTCTGTTTCCCCGACAGAATCGACATGCAGAGGTTTAAAACTAATGTAAACTGTCATCTTGCTGCACAGCTCCCAACTTAGAATGACACCCTAAACCTACTCCCTAATTCTCAGTAGTCCCTTACGTCTACAGTGGCGTCCTGCCTTGTTTAGAGTGAAATATCATAAAAAATAAAAAATAAAAATAAGTCACCGCTTATAAAGTCACTCAAGGATAGATTATGAGATGGATAGATTGTCAGTTAAAGAGTTATAATAAAGTTAATTAGATCTCCAGCTGCTGGCTCTGAACGCTGTGACGTCAGTCACATGACTATCTTTCTCTCTCTTGGCATTTTAGCTAAGATCAAAGTGTAGTATCTTTTTTGATACTATACAGGGTGGGCAATAATAAGGGTCCTATTTTAAAAAATTCATAACTTTTTTATTTATTGATTTTTTTTTTTTTTTTTTTTTAGAATAAGTAAAGGACCCCTTCCGAAGCAAGCATGAGCCGTATTAGCCCTAAGGAACGTACCCTCATTTAGAAAACATTATTTTTGCTTAAAAAACTCAAAACAGTGTAAAAAACAATACTTTAGTTTTTGTAAGTTTTAAGAAGTGTTTTTCGGCTAAAATTTGTTTTGTTTATTTCAAAAAATCTCGGAAGGGTCAGTCTACACACACATAAAGTTTGGTGAGTTTAACTTTTATTTTGTGGAAGTTATTCAAATTCAAGTTATTCAAATTTAAAGATAGGACCCTTATTTTGGCCCACCCTGTACTTCATCTGTCTGTTCTTGGTCAGTGAAGGAGAGATCCTTCTAGAATGAGACAATTTTTATTTTTTTATCCCAAACTAGAGTTCCCCTTTTTTGGAGGGAAGGGGGTATTGTTTCAACATTAAAAACCGACCTTGTGTCTAACTCTACCCTCGTGGGGAGGCAAGTAACTGGTGGCTATCTTTCTATCTTTTTACTCACGAAGTCCAGAAACGAAAGGACGTTGATTCGACATCTGCTTGCTATAATTTCTTTTCAGCCTGACTTGGGGTGCCATTCAAATGCCCTAGAGATATGGCTATATTTTACTCATCTTATCGCCACTCCCTATTCTTTATTCACATCCATCCATCTTTTCTCTTACTTCTTAACAATTAGCCCAACACTAATATTTCTTACAATCTCTCTCTATTAATTCTTTATACACATGTACAACATCTCCCTCAGCTCACTCAGAGAATATACATCATTGTTGTTGAACCTTGCTTCATCGTTTCCTTCATCATTACATTCACTTCGGGCCTCAGAAGAATTTCTTTTTCAGATTCTCTCTCTGTTGAAGTGTTTGTATTTATAAATTAATGACTCTCTCTTTGAGAAGCTCCTAGGACTAACTTTCACTCCAGATATAAAATGGAAGACATATGTCCAATTTATTGCTGAGGTTATTGGGAAAATGGTTGGATCATTCTACCGCTCCAGAAAGTACCTGGCTACTGATGCATATAAGAGTCAGATACGTCCCAAAACCGAAAACTGCTGCCATATCTGGGGAAGTTTCACTCAGAGTGCTCTTTCTTGCTTTGATAAAATTGACTTCACAATCTAGTAAGGGATGATCTCTTCTGTTTTCTACAGCTCCTTTCTTATAGAAAAGATGTTGCTAGTCTTTCTCTACTCTAGCACTATTTCCATGGAAGGTGTTCAACTGAGTTTCAATCCCTAGTTCCTACTTGTAAAACTCTCACAGCAAGAACTCGTCTCGTTCCAGCACCGCAAAGAACTTTCCCTTCTTCCGTGTGCTTACATTAAACAGAATTTTCATGAACAGAGTTTATTTCCAAAGACTTTCCATCTGTGGAACACGTTGCCATAAAATTGCTTCCCTGAGAGCTACAACATCGTCATATTCTAATCTAATCTCAATAAACACTTGTCATAAACCGCCCTCAGAAGTGATCAAATTTTATTAATTCCATTCATTATTTTCAATCCTCTCATAATATTCATCATCATTCAACTATCAATTGACCCTTATCCTCGAGGGGCTTTTAGCTTTGATAAGTGGTGACTCATTAGTAAAAAAAAAGAAGAAAATTCAACAAAACTTTATAAAAATAGAAGTCTTGTTTTATGAGTTATTTTAAAACGGTTATAAAATAAGTTCTTTCTTATATATACTGATAAAGGGGTGTGAAGAGGGAGTTAATGTTAAAAGCTCGTATAGGCTGGTTTATGCATCGTACTGATGTCATGCTCTTACATCTGTCTTCTGGCGTTTTCCCTTGTATGTCTACCATTATTTTTATAGACAAGCATCACCAACACCTAGGCGTGATTCGGGATGTTCTTTCCTGATCTGCTATTGTTCATTCCACAACTCTCCAGAGTAAAATTTTTGATTTCCTCTAAAATATTCGACATTCAGACCAGCCTTGTCTGACACAAGGCCATTTAGTATTTGTTAAATAAATTGCTTTTAAAAACTTTTAACTGAAAAGTTGATCAAGCATAACTTAAGATTTAAACACTTTCAGATATGTGAGTGACCGATGAAAAATAAATTTTGAAATCAGTCTGGGTTACCCTGTAGCATTATGTGGCTGCAAATTCTTCATCGTCTTTGGACTTTGGAGAGTAGTAAATGTGGGGGTGGTGCGTCTCTTAAACAATTGTGTTGTGTTTATGACACATAGTAGCAGCAGTAATAGTTATAGTCATGGTGTGTGTAAAGTTGCTTTTTTTCTTCTTCTTGTCCATAACAGCAGTTGTATGCCTGTCTTTCTTTTTCTCTTTACTAGTCGCCATAGCCGTAGTTGTATACAGGTTGACAAAATAACAACTGCACACAATCTGCATTATAATACATATTGTTATTCTTTCAAAAATTTTTTTTTTAATTTCCTCTCAGCACTTTTGCAGTAATATTGCATATCTCCCCCCTCCCCCCGTCTGAGAGTTGGTGTGTGAGAGGATCTCGAAAAGATGTCTGTTCTTCCTCACAGACAAAAGCCAAGAGAAAAAACATACTTTTCTCTTTTTACCATATATCACTCCCAACTTCCTGTTCATGAAGTCATTTCCTTTGAACACGTTAACTAGTGGAAATGTTCTCTTTCTACATAACTAACACATCCCACATACCATATTACTACAACCCAAACAAAAACAACACAGCAACAATCTTGTACAGATGATTTATTTGGATGAGTTGTGAGTGATAAGTACATAAATTAACATAAAATGTATCAAATAATCAAAATAGTTAAAACGATTGTTGATTGGTGAATAAAGTTATTTAATACCGACTTTCTACCCCCCCCACCTATCTATATTCGTTTCTAAAAAAAACAGTGAAAATCATTCGAAATCAAAGTCACAGTACACCGTTACTGCAAAATGAAATGAAATGGATTTTAAATAAATATTTCTTTCTGTGCTAACAAATTAACATTAGCAAGGGCGTGAGTGGTTGCTGACAAAAAAAAGCTGCATGTTTCTCAAACTGGGGACTTACAAGTCTCACCAAAAAGGTTTTGAACTAAATATAACAACAAAACAAAATGGTTGTAAAAATACTTATTGTAAATTAGTGATATGTAGTAAAAAAAATAAATTGTTTAAATAAATGTTTGATTAGTGAAATATCACTTGAGTAACTTATTTTAGAGGTGGTTCTGTGATTAGTCCACTTGTATTCATCGTAATTTCAATGAATACTGCTCATATTCAGAAAATATTACTGATTCTACCTCCAACCTGTCTATATTCGTTTCGAAGAAAACATTTAAGATAGCGTTCACATTCAATGATTTCTGCTTCAATAAAACAATCTGAGAAATATCCTTTCCATTACTTTTGTTTTGGATAATCCAACTTCCAAAAAATAATAAGATGTTAAATAAAGAATGCTACTTTTGAGGTTGGAGTTATCTTCCCTTGCACTAACTTAGAGTAAAGTAGTCAGTAGTAACATGTGGAACTGTTGAAATTATTTTTTTTAGGTTAGAGTTATCTTCCCTGGACTCATTGTAAGCTTGGAATAAAATGGTCAGTAATAGCAGCTGGTATTGTTGGAAGTGTTTCTCCAAGGTCGGTTATCTTCGCTTAAATTATTGTAAGCTTGTAGTAAAGTTGTCAGAAGTAGCAGGTGGAACTGTTGAAAGGCTCTTTTTGAGGCTGCAATTTTCCTTTGAATCATCATAAGCTTGGAACAAAATTACCAGTAGTAGCCGGTAGCATTGTTGGAATATCTTTTCCAAGGTTGGCGTTATCTTTCTTTGAACTATTTTAAGCTTGGAGTAAAGTAGTTAATAAATACAGGTAGCACTATTGGAATTATTTTTTTAGAGGTTGGAGTTATCTTCCCTTGAACTATTTTAAGCTTGAAGTAAAGTAGTTAATAAATACAGGTAGCACTATTGGAATTATTTTTTTAGAGGTTGGAGTTATCTTCCCTTGAACTATTTTAAGCTTGAAGTAAAGTAGTTAATAAATACAGGTAGCACTATTGGAATTATTTTTTTAGAGGTTGGAGTTATCTTCCCTTGAACTATTTTAAGCTTGAAGTAAAGTAGTTAATAAATACAGGTAGCACTATTGGAATTATTTTTTTAGAGGTTGGAGTTATCTTCCCTTGAACTATTTTAAGCTTGGAGTAAAGTAGTTAATAAATACAGGTAGCACTATTGGAATTATTTTTTTGGAGGTTGGAGTTATCTTCTCTTGAACTATTTTAAGCTTGGAGTAAAGTAGTTAATAAATACAGGTAGCACTATTGGAATTATTTTTTTAGAGGTTGGAGTTATCTTCTCTTGAACTATTTTAAGCTTGGAGTAAAGTAGTTAATAAATACAGGTAGCACTATTGGAATTATTTTTTTAGAGGTTGGAGTTATCTTCCCTTGAACTATTTTAAGCTTGGAGTAAAGTAGTTAATAAATACAGGTAGCACTATTGGAATTATTTTTTTAGAGGTTGGAGTTATCTTCTCTTGAACTATTTTAAGCTTGGAGTAAAGTAGTTAATAAATACAGGTAGCACTATTGGAATTATTTTTTTAGAGGTTGGAGTTATCTTCCCTTGAACTATTTTAAGCTTGAAGTAAAGTAGTTAATAAATACAGGTAGCACTATTGGAATTATTTTTTTAGAGGTTGGAGTTATCTTCTCTTGAACTATTTTAAGCTTGGAGTAAAGTAGTTAATAAATACAGGTAGCACTATTGGAATTATTTTTTTGGAGGTTGGAGTTATCTTCTCTTGAACTATTTTAAGCTTGGAGTAAAGTAGTTAATAAATACAGGTAGCACTATTGGAATTATTTTTTTAGAGGTTGGAGTTATCTTCTCTTGAACTATTTTAAGCTTGGAGTAAAGTAGTTAATAAATACAGGTAGCACTATTGGAATTATTTTTTTAGAGGTTGGAGTTATCTTCCCTTGAACTATTTTAAGCTTGGAGTAAAGTAGTTAATAAATACAGGTAGCACTATTGGAATTATTTTTTTAGAGGTTGGAGTTATCTTCTCTTGAACTATTTTAAGCTTGGAGTAAAGTAGTTAATAAATACAGGTAGCACTATTGGAATTATTTTTTTAGAGGTTGGAGTTATCTTCTCTTGAACTATTTTAAGCTTGGAGTAAAGTAGTTAATAAATACAGGTAGCACTATTGGAATTATTTTTTTAGAGGTTGGAGTTATCTTCTCTTGAACTATTTTAAGCTTGGAGTAAAGTAGTTAATAAATACAGGTAGCACTATTGGAATTATTTTTTTAGAGGTTGGAGTTATCTTCTCTTGAACTATTTTAAGCTTGGAGTAAAGTAGTTAATAAATACAGGTAGCACTATTGGAATTATTTTTTTAGAGGTTGGAGTTATCTTCTCTTGAACTATTTTAAGCTTGGAGTAAAGTAGTTAATAAATACAGGTAGCACTATTGGAATTATTTTTTTAGGGGTTGGAGTTATCTTCCCTTGAACTATTTTAAGCTTGGAGTAAAGTAGTTAATAAATACAGGTAGCACTATTGGAATTATTTTTTTAGAGGTTGGAGTTATCTTCTCTTGAACTATTTTAAGCTTGGAGTAAAGTAGTTAATAAATACAGGTAGCACTATTGGAATTATTTTTTTAGAGGTTGGAGTTATCTTCTCTTGAACTATTTTAAGCTTGGAGTAAAGTTGTTAATAAATACAGGTAGCACTATTGGAATTATTTTTTTAGAGGTTGGAGTTATCTTCTCTTGAACTATTTTAAGCTTGGAGTAAAGTTGTTAATAAATACAGGTAGCACTATTGGAATTATTTTTTTAGAGGTTGGAGTTATCTTCTCTTGAACTATTTTAAGCTTGGAGTAAAGTTGTTAATAAATACAGGTAGCACTATTGGAATTATTTTTTTAGAGGTTGGAGTTATCTTCTCTTGAACTATTTTAAGCTTGGAGTAAAGTTGTTAATAAATACAGGTAGCACTATTGGAATTATTTTTTTAGATGTCGGAGTTATCTTCCCTTGAACTATTTTAAGCTTTGAGTAAAGTAGTTAATAAATACAGGTAGCACTATTGGAATTATTTTTTTAGAGGTTGGAGTTATCTTCCCTTGAACTATTTTAAGCTTGGAGTAAAGTAGTTAATAAATACAGGTAGCACTATTGGAATTATTTTTTTAGAGGTTGGAGTTATCTTCCCTTGAACAATTTTAAGCTTGGAGTAAAGTTGTTAATAAATACAGGTAGCACTATTGGAATTATTTTTTTAGAGGTTGGAGTTATCTTCCCTTGAACTATTTTAAGCTTGGAGTAAAGTAGTTAATAAATACAGGTAGCACTATTGGAATTATTTTTTTAGAGGTTGGAGTTATCTTCACTTGAATTATTTTAAGCTTGGAGTAAAGTAGTTAATAAATACAGGTAGCACTATTGGAATTATTTTTTTAGAGGTTGGAGTTATCTTCCCTTGAACTATTTTAAGCTTGAAGTAAAGTAGTTAATAAATACAGGTAGCACTATTGGAATTATTTTTTTAGAGGTTGGAGTTATCTTCCCTTGAACAATTTTAAGCTTGGAGTAAAGTAGTTAATAAATACAGGTAGCACTATTGGAATTATTTTTTTAGAGGTTGGAGTTATCTTCCCTTGAACAATTGTAAGCTTGGAGTAAAGTAGTTAATAAATACAGGTAGCACTATTGGAATTATTTTTTAGAGGTTGGAGTTATCTTCCCTTGAACAATTTTAAGCTTGGAGTAAAGTAGTTAATAAATACAGGTAGCACTATTGGAATTATTTTTTAGAGGTTGGAGTTATCTTCCCTTGAACAATTGTAAGCTTGGAGTAAAGTAGTTAATAAATACAGGTAGCACTATTGGAATTATTTTTTTAGAGGTTGGAGTTATCTTCCCTTGAACAATTTTAAGCTTGGAGTAAAGTAGTTAATAAATACAGGTAGCACTATTAGAATTATTTTTTTAGAGGTTGGAGTTATCTTCCCTTGAACAATTTTAAGCTTGGAGTAAAGTAGTTAATAAATACAGGTAGCACTATTGGAATTATTTTTTTAGAGGTTGGAGTTATCTTCCCTTGAACAATTTTAAGCTTGGAGTAAAGTTGTTAATAAATACAGGTAGCACTATTGGAATTATTTTTTTAGAGGTTGGAGTTATCTTCCCTTGAACTATTTTAAGCTTGGAGTAAAGTAGTTAATAAATACAGGTAGCACTATTGGAATTATTTTTTTAGAGGTCGGAGTTATCTTCCCTTGAACTATTTTAAGCTTGGAGTAAAGTTGTTAATAAATACAGGTAGCACTATTGGAATTATTTTTTTAGAGGTCGGAGTTATCTTCCCTTGAACTATTTTAAGCTTGGAGTAAAGTAGTTAATAAATACAGGTAGCACTATTGGAATTATTTTTTTAGAGGTTGGAGTTATCTTCCCTTGAACTATTTTAAGCTTGGAGTAAAGTTGTTAATAAATACAGGTAGCACTATTGGAATTATTTTTTTAGAGGTTGGAGTTATCTTCCCTTGAACTATTTTAAGCTTGGAGTAAAGTAGTTAATAAATACAGGTAGCACTATTGGAATTATTTTTTTAGAGGTTGGCGTTATCTTTCTTTGAACTATTTTAAGCTTGGAGTAAAGTAGTTAATAAATACAGGTAGCACTATTGGAATTATTTTTTTAGAGGTTGGAGTTATCTTCTCTTGAACTATTTTAAGCTTGGAGTAAAGTTGTTAATAAATACAGGTAGCACTATTGGAATTATTTTTTTAGAGGTTGGAGTTATCTTCTCTTGAACTATTTTAAGCTTGGAGTAAAGTAGTTAATAAATACAGGTAGCACTATTGGAATTATTTTTTTAGAGGTTGGAGTTATCTTCTCTTGAACTATTTTAAGCTTGGAGTAAAGTAGTTAATAAATACAGGTAGCACTATTGGAATTATTTTTTTAGAGGTTGGAGTTATCTTCTCTTGAACTATTTTAAGCTTGGAGTAAAGTAGTTAATAAATACAGGTAGCACTATTGGAATTATTTTTTTAGAGGTTGGAGTTATCTTCCCTTGAACTATTTTAAGCTTGGAGTAAAGTAGTTAATAAATACAGGTAGCACTATTGGAATTATTTTTTTAGAGGTTGGAGTTATCTTCTCTTGAACTATTTTAAGCTTGGAGTAAAGTTGTTAATAAATACAGGTAGCACTATTGGAATTATTTTTTTAGAGGTTGGAGTTATCTTCTCTTGAACTATTTTAAGCTTGGAGTAAAGTTGTTAATAAATACAGGTAGCACTATTGGAATTATTTTTTTAGAGGTTGGAGTTATCTTCTCTTGAACTATTTTAAGCTTGGAGTAAAGTAGTTAATAAATACAGGTAGCACTATTGGAATTATTTTTTTAGAGGTTGGAGTTATCTTCTCTTGAACTATTTTAAGCTTGGAGTAAAGTTGTTAATAAATACAGGTAGCACTATTGGAATTATTTTTTTAGAGGTTGGAGTTATCTTCTCTTGAACTATTTTAAGCTTGGAGTAAAGTAGTTAATAAATACAGGTAGCACTATTGGAATTATTTTTTTAGAGGTTGGAGTTATCTTCCCTTGAACTATTTTAAGCTTGGAGTAAAGTAGTTAATAAATACAGGTAGCACTATTGGAATTATTTTTTTAGAGGTTGGAGTTATCTTCTCTTGAACTATTTTAAGCTTGGAGTAAAGTTGTTAATAAATACAGGTAGCACTATTGGAATTATTTTTTTAGAGGTTGGAGTTATCTTCTCTTGAACTATTTTAAGCTTGGAGTAAAGTTGTTAATAAATACAGGTAGCACTATTGGAATTATTTTTTTAGAGGTTGGAGTTATCTTCTCTTGAACTATTTTAAGCTTGGAGTAAAGTTGGTAATAAATACAGGTAGCACTATTGGAATTATTTTTTTAGATGTCGGAGTTATCTTCCCTTGAACTATCTTAAGCTTTGAGTAAAGTAGTTAATAAATACAGGTAGCACTATTGGAATTATTTTTTTAGAGGTTGGAGTTATCTTCCCTTGAACTATTTTAAGCTTGGAGTAAAGTAGTTAATAAATACAGGTAGCACTATTGGAATTATTTTTTTAGAGGTTGGAGTTATCTTCTCTTGAACTATTTTAAGCTTGGAGTAAAGTTGGTAATAAATACAGGTAGCACTATTGGAATTATTTTTTTAGATGTCGGAGTTATCTTCCCTTGAACTATCTTAAGCTTTGAGTAAAGTAGTTAATAAATACAGGTAGCACTATTGGAATTATTTTTTTAGAGGTTGGAGTTATCTTCTCTTGAACTATTTTAAGCTTGGAGTAAAGTTGTTAATAAATACAGGTAGCACTATTGGAATTATTTTTTTAGAGGTTGGAGTTATCTTCTCTTGAACTATTTTAAGCTTGGAGTAAAGTTGTTAATAAATACAGGTAGCACTATTGGAATTATTTTTTTAGAGGTTGGAGTTATCTTCTCTTGAACTATTTTAAGCTTGGAGTAAAGTAGTTAATAAATACAGGTAGCACTATTGGAATTATTTTTTTAGAGGTTGGAGTTATCTTCTCTTGAACTATTTTAAGCTTGGAGTAAAGTTGTTAATAAATACAGGTAGCACTATTGGAATTATTTTTTTAGAGGTTGGAGTTATCTTCTCTTGAATTATTTTAAGCTTGGAGTAAAGTAGTTAATAAATACAGGTAGCACTATTGGAATTATTTTTTTAGAGGTTGGAGTTATCTTCCCTTGAACTATTTTAAGCTTGGAGTAAAGTAGTTAATAAATACAGGTAGCACTATTGGAATTATTTTTTTAGAGGTTGGAGTTATCTTCTCTTGAACTATTTTAAGCTTGGAGTAAAGTTGTTAATAAATACAGGTAGCACTATTGGAATTATTTTTTTAGAGGTTGGAGTTATCTTCTCTTGAACTATTTTAAGCTTGGAGTAAAGTTGTTAATAAATACAGGTAGCACTATTGGAATTATTTTTTTAGAGGTTGGAGTTATCTTCTCTTGAACTATTTTAAGCTTGGAGTAAAGTTGGTAATAAATACAGGTAGCACTATTGGAATTATTTTTTTAGATGTCGGAGTTATCTTCCCTTGAACTATCTTAAGCTTTGAGTAAAGTAGTTAATAAATACAGGTAGCACTATTGGAATTATTTTTTTAGAGGTTGGAGTTATCTTCCCTTGAACTATTTTAAGCTTGGAGTAAAGTAGTTAATAAATACAGGTAGCACTATTGGAATTATTTTTTTAGAGGTTGGAGTTATCTTCCCTTGAACTATTTTAAGCTTGGAGTAAAGTAGTTAATAAATACAGGTAGCACTATTGGAATTATTTTTTTAGAGGTTGGAGTTATCTTCCCTTGAACTATTTTAAGCTTGGAGTAAAGTAGTTAATAAATACAGGTAGCACTATTGGAATTATTTTTTTAGAGGTTGGAGTTATCTTCCCTTGAACAATTTTAAGCTTGGAGTAAAGTAGTTAATAAATACAGGTAGCACTATTGGAATTATTTTTTTAGAGGTTGGAGTTATCTTCCCTTGAACTATTTTAAGCTTGGAGTAAAGTAGTTAATAAATACAGGTAGCACTATTGGAATTATTTTTTTAGAGGTTGGAGTTATCTTCCCTTGAACTATTTTAAGCTTGGAGTAAAGTAGTTAATAAATACAGGTAGCACTATTGGAATTATTTTTTTAGAGGTCGGAGTTATCTTCCCTTGAACTATTTTAAGCTTGGAGTAAAGTAGTTAATAAATACAGGTAGCACTATTGGAATTATTTTTTTAGAGGTTGGAGTTATCTTCCCTTGAACAATTTTAAGCTTGGAGTAAAGTAGTTAATAAATACAGGTAGCACTATTGGAATTATTTTTTTAGAGGTTGGAGTTATCTTCCCTTGAACTATTTTAAGCTTGGAGTAAAGTAGTTAATAAATACAGGTAGCACTATTGGAATTATTTTTTTAGAGGTTGGAGTTATCTTCCCTTGAACTATTTTAAGCTTGGAGTAAAGTAGTTAATAAATACAGGTAGCACTATTGGAATTATTTTTTTAGAGGTTGGAGTTATCTTCCCTTGAACAATTTTAAGCTTGGAGTAAAGTAGTTAATAAATACAGGTAGCACTATTGGAATTATTTTTTTAGAGGTTGGAGTTATCTTCCCTTGAACTATTTTAAGCTTGGAGTAAAGTAGTTAATAAATACAGGTAGCACTATTGGAATTATTTTTTTAGAGGTTGGAGTTATCTTCCCTTGAACTATTTTAAGCTTGGAGTAAAGTAGTTAATAAATACAGGTAGCACTATTGGAATTATTTTTTTAGAGGTTGGAGTTATCTTCCCTTGAACAATTTTAAGCTTGGAGTAAAGTAGTTAATAAATACAGGTAGCACTATTGGAATTATTTTTTTAGAGGTTGGAGTTATCTTCCCTTGAACAATTTTAAGCTTGGAGTAAAGTAGTTAATAAATACAGGTAGCACTATTGGAATTATTTTTTTAGAGGTTGGAGTTATCTTCCCTTGAACAATTTTAAGCTTGGAGTAAAGTAGTTAATAAATACAGGTAGCACTATTGGAATTATTTTTTTAGAGGTTGGAGTTATCTTCCCTTGAACAATTTTAAGCTTGGAGTAAAGTTGTTAATAAATACAGGTAGCACTATTGGAATTATTTTTTTAGAGGTTGGAGTTATCTTCCCTTGAACTATTTTAAGCTTGGAGTAAAGTAGTTAATAAATACAGGTAGCACTATTGGAATTATTTTTTTAGAGGTTGGAGTTATCTTCCCTTGAACTATTTTAAGCTTGGAGTAAAGTAGTTAATAAATACAGGTAGCACTATTGGAATTATTTTTTTAGAGGTCGGAGTTATCTTCCCTTGAACTATTTTAAGCTTGGAGTAAAGTAGTTAATAAATACAGGTAGCACTATTGAAATTATTTTTTTAGAGGTCGGAGTTATCTTCCCTTGAACTATTTTAAGCTTGGAGTAAAGTAGTTAATAAATACAGGTAGCACTATTGAAATTATTTTTTTAGAGGTTGGAGTTATCTTCTCTTGAACTATTTTAAGCTTGGAGTAAAGTAGTTAATAAATACAGGTAGCACTATTGAAATTATTTTTTTAGAGGTCGGAGTTATCTTCCCTTGAACTATTTTAAGCTTGGAGTAAAGTAGTTAATAAATACAGGTAGCACTATTGGAATTATTTTTTTAGAGGTTGGAGTTATCTTCCCTTGAACTATTTTAAGCTTGGAGTAAAGTAGTTAATAAATACAGGTAGCACTATTGGAATTATTTTTTTAGAGGTTGGAGTTATCTTCCCTTGAACTATTTTAAGCTTGGAGTAAAGTAGTTAATAAATACAGGTAGCACTATTGGAATTATTTTCTTAGAGGTTGGAGTTATCTTCCCTTGAACTATTTTAAGCTTGGAGTAAAGTAGTTAATAAATACAGGTAGCACTATTGGAATTATTTTTTTAGAGGTTGGAGTTATCTTCCCTTGAACTATTTTAAGCTTGGAGTAAAGTAGTTAATAAATACAGGTAGCACTATTAGAATTATTTTTTTAGAGGTTGGAGTTATCTTCCCTTGAACTATTTTAAGCTTGGAATAAAGTAGTTAATAAATACAGGTAGCACTATTGGAATTATTTTTTTAGAGGTTGGAGTTATCTTCCCTTGAACTATTTTAAGCTTGGAGTAAAGTAGTTAATAAATACAGGTAGCACTATTAGAATTATTTTTTTAGAGGTTGGAGTTATCTTCCCTTGAACTATTTTAAGCTTGGAGTAAAGTAGTTAATAAATACAGGTAGCACTATTAGAATTATTTTTTTAGAGGTTGGAGTTATCTTCCCTTGAACTATTTTAAGCTTGGAGTAAAGTAGTTAATAAATACAGGTAGCACTATTGGAATTATTTTTTTAGAGGTTGGAGTTATCTTCCCTTGAACTATTTTAAGCTTGGAGTAAAGTAGTTAATAAATACAGGTAGCACTATTGGAATTATTTTTTTAGAGGTTGGAGTTATCTTCCCTTGAACTATTTTAAGCTTGGAGTAAAGTAGTTAATAAATACAGGTAGCACTATTGGAATTATTTTCTTAGAGGTTGGAGTTATCTTCCCTTGAACTATTTTAAGCTTGGAGTAAAGTAGTTAATAAATACAGGTAGCACTATTGGAATTATTTTTTTAGAGGTTGGAGTTATCTTCCCTTGAACTATTTTAAGCTTGGAATAAAGTAGTTAATAAATACAGGTAGCACTATTGGAATTATTTTTTTAGAGGTCGGAGTTATCTTCCCTTGAACTATTTTAAGCTTGGAGTAAAGTAGTTAATAAATACAGGTAGCACTATTGGAATTATTTTTTTAGAGGTTGGAGTTATCTTCCCTTGAACTATTTTAAGCTTGGAGTAAAGTAGTTAATAAATACAGGTAGCACTATTGGAATTATTTTCTTAGAGGTTGGAGTTATCTTCCCTTGAACTATTTTAAGCTTGGAGTAAAGTAGTTAATAAATACAGGTAGCACTATTGGAATTATTTTTTTAGAGGTTGGAGTTATCTTCCCTTGAACTATTTTAAGCTTGGAATAAAGTAGTTAATAAATACAGGTAGCACTATTGGAATTATTTTTTTAGAGGTCGGAGTTATCTTCCCTTGAACTATTTTAAGCTTGGAGTAAAGTAGTTAATAAATACAGGTAGCACTATTGGAATTATTTTCTTAGAGGTTGGAGTTATCTTCCCTTGAACTATTTTAAGCTTGGAGTAAAGTAGTTAATAAATACAGGTAGCACTATTGGAATTATTTTTTTAGAGGTTGGAGTTATCTTCCCTTGAACTATTTTAAGCTTGGAGTAAAGTAGTTAATAAATACAGGTAGCACTATTAGAATTATTTTTTTAGAGGTTGGAGTTATCTTCCCTTGAACTATTTTAAGCTTGGAATAAAGTAGTTAATAAATACAGGTAGCACTATTGGAATTATTTTTTTAGAGGTTGGAGTTATCTTCCCTTGAACTATTTTAAGCTTGGAGTAAAGTAGTTAATAAATACAGGTAGCACTATTAGAATTATTTTTTTAGAGGTTGGAGTTATCTTCCCTTGAACTATTTTAAGCTTGGAGTAAAGTAGTTAATAAATACAGGTAGCACTATTAGAATTATTTTTTTAGAGGTTGGAGTTATCTTCCCTTGAACTATTTTAAGCTTGGAGTAAAGTAGTTAATAAATACAGGTAGCACTATTGGAATTATTTTTTTAGAGGTTGGAGTTATCTTCCCTTGAACTATTTTAAGCTTGGAGTAAAGTAGTTAATAAATACAGGTAGCACTATTAGAATTATTTTTTTAGAGGTTGGAGTTATCTTCCCTTGAACTATTTTAAGCTTGGAGTAAAGTAGTTAATAAATACAGGTAGCACTATTAGAATTATTTTTTTAGAGGTTGGAGTTATCTTCCCTTGAACTATTTTAAGCTTGGAATAAAGTAGTTAATAAATACAGGTAGCACTATTGGAATTATTTTTTTAGAGGTTGGAGTTATCTTCCCTTGAACTATTTTAAGCTTGGAGTAAAGTAGTTAATAAATACAGGTAGCACTATTAGAATTATTTTTTTAGAGGTTGGAGTTATCTTCCCTTGAACTATTTTAAGCTTGGAGTAAAGTAGTTAATAAATACAGGTAGCACTATTAGAATTATTTTTTTAGAGGTTGGAGTTATCTTCCCTTGAACTATTTTAAGCTTGGAGTAAAGTTGTTAATAAATACAGGTTGCACTATTGGAATTATTTTTTTAGAGGTTGGAGTTATCTTCCCTTGAACTATTTTAAGCTTGGAGTAAAGTAGTTAATAAATACAGGTAGCACTATTGGAATTATTTTTTTAGAGGTTGGAGTTATCTTCCCTTGAACTATTTTAAGCTTGGAGTAAAGTTGTTAATAAATACAGGTTGCACTATTGGAATTATTTTTTTAGAGGTTGGAGTTATCTTCCCTTGAACTATTTTAAGCTTTGAGTAAAGTAGTTAATAAATACAGGTAGCACTATTAGAATTATTTTTTTAGATGTCGGAGTTATCTTCCCTTGAACTATTTTAAGCTTTGAGTAAAGTAGTTAATAAATACAGGTAGCACTATTAGAATTATTTTTTTAGAGGTTGGAGTTATCTTCCCTTGAACTATTTTAAGCTTGGAGTAAAGTAGTTAATAAATACAGGTAGCACTATTGGAATTATTTTTGTAGAGGTTGGAGTTATCTTCCCTTGAACTATTTTAAGCTTGGAGTAAAGTAGTTAATAAATACAGGTAGCACTATTGGAATTATTTTTGTAGAGGTTGGAGTTATCTTCCCTTGAACTATTTTAAGCTTGGAGTAAAGTAGTTAATAAATACAGGTAGCACTATTGGAATTATTTTTGTAGAGGTTGGAGTTATCTTCCCTTGAACTATTTTAAGCTTGGAGTAAAGTAGTTAATAAATACAGGTAGCACTATTGGAATTATTTTTTTAGAGGTTGGAGTTATCTTCCCTTGAACTATTTTAAGCTTGGAGTAAAGTAGTTAATAAATACAGGTAGCACTATTGGAATTATTTTTGTAGAGGTTGGAGTTATCTTCCCTTGAACTATTTTAAGCTTGGAGTAAAGTAGTTAATAAATACAGGTAGCACTATTGGAATTATTTTTGTAGAGGTTGGAGTTATCTTCCCTTGAACTATTTTAAGCTTGGAGTAAAGTAGTTAATAAATACAGGTAGCACTATTGGAATTATTTTTTTAGAGGTTGGAGTTATCTTCCCTTGAACTATTTTAAGCTTGGAGTAAAGTAGTTAATAAATACAGGTAGCACTATTGGAATTATTTTTGTAGAGGTTGGAGTTATCTTCCCTTGAACTATTTTAAGCTTGGAGTAAAGTAGTTAATAAATACAGGTAGCACTATTGGAATTATTTTTTTAGAGGTTGGAGTTATCTTCCCTTGAACTATTTTAAGCTTGGAGTAAAGTTGTTAATAAATACAGGTAGCACTATTGGAATTATTTTTTAGATATTGGAATTATCTTCCCTTGAATTATTGTGAGCTTGGAGTAAAATAGTCAGTGATAGCAAGTGGCACTGTTTGAAGACTTTTCTAAGGTAACAGTTATCTTAATTTGAATCGTTGTATGCTTGGAGTAAAGTAGCAAGTGGTAGCAGGTGGGAGTGTGTCAATTTGTATCACAGTGATTTTACTGGCTTAAAGACCAATTATGTTTGGCTCATAAGGGAGATTAAATGTATAAAGAGAGTCAGTGGATTGCTATCAACGACTTTTTTTCTAATGAAGTGATGCTGTTTAGCAGAGCATGCATTCAACCTTAGATTGCTCTCAATTACAGTCACTACGATTTTCAAAGGCGATCGACCAAAGTTAGCAGAAGAGTCTGAAGAACAAAAAAGAAGTAAAAGAAAAGAAAACGAGGAAGAAAGTGAAATCAATAAAGGTCAATAAAAAGCAGGCATAAAGGTCAACGTGCAATAATGCTGTCCGTAAAAAAAATAATAATTGCATTGCATGTATTACGTATGCTTACCACAGAGAGAGAGAGAGAGGGAGAGAGAGAGGAGAAAGAGAGAGGGAGAAAGAGAGAGAGAGAGAGAGAAAGAGAGAGGAGAAAGAGAGAGGAGAATGAGAGAGGGAGAATGAGAGAGAAAGAGGGAGAGAGGGAGAAAGAGGGAGAGGGAGAGGGAGAGGGAGAGATACTACTAAAATCTTGTGGATTGTGTTTGTTAGTTTGTTTGCATGTCCCCGTGCACAGTGGATGACGTTAAGGAGAGTAGAAAGTGGACCTCGAGTTTACTTTCGGCAGCCTCGTAACTCTCGCTTCCCTTATTTTGTCCTTTAGTCCTCACATTCCATGAGCGATGTTTCTTACAAAGGGGGAAGAATTGCTGTTTTCTGGGCGAAATCTATTAATCTAACGCTTATTGTTGGCTACTTTCTGACCTTAAAGAAGTATTTTTCTTTTAGCTCTTTACATCAAGTGGCTTCATGCCTTGTCTGAAGCCATATTCATGAAAAAAAAACTCCTAAAAAAACGATAACTTCATCCATCAAACCAGAGAGAGAGAGAGAGAGAGAGGGAGAGAGAGAGAGAGAGAGAAAGATGAGGTAGGGAAAGATTTTTTATGATGTTTCATCTAGACGACCCGTGACCTTTTTTTTTTTACAAAGGAATTACCACTTAGCAAGGCACAAAGGCCACTCAAGGATCAGGGTTAATGAGTGTTAGGTGGACGGTGAGACTACACCGTAATGATTGGTGATGGTGGAGGTTTGGCAAAATTTGATTATTTAGGAGGAATGCTTAACAAGAATTTGTTTACATTGGACTTGAAAACGACAATGTTGTAGTCAGTTGGGAAGCAACTCTGCGGTATTGTGTCACAGACGGGTAGTTCTAGGAAATAAACTTGGCTCATGGATGTTTCGTTTAATTTTAGGCAGAGAGAGAGAGAGAGAGAGAGAGAGAGAAAGAGAGAGAAAAAAGGAAATTATTGAGAGTGGTTGTAGCTAGACGAGTTTTTGTTGTGAATGTTTAACAGGGAAGGGGGCCATAGATTGAAGCTCAGCCGAGCATCTGCCATGAAAATAGCGATAGAGTAGAGAAAGACTAGCAGCGACTCTTCTGTGAGAAAGAGGTAGTAGGGAGGAGAAGAGAACATTGCCCATTAGACGTTAAAGAAAGTGCATACAATTCAAACGCATAACTACCTAATGGCTAAGAATTTGGTAATGTTAATTATTATGCTAGACACTTTAAAATGTTGCGACTAGTTTCATAATTGACATTATTAATTGTGGGATGTTCAGTTTTTATGTAGAGGGCTTCGAGTATTTTTAATTTTTTGATATTCTTTAACGTCATCAATTTCTTAACGGTTTAAACAGTCAAACTTTTAAATCTCTCATATGTGTAGAACGCCATCACGCTCTCATATAAATTTCAACTTTACAGACGCTTTTTCAAGTTATAAACTACTTGCCGTTATAATTCAAAAATGAGCACAACAGTAAAGTCATAATTTGTAAAGACACTAAAACTAATACCGCCTGAAGATGATTTGACGATTCAAATCGAATGTACTTGCAAAAAAGAAAAAAGAATGGAACAAGAAACCCATGGATCATATTTACATCAATTTGACCGAAACATTAGATGGACAATTCGGAAAATTGAAAAAATAAAAAAAAGTGGCATCAAACAAAACCACTCCGTGTTATTTAATAATGTTTGCCTAAATATATATATATGTATATACATATATAAAGCGAGGAAGAAGGGAGGGAGAAAGAAATTCTGAACTCGCATCTTAAATTGGTAGACATGATTTTGTAAGGTTTAAGCAGGAATTTATTAGCCAAAGCGCAAGACACAAGGGTATTAAAATGATGGCTTGTATGTCTCATGTGATTCGCAATATTTCATTACTACACACAATAATAACAATGGCTACAGCATCGATTGATGACTACCCTGCCTGGAAAAGTTTAACGGAGCTTTTGTTGAATACCAGCTCTCTGTAGGATTGGGTGAAAGAATCGCTCTAAATCAATTTATTTATCTACCTTCCACAAGGTAAGATGTGACACAAGGTCGGGAAAGTGGGATTAGATAAGCCAGCGCTCGAGAGGTGAGCACTCTGGCCATTTAAAAATTGCCTGGGCAGCCCCGTCGGCATTCCCCGGTAGAGGCGCCTCAGACAGTAAGCAATAAACTTACTCGCTCTAAATCAATATTACGAAAATAAACTGATATCTTTTTATTAATTCTTCAAAGTCTATCTTCGTTGGTCTGTGTCCGAACAAAGACAGAATCAAGAAACAGTGTAAAGTAAGCTATAATAAAGTATATTTTAAAAAAAAATGGGTTCATAGGAGGTGCAGTTGACTGTAAGGAAGATTAATCCTTATTGAAAACTATCTCTGTTGAAGATGCGCTGGTACTGCTTGTCCAATTAAAGGTCGGCTCTCTACTGAGTTCTCTGTTGATAATCTGCAGAAGTTGTAAGTTGTCGACTCATTTTGCTATCTTGGTGATATGATCTGTGCTAGTGCGGGATGTGAATTCAGTTTGATTTTGTGTGTATGGATTGCATGGGCAAGTTTCGTGAGCTTCTTCCCATATTAAGCTCGTTCATTATCACTTGTTACGCGAGAACGATTTCTAACAACTATGTCCATAGTGATATGTTACATGCGAGTAAACCCTGGGCTTCCTCTAATTTGTTCTTTTTGAAGATGCAGAGAAATAACATGGCTATTGAGGCTGAAGATGTGCAAATTGGAGTCAGTTCTGTGTTGCAACCGCACACGGTGGGATAGACATGTTGAATAAAGCTGTGGTTGGAAAAACAGATGTATACACATCTCAATTGAGGGTAAGCAACGAAAAGGCAGGCCGGGAAAGACTTGGAATGACTCAGTACAAAGATGATCTCAAGCAATGGGCATCGAAACCAACGTAGATGATAGAGTTTCATGAAGAAAGTCACTTCAAGTTGCCATGGCCAACGTGCAATCCACATCTGATGAAGAAGAAGAAGAAGAAGAAGAAAAAGAAGAAGAAAAAGAAAAAGAAGTAGAAGAAGAAAAAGAAGAAGAAGAAGAAGAAGAAAAAGTAAAAGAAGTAGAAGAAGAAGAAAAAGAAGTAGGAGAAGAAGAAGAAGAAAAAGAAGAAAAAGAAGAAGAAGAAGAAGAAAAAGAAAAAGAAGAAGAAAAACAAAGAAGTAGAAGAAGAAAAAGAAGAAGAAGAAAAAGAAGAAAAAGAAAAAGTAAAAGAAGTAGAAGAAGAAGAAAAAGAAGTAGAAGAAGAAGAAGAAAAAGAAGAAGAAGAAGAAGAAGAAAAAGAAAAAGAAGAAGAAAAAGAAGAAAAACAAAGAAGTAGAAGAAGAAAAAGAAGAAGAAAAAGAATGTTTTTGTATGCAAACATTCATTTCAGTTTGCTTGCTCACAGCTCGTCGGACACAACGTTATTAAGGATCCTGCTCATGGATTGAGACAACGCTTTCTCGGACCAAAACATAAAGGAATTGTCGACCAAGTTCACAACTCGCTGTGTCAATACAAAAGTCTTGCGGATCTTTTAAACACAGTGTGAGCATAGAATGGTTGACAGAGCAACATATCAGAATGCATGCGGTCCTCGGGGCATCAGACTACATTTAGTGCCGAGTCAGTCAGAATGGGTGACTTCAACGATATATACAGCCAGATTTGGAGCCACCATGGCTATAGTCATGTCGACACACCAGTTTCAATTAGATCACTGAAGTTAAGCGACATTGAGTTTGACCAATACTAAATGGGTGACCATTAGGGAAGACTAGGTGCAGTGTGTCACAAAAATCTGTTCAAATTAAAAAATCCAAACTAATCTATAGAAAACCATATTGCATAATCACATAGACACACCGGTTCCTATAGATCACCGAAGTTAAGCAACATTGAACCTGGCCAGTACTAAATGGGTGACAATTTGGGAATAGCATGTGTTGTACGTGAGAGGATGACGACATCGCCTGGCAAAAAAAAAAACCCTAATGTCCTCAAAATCATCTCCCTAGACCAGGATATACATGCGGCTTATAGGGACCACTTGCGAATTCAATATCCCCCGGAAACATTTAATTATGAAAATCAAACTTTTCTCTATAACTGACTTGTCCACCAAGTTTCAGTCATGAATCTCTAACATTCTTTATTTTATCGCTGTTCAATGATATGCAGGGACACTTTGGTAATCGTCTCATTTGTAGGAAGCGTGAGCTTGAATGGGCTTTACACCCACCGAACCTTAACCCTCCAGATTTTTATCAGATAATATCTATTAAAACAACGCCCAAACAATTCCTGAACTTAAGAGGACTATCGCAGCCCAAATCATGGCAGTGCCAAGAGAGGAATGTGTCAGAATAATTGACAATTTCACACATCGTATCCAGGTGTGTTTATCATTGAACAGTGATAAAACAAAGACTGTTGAACATTCATGACTGAAATTTGGTGGACAAGTCAGACTGAAATGTATTTGTACCAAATATGATTGGATTGCCGAAAAGATTGTGAATTTTATCAACGATTTCATGGGTAGCATTGTTTTTTGTTTTTTTTGGGGGGTTTAACCTCCTAGACTCATTGTTTTTTGTTAACCAACAGTTAGTGAAATATTTTGCCTGACGATGACACACAACACAGTTTAATAAAAATTTGGGGGTTACATATTGTTACATACATGAAATAAATCCCCCTCCCCCCAAAAAAATGAAGAAAAAAAAACCCAGAAAAGAGGAGAAAGAAAGTAAAGAGTAAAAAAAGAAAACAAAAAATAGGAAAAAGAAAAGGAATAAATAAAAATAATTAAATGATAGAAAAGAAAAAAAATTAATATATTGCAAATAAAAAAAATGAGTAAAAAATAACGGGGAAGAAGAAAGAAAGTAAAAATAAGAAAAAACGACAGAAAAAATTAAAAAAAAGACAGAAAAAAGCGAGAAGGGAGAAAAGAAAGATATGTAAAAAGGAAAAAAAGAAAGACACAAAAAATGAAATGAAAAAGAGAAAAAAATAAAGATGGATTAAAAATGGGATGATCGAAAAATAAAACAGAAGAAATGATGTAGAGAAAAATGTAGAATAAAAATGAACTGAATGTTTATAGAATATTCTGTGATAAAGTTTATTAATAAAACCCATTGGCAACGAAGCAACTTTTGCATTAAGGGGAAAGGAATCGATCAAAGAAAAGTCCAGCTGAAAATAATGGCTTATCAAAGAATGCCAAAAATGTCCATATTGAAAAGGCCATCAAAGGAAATGGTAGATTATTAGAATTACAAAAAAAAAAAAAAAGAAGTATTGTCGGGAAGGAAGAAACGGGTGTGGATGGTATGGGGATCGCCTTAACAACTATGGGGGTTCAGTCAAGAATCATTTTGGAGGAGTTTTCAATTTCAGAAACAAGATTTGTAGAATAATAGACTACATGAGGTGTCATAGATATTGCAGTCAATTCAAAAATAAAAGTTTAAATTTTTTTCAGTTTATCTTGGCCTTTTGGCTAAGATCAAAGTGTAGTATCTGTTCCGATGGATACTGCACTCCATACTGGTGTTGTCTTGGCCTTCGGGTCTTGATTTACGCCGGTCAATGGGTCTGTCCTGTGCAGTTCTGGAAGGTCCACCTTCCCAGGCTTTGCCTCCCCTCTTTGGGGAGGAGTAAGTTTATTGCTTACTGCCTGAGGCGCCTCTACCGGGGAATGCCGACGAGGCTGCCCAGGCAATTTTTAAACCCCACTTTCCCGACCTTGGGTCACATCTTACTTGTGGGAGTAAGATAAAAACTGGCCTTGTGCCTAACTCCTGGAGAGGAGTAAATCAATACTCATATAATTAATTTACAACTAATTTGATGAAATAGTTAAAGCTATTATCTGTCCTCTGTCCTCTGTCCTATGTTCTCTGTCCTCTGCCTTCTACCCCCAACCTGTCTGTATTGGTTTATAAGAAAACATTTAAAATACTGTTCATATTCAATGATTGCTGCTCCAATGAAACAAGTTCCAATCAGTTTTATAAATAAGGAAGTAAAAATTAGGAAACAGTCAATGATATAAACAGTTTTTACGACCAGTTTAAAAAAAATAGGTTAAAGTGTTGAAAAGATTTGCATGTAGATGTGAGCGGCAGATAATAATAAAATCTGACATCACTGGTGGGGGCGGGGCTAAAAGCCGACAACAATAACAAAATGGCTGTACAGATGATTTAGTTGAGTAAGTTGTTAGTGATAAATAACAAATTAATTTCTATATTGATAAAATTGCCTGACCACTACTCGTGTGTGTGTGTGTGTGTGTATTTCCCGCCTCTATGTGATTTACACATCATTATTTTAAATTTAATATTAATCGATTACACTGGTCAACATATATTTTGCTGTCAGGAAGCTAAAAAGTGATATTGGATAATTTGAATACACTGAATCAAAACACACGGTCAATTTTTTCTTATCAGATCAGATTAGCTAAGTACACGAAGGTCGGGGAAATATAGAAAAAACAATAATGAAGACATTTATTCTTGCATATAAAGTTTGTTGAAGACAAACGTAAAAGGGAAATGTACGAAACATGTAAGATGTACTCAATACGATATGCTATACAAAGAGAGAACAGACATAATCATGAAGTGAAAGAATACATTAATATCGCAATACAATCAATAAAGACATGTGTTACCAGGGTCGGATAGAAAGATATGCATGAACCCTGTATAAATAAATGTGACTTACATTTTGTTGATTGTGTGTTCTGGGTGCCTGTGCAGCTGCGACCAAAAGAGGGAATCTCAGAGGACTACTACCAGGGTTTGTAAAAACCATGCAGAGATGGCTAGCTGATTGAGGTGCATCGGATGGTTTTAAAAGCCAAGCTCAAAAAGAGAGAAATAGAGAGCCTCGTTCTGATTGCCCTAAAATGCTACCTGTGGAATCGTTGATAAAATTCACAATCCTTTAGATTTTTGAATTCTGAAACAGGAGAGTGCATTCTATCGTTCTAATCAAAGGGGGATAATTGTGATATAATCAAAGGGTAATCATTTTGATAATTTTGGAACCAAAAAACTTGATTTTTTTAATTTCGTGGATGAAAGAACATGTATTTTTTTTCTGACTCCACAGTGACTAATTTGGAGCCTCAAAATAAATGAATTTTAGAGTAAATTCTTTTACCCTAACCTGCTCGAGATAATACTAAATCAGAATAGGTATGGTTTATTTGGTAGTTTTCTGATGGACAGACAGAGAAAAAACTATTGTTCTTCATATAGAAGTTGAATTCTCAAAGCTCCTTTGTATGTCGGCTGACATCAATCAGACAAAGAGCTCTCGGTGCTTTCAACTCATTTCCTGTGCACTTGGGTGTATTATCTGTAATTTTATGTGCATCAATTTTTATCGCTTCTGTCTTCCCATAGTTGGCAAATGATGATACACCAACGATAGAAAAAGAAAACAGTTATTATATAAGTAAAAGTCTCAACGGGAAGAAGGAAAAAGGCAAAGAGAGAAATAATAAATATAAACAAAAATGGTTTTTCTCCTGTCCAATATGTTAACTCTATATTTGTATTTAATGGTTATGTCAATCAGTTTCTGGATAATGTTATTTTCTCCATATTGTAATTATTTTCTGAAGGGTTCTTTTATTTGTGAAAGATTGTTTTATTTTTATGTTTTATTATATATATATATATATATATATATATATATATATATATATATATATATATATACACGTAATGGCAGGTGAAGAGATAAAACTAATAAAATAATTACCCTCCCCGTTTGTGAGTGATGTCATGACATTTTTTTCTTCATTCTTTTTTATTCTTTTCTTTTTTCTCTTCAAACTGTTCCCCCTTTTCCCCATCTTTTTTCTTTCCTTGTCAGTTTTCTTTCATCTTTCTTTTTCTTCAATTTCAGTCTTTTCCCCATTTTTCCTTTCATCTTTCCATTTCTCCATCTTATTTCTTATTCATTCTCTTTTCTTTGCATTTCATTCCTTTTCACTTTTTATTCAACCTTGTTTATTATTCTTCATCGCTTTCCTTTCACCCTCTATTTGTTTCCTTCTTTTCCTTTCTTCTTTGGTCTTGGGTATAACCATAAATAAAATCCAGTGGCGAGGCCTCCACTTGAGAGCTGTGGGGAATGCGGAGTTGCTCCTTAGTTGCCATTGCTCCCAGGTCCCCTCTGGCCCGGAGGGGTAGTACCTGTAAGAACCCCCATCTATGGGTCAAATAGAACCTACTGGCACTACCAAATCAGGCTGTCTGAAGTTATTGACTTCCTGACTCAAAATACAACAAATATTGATATCTTATTGTTTTTTTTTCTTTGCAAAACTCAATCATGTTCTGCAAAATCCAAAACAAAAAACAAGTAAGTATTTATAAAACAAGCACATGGATACAACTCTGTAGTGATTCGACAGGGCCTGGAGTTTGGCAGACAGTGTGGGACCTATAAGGTTAGATTTTTTTTGCACGCTGCCTCAGAAGGAGATGCTAGTGGTTGATGCACCAGCCCACATGTGGCAACAGTCCTCCATGCACGAGCGAATAGTGGCTTTGAAGAGATATAGGATACTGACATTTGAAGAAGACTTTGCTTTTGTGTACTTATTCCATTTCTCTGTATATTTACTTTGTTCATCATTTCTGTTTTCTTGTTTCAATTTTAAGCATACATATTTTAGTTCATCTATATCTCTAAAATAAAAAGTCAGTCGGATTTTAAGTCAGACCCAAATAGCCTACCAAACGAACACCTCATCCCCTCCTCTTCTTCCTCCCTTCCCCCCTTTCACTCAACCAAACACCAAGAATAAATACTTAAACATATAGAGAACTTGAAGCATAAACACTTTCACCAAAATGACTAGATTCGGCATTAAATAATCCGAAAAGGGTTGATATGTCGTAAAACCAAACAACCAAACAAAACCTTTCTTCTTTTTCTTTTTTTTTTCTCCATTTCATTTTTTTTTTCATTCATTTAATATTTATTTCTTCCCCTTTTCAATTTTTATCTTTTCCTTCCCCATCCTTTTCTTCATTTATTTTATTGTATTTATTGTTCTTTTTCTCGATTTCTTCTTCTTTTCTTCTTCTTTTTCCCCAATTTCTTTTTTTTTCTCGATTTCTTCTTCTTTAATTTTTAAAATCTTTTTTTCATCTCTGTTTTCTTTATTTTCTTTTTCTTCTAACCTTTTTGTCCTTCAGTTTTTCTTTCTTTTTCATAAAATTTCTTCTTTACCCTTTTTTTCTTTTTCTTTCATCTCGTTTGCATTTTCTCCCCTTTTTAAAGTTTTTCCTTTACTTCCTTTTCTTTTACTTAGTTTAACTTTTATACTTTCTAATTTTCTCGATTTCTTCTTCTATTTCTTTCGTTATTTATTCTTCTTTCTCAATTTATTCTTCTTTCTTGATTTCTTTTATTTCTTTTTTTCTCAATTTCTTCTTTTACTTCAATAAAATTACCTCCATGTTTATTTATACTGTGTACAAAACATCCCATCCAATCAATGAAAATCCTCTTGTAGATATGGCCGTGAATTCAGAAAATGAAAAATCAAAGAAAAAATCAACCAGAAAATCGAACAATTTGACTAAGAGTTAAGTGCGCTCAAGCAGATACAGGAACATATGACACAAAAAGGAAAGAGTAAATAAAAACTATTATAAACATTTGAGAGTGAAAAGTCCAAAACTATAACTAATTTTGTTGATTGAGGGTTCTTTTAATCTCTCTCTTTCTCTCTCTTTTAACCTCTCTCTCTTTCTTTCTTTTATCTTTTTTCCTTTCTTTTCTCTCTCTCTCTTTCTGTTTCTTTAATTCTCTCTGCCCCCTCTCTCTCCCTAAAGTAAAGTAACATATGTGTTTATCGCACCAAAATCGCACCAAATTTAGGAAAGTCGTTCAACAAGACGAAAGTTAAATAATCACTCCACAGACCAAAATAGTTACCATTCGACACACCAACCCAATCACATTGTAAATACTCCAAAATTTGTTGGGACCAAAGTTATCTCCCTTGAAATGAAACTGGTTTCCAGGTCAGAGTTATCTTCCTGAAGGAAAAAAAATGCTTAGACCCCAAATCTCGTATGTATTCTGTAGGTTTAACATGGCTCATTACTGTTTTTATAGTTTGTCGTAGACAAACTAGTAATGAATGAAATGTCTTTGTCCCTCCACGCTTTTTATCTTCAAACACATGTATCATTGCCAACGTAATACATTAGTGAATTTGAGCATCCCCCCTCATGCTGAGAGAATTCATTTAATTTCCCTATTAACGTGTTGCTAATCTCAATAAAATAGAATATCAAATGTTCTAATTTTAAAGCACATTCTGACAACCTAGGAATTGCCTTGCTCTCATCAGACCCTTCTTTGTCGGAATGAAGTATGATTCAGCTCAGTCCTCGAAGCCATCCTCTCATGCATGATATCCTGTTATTGCCGATCACCTGAGGCGCACCTATCGTTGAATACCGACGGTCCGTTCATGGCTATTTTTGTAACGTTCTAGAATGCCCCGCCAGGAAGAGTTGGTTTTTCATTAAACTGGCCTTGTGTCACATCTTGCTGCCGTGGGAAGCACGTAAATACAGAGAGATCATAAATAGAATTTATCTGCCTGAACAACTTCCGGTGTGACTCCTCTATTCAAACAAGCACAAAAAGACATTCAAACAAACAACAGTATCGAAAACAACCGAACATTTAGGACAAAAAACAAAAGAAAAACGTTCTAGTATATTATAAAACATATGTTCTTATTCATCTTTTTCATGTATTCTGTAGGTTTAACGTGTCTCATTACTGTCTTTATAGTTCGTCGTAGACAAGCTATTAATAGATGAAATGTCTTTATTCTCCCACTGTTTCTTAATCATCTTTTACTTTCCAATAGGCATGTTGTAATTGTTGCTCAAATGATAATGATTAACATCTGTATTACCAAGAAGGATACACAGCGAATATTAGTTGGTTGTGTATACAAAGGATAAATGTAGTTTCTCTACACGGACGTTGCTTAATCTGACGAAATAGAATATCAATATTCTCATTCTTCATGTGTGTTGATATATTGGTAATGGACGTGCTTCCGGGATCAAGTGAGGTCAACTTAGCATGGAGACAACACACAGAATAAGTCTGGGGAGACGTTTCTTCCTTCGGACCTTCTTTCTTTTAAATTGCTTGGTTGGGTTTACAAGAAATAATATTGGCAATCCAAAACGTTTAGGTTCTTCTTTTAGTCACCAGTTTCGGTGTAAGTTCATATTCCAGTGCTTCCACTATGCCAAACTTAGGAAAATCGTTGAATGTTGCGATAAGAATTATCGATTTCTTTATCGAACTTAGTAACACATAAGCAAAATAGATAAACAAAAAGAATTAAAAACCACATCAAATGAGCAAGAGAGAGAAAGAGGGGGAGGGAGAGAGAGGGGGGAGAGAGAGAAGGAGGGAGAGAGAGAAAGAGGGGGAAAGAAAGAAAGAGAAAGAGGGAGGGAGAGAAAAAGAGAGAGAGGGAGGGAGAGAAAGAGAGAGAGAGGGGGAGGGAGAGAAAGAGAGAGAGAAGGAGAGAGAGAGAAAAAGAGAGAAGGAGAGAGAGAGAGGGATAGAGAGAGAGGGTGGAGGGAGAGAGAGAGGGAGGGAGAGAGAGAGGGAGGGAGAGAGAGAGAGAAAGAGAGAGGGAGGGAGGGAGAGAGATGGAGGGAGAGAGAGAGGGATGGAGGGAGAGAGAGAGATGGAGGGAGAGAGAGGGAAAGAGAGAAAGAGAGAAAGAGAGAGAGGTGGAGAAAGAGAGAGAGAGAGGGGGAGAAAGAGATAGATAGAGAGAAAGAGAGAGACAGAGAGAGAAAGAGAGAGAGAGGGGAGGAAAGAGAGAGATAGAGAGAGAGGGAGGGGGAGAGAGAGGGAGAGAGAGAGAGAAGGAGAAAGAAAGAGAGAGAGAGTAGAAAAGAGATCCTTTAAAACGTTTTATCTAGATGAACTGCGACCCGAAGGGTCACATGTCATCTACTATGTAGTCTACTAGACGAACCGTTTAACCTCTGGGGCGTCTAGTATACTATTAAAATTCTGATTATCTTGCTTGGTAATGCCTGGTTGGATGCTATCATTACAAAAGAACAGATACTACACTACCCCTCCAAAATAGAGAAAGTAATACCTTTGAGGATCCCCCATAAAAACGGAAGATAATGCCTGCGAGTATGGTATCATGGCAACAGAAAAGATACTAAACTATTCCCCCGCCCTCCCCATAAAAGGAGAAGATGGTCTCATGACAACAGAACATATATTACATTATTCCCTCCCTCCAAAAGGAGGATTACTCCCACCCCTTAAAAAGGAGGAGTTAATTACTGGGAGGACGGTCTTATGATAACAGAACAGATACTACACTACCCCCACCTCCATTAAAAAATAATACATTAATAGATTAAATCAGGGTTTTTTTTTTTCATTAGTTAGAAAATGTCTAGTCATAAAAACATAATTTTTATGGTTCCTCGGCCTTTTGGCTACGATCAGAGTGTAGTATCTGTTCCGATGGATGCTACACTCTGTGGGCCTTGATTCCGCCGGTTTGAGGTATTGTCTTGTGCAGTTTTAGGAGGTCCACCCACCCAGGCATTGCCTTCTTACCCTTTGATAAGGGGTTAGTTCATTGCTAATCGCCTGAGGCGCCCCTACCGGGGAATGCCGACAAGGCTGGCCAGACATTTTTTAGGCCAAAGTGAGCTAGTCCTTGTGCGCTGGCTAACCACACCTGACCTTGTGTCTAACTTTTTGGAGAAGAGGTAAATAAAAATACTTTGACCTTGTTTCTAACCTCCTGGAGGTAATAATTTGGCCTTTTGGCTAAGATTTCTCAGCATCCCATTTTAATTTATTAGAAACTGTTTAAAAAATTAATATGCAAATTAGAAATACCTAAAATAGTTAAGTTTTTCGAGGGTGTTTTTTTTCAGAGTTTTGTTGGAATATTTGTAAAAAAAAAATTTTCTTATGGCGGTGGGTCAGCGACTATAAATTGGTAATTTATAAAAAAGAAGTACCCTTCCCCTGAATTATAATTTGAGGGTTCGTTGCTCTCATGTTATGAAAATTGAAAATTGACACACACAGGGTGACCCTCTCTGCCCTCTCAAAATGCCACCCATGAATCGTTAATAAAATTCACAATCGTTTCTGCAATCGAACCATATTTGTTACAGATAAACTTCAGTCTGACTTGTCCACCAAGTTTCAGTCATGAATGTCCAACAGTCTGTTTTATCACCATTTAATGATATGCGGGGACACTTTAGTGATTGTCTCATTAGTAGAAAGTGTGATCCTAAATGGGCTTTAAACTCACCGGACCTAAACCTCCTAGATTTTTATATGTGTGTTTAGCTTGGAGATAATGTCTATCAAAACAATTCTCTGGCGTTTACTGAACTGAAGAGAGCCATCACAACCCAAAATGTGAACTGAAGAGAGCCATCACAGCCCAAAATGTGAACTGAAGAGAGCCATCACAGCCCAAAATGTGAACTGAAGAGAGCCATCACAACCCAAAATGTGAACTGAAGAGAGCCATCACAGCCCAAAATGTGAA
Organism: Sepiola atlantica; assembly: GCA_963556195.1. Lineage (NCBI taxonomy): Eukaryota > Metazoa > Mollusca > Cephalopoda > Sepiida > Sepiolidae > Sepiola > Sepiola atlantica. Next base: position 19,320,819 of record OY744516.1, on the reverse strand, counting down.
CTGAAGAGAGCCATCACAGCCCAAAATGTGAACTGAAGAGAGCCATCACAGCCCAAAATGTGAACTGAAGAGAGCCATCACAGCCCAAAATCAGGGCCGTGCCAAGGGAGGAGTTTGCTAGAGTTATTGACAATTTTGCATATCGTATCTAGGTGTACTTATCATGGAATCGGGATAAAACAAAGACTGTTGGATATTCATGACTGAAACTTGGTGGACAAGTCAGACTGAAGTTTATCTGTAACAAATATGGTTTGATTGCAGAAACGATTGTGAATTTTATTAACGATTCATGGGTGGCATTTTGAGAGGGCAGAGAGGGTCACCCTGTGTGTGTCAATTTTCAATTTTCATAACATGAGAGCAACGAACCCTCAAATTATAATTCAGGGGAAGGGTACTTCTTTTTTTATAAATTACCAATTTATAGTCGCTGACCCACCGCCATAAGAAATTTTTTTTGGACAAGTCAGGCATAGACTGAAATTTATTTGTACCAAATATAGTTGGATTGTGAAAAGGATTGTGAATTTTATTAACGATTCTATGAGTAGCATTTTTGGGGTGACCTTGTTATATAGTAGGGTCCATAACCAGGGGTTTTTACCCCGCCCAATAAACCGGTATTGTCCGAACCTTCGGGTCTGGATTTACGCCGGTCTATCGGTTGTCCGTCCTGTGCAGTTCTAGGAGGTGCACCCTCCCAGACTTTGCCTTCTCACCCTTTGAGAAGGGGTTAGTTTACTGCTAATCACCTGAGGCGCCCCTACCGGGGAATGCTGACGGGGCTGCCCAGGCAATTTTTAAACAGCCAGAGTGCTCAAATTCTCGAGCGCTGGTTTTTTTTCCCACTTTCCAGACCTTGTGTCACATCTCACCTTGTGGGAGGAAGATAAATAGAAGTAGGATCCATATTAAAGTTTTGAAGAGGGCTCCCAAAGATTCCTGCACCGGCTCATCTCCAGAGCACTACTAACCATCTCTTATTTCGGCTCCCTTACAAGATTGGGCTTCTCCAGTTAGCGGTGGTGTGTGTGGGCAGATTTAAGATAGTTTGTGTCAGCTCTGGTTACCATGTCTGTTGACATTGATGAAGAATCATTGATAAAGCATGGAAAGAACTAGACAAAATGATTTTGTGAATCCTTTCAAATTGTGAGAATGATCTATATTTATTGGATTTGGATTTGTTTAAGAACGCATCCGGCTGGATCTCAGATGAACAGAAATGTTTCCACTTCGGTAAACACTACAGATAATCAAACATGGCTGAAAATATTGGAAGATATGTAAAAAAAAATGAAGAATATCTTTCATACAAAAATTGCCATTCTGAGTAGAAATACTTATTCAAATATAACAGTTAAGTATACGACAAAAATAATTGTGGACTTGATGCGAAATGTATTATTTGGTTTATTCGAACTGCTATTCTCATATCGATTGTGTTTTTCGCAACGTTTCGGCTGCTGTCACAGCTGACCTTCTTCAGGTGCATCTTTTCGAATGTGGAAATAGTTATGTCAAACTCGGGAATCTGTGTGGAATTTCGAACTGAAGCCTTCATTTAATCCATGGGGGTTGATTGTTCTCATTCCGTAGGTCATGAAATGTTAATTTTTATGCTATTCTTAAATAATGTGCTAAGGATTGAACCTTTAACCTCCAGAAAACTGTCACTTGCAACAGATTGTTAACCAACGCTATTAATCATTATGCCCCGGGTCCATGCTAAATGTATACAAGATGATATGTAAAAAAGGAATAAATGAATATTGTGAACAATAAAAAAGAATATCTTAGAAAAAAACAAAAGAAATAAAAACAAAATCAATCACATAAGATAAGTCAATTTTATGAAATCTATTTTTTGTAACACTAAATGTAATTATTTTATACGAACATTTTCTGATAATCCAGAAGTAAAAATTAGATGAATTCCGTTGATCCATAATTCGTGAAAGAGTGTTGTCGTAACTATACAGATATTTGCGTTCCTATCCAGAGTGCCTCTTGTTGAAGAGCTTTTTATCCCCACAATAAAAACCAATCTTGTGCCTAACATTGCCCTCGTAGGGACAATATCCGGTGTCACCCTCTCCTTTCTTAGGGAGTATATATTTAATGTTTGTTGGCTGACTGAGGATAGAACAGGTACTACACTTTGACTCTAGCCCCGAAATCAGGTAGTACTGATAATTGTTGATAAAGACAGACTTTTAATTTATGACGACATATTCGATTTTAGAACAATTCATTTTGTAAAGTTACAGAACTAATAATCCATGTGTAAGGTTGCAATTATAATCTTCTTGACTCGTTGTAGGTAGTCGGTTTAATGAGTAGTGACAACTCCCCCTTTCTTTCTCTTGTTTTTAATAGCCGTTTTCATAGCTATAGTGCAGATATAGCAGCAGAAGTTTCTCTGTCTTCCTATGTCCATTGGCTCCGAAATAGGATCACAATTAAAAACAGAAAAAGAAAGATCAATGATACCCTTGCTCTATGGCATCATCTTGTTGCTTTATTCTTTTACACCGTTACAATTTTACATATTGCGTAAGCTTCTCCTCGCCCGGTCCATGTGGAGGGGGTTAGAGCTTTGAAAAAGACGTCTGAATCCAATCAGCTTGCCAGCCAAAGAAAAAGATTTTGCTATCTTCTTCACCACGTGTCACTTTGGACTTCCTGTCCATGACGTCATATCCTGACACATAGCGCTAATTCTAATTTTTAACTTCGAATGGAATTTTCCGCTTTTTCTTCTTATTCTAACCTTATGTGAAAATTCTGTTTTAACGCTATTTTAACGCACCCACACACAATATTGGTCTATTTTTTTATATACTTCATGTGGATCCTCCTGTAAGTACCTGATTCTAGAAAGAACTGGCGAAACTAATGGCAACAGCAGAATCGAACCGCTGGTCAAAATATCATACCGTAGTGATTCTGTCTGTTGTTTAAAAAAGATCACGAAAAAAAAGAATTGTGAGTCAGCAGAAATAAATAAGAGGTGGCAGTAGTGAAGTCGATACCGATGTGGACTGACGACCTAGGCATGCCAAGTTCGAATCCAGTCAGTTCCATAGTACCACTTTCATTTATAAATGTTGGCAACATTCATGTGGTTCCTCCTATACGTACCTAATTCTAGAAAGAACTGGCGAAAACAATGCCAGCAACGGAATCGAACCGGTGGCCAAAAATTATACCATTCCCCAGTCTGGTACAAGATTGCCAGTTCTGAGCACTCTCATCAGTACATGGTTTAAAAACATTAGCTTCTATCCTCATATTTTATGCCTGTATATAGTTTATTTTATTTTAAACGTTAAAAGCTTTTTGCAGCCAACAAATATTCCCAAAATAAAAATCAATCTATATTTCTAAAAATATAAAAAAAGTACAATAAATAAAAAAATGTTTATTGATTTTTGTAAAACGTAAATTAAATTTTGAGCGTAAAAATAGCTATTATTGATTTCTCGAAAAGAGATCCATCGATTATATGCCAGCAGTTACTTCCCCTGTTTATGTCACATGGTATTAGCGGTTTATCGTTATTTGTAAAAAACAGTTCTACCGGACTGACTCCTTTGATTCGTGAAGGGAATGAAAGTAGAAAAGAATTGAAAGTGGTTGGGAAATAATTACAAGTATTTCAAACATGGATGTTGCATTATTATAGCTAAATCGCTTTCACGCATCCGTTCTCATCAGATCACCAAAGTTGAGCCTGCTCAGGACTGAAATGGAGGATCATTTTAGAATACCAAGTGCTGTATGTGAAACACTCCACTTAGGTGAATAAATAAATTGCTAGGAATACAGAGTGCTGCCCCCCTGGGTGCCGCCCCCCCCCCAAAAAAAATAATAGGCCCCGCGCACACTTCATTTTGCAGAACATAACAGAAGCAAAAAGCCGCGCATGCGTGGTCCCCCTCTGTATGTGACTCGATGTGGCGAGTGTAAAATGCAATAAATTTGGCCAATTTGGGGCATTGTTGACCCCCCCTTTGACTCCCTGGGGGCGCGAACCAGAATTTTTCTGAGGTCAAGGATGCTCATTTTATATCCAGAACAATTGCCTCTACATTTTGGCCAAGTTTCAGAAAAATTGAATGGATGGATCAAACGTTATGGGAGAAAAGGGTCATTTTTTGCCATTTAAGGGGCTTTTGACCGTCTGGGGGCGCGAACCAGATTTTTTCCAAGGTCAGCGATACTTATTTTCTATTAGGAACAATTACCTCCACATTTTGGCCAAGTTTCAGAGAAATTGAACGGATGGATGAAAAGTTATGAGGCAAAAAATTACATTTTTTGCCATTTCGGTGCCTTTTGATCCCTTGGAGGGCTAACCAGATTTTTTTTCAAAAATCGGAGAATGTCACTTTCTAACCTGACCAAAGTTACAACTTCATGCAAAATTTCAGAGAAATTCAATGGATGGTTGCAGAGCAAAATCCGGACGGACGGACGGAAGGACGGACGGAAATGCCTCAAAACATAGGTCCCCCGATTTATAAAATCGGGGGACCTGTGAACACAACTACATCTGAATGAGAGCTTCATCAAAAAATATACTGGGTCAAATATTGCTACAAGATAGGCGCGTTCAAGAAAGTGCAGGACACTTTCATACCTCAGTTCAAATGTGAAAAGGCCCCTTCAAGAGGAGCATTCACGACTAGGTGGACCACTTTGAGAACTATGAGACAGTGTAGACCCTTACTGCAGCTAGTGACAACTGTCCAAACAATCCAAGGCATCACAAGAAGTATACAGCTGAGCTGACCGATAGCCTGAAACACTGCTGACCTTGTACCAGTCGCTTATTGGAAAGTTCTGTGAAAGATGTGTTTTTTTTTGTTTTTTAAAAATGTTTCTTACTTAGTTCACCCCAAACAAGGCAAGTTGGCACTGTAGACGTAAGGGGCTACTGAGAATTAGGGTGAAAGTTTGGGGGGGTCATCCTAAATTGGGAGTTCGTTTTTCTTCAATTTTTTTCTGTCCTCTTTAGTTTCCCTTTCTTTTTCTTTATCTTCTACACTCTTATTCTTTACCGTTTTCTGTGCTTTTATCTCTTTCTTTCTCTCTGTTTACTTTCCCTTCCCTTTTCTCTTTATCTCTCTCTTTTCTCTACTTCCTCACTCTCTTTTACCTCATTCGTTCTTTCTTTCCTTTTCATCTACCGTTTTTTCTCTCTTTCTCTATTTTCTCTTCATTTCTTCTCTCTAGCTCTCTCTATTTATTCTTGAAGCAAATTTCTCATCATCTGTCAAAAACAATTTATTCAGTAACAAATAATATGGATTTCTTCCTGCAAGATTAACAGCTGATGTGTTGACTTTAATATCACACGATAAGTGAGTCTATTAATGGAGGTTTTGTTTCTGGAGCAAAAGCTCTTTTTTTTTTAACATAGTTCACTCCAAACAAGGTAAGTTGCCACTGTAGACATAAGGGGCTACTGAGAATTAGGGTGAAAGTTTTGGGAGTCATCCTATATTGGGAGCTGTGCAGCAAGATGTTTGTTCACATTTAGTTTTAAATTTCTGCATGTCGGTACAGTCAGTGAAACAGGGAGCAGGGAGGGAGTTCCAAAGGTCGGCAGCTCAAGGAAAGAAGCTATTGGAGCAGAAGGCTTTCCGGCATCTGGGGACCTCCACAGTTAATGGATGGGATTTAGCTGATTGCCGTGGGTCCATAGAGTGTATTTACATCGAGGGAGCACCAGTGCAGCAAGTTCATCGGAGCACATTCCATTGAAGTACTTGTAAAACAAGCACAAGGATGCAACATTGTGACGATGGGACAGGGGCTGGAGCTTGGTGGATAGTGAGGGACCTATTTGTATTAGCGACTCTTTTTTGGACCTTGTCTAAGAGGGAGAGACTAGTGGATGGTGCACCAGCCCAGATGTGACAACAATACTTCATGCATTGGCGGATGGTGGCTTTGTAGAGATATAGGATACTATCATGTGTGAGAAGTTTTCTAGCATGGTAGAAGGAGCCACTTTCTTTGCAGCAGCCTTGGCATTGTCTTCTATATATTTGTTCCAATTCATGTTACCTGTGAATGTTAGGCCGAGGAGTTAAATAATTCCTATTTCAGTCACATAAATCCTTTAGAGTTGACTGAACACAGAAATGCCGGTTTGGTTAATTGGTACCCCGATTTATAAAATCGGGAGACCTATGTTTTGAGGCATTTCCGTCCGTCCGTCCGGATTTTCTCCGCAACAATCCATTGAATTTCTCTGAAATTTTGGATGAAGTTGTAACTTTTGTCAGGTTAGAAAGTGACATTCTCCGATTTTGAAAAAAAAATCTGGTTAGCCCCCCCCCAGGGCCTCAAAAAACCACAAAATGGCAAAAAATGACATTTTTTGCACCATAACTTTTCATCCATCTATTCAATTTCTCTGAAACTTGGCCAAAATGTGGAGGCAATTGTTGCTAATAGAAAATAAGTATCGCTGACCTTGGAAAAAATCTGGTTCGCGCCCCCAGGGGGTCAAAAGCCCCCAAAATTGCAAAAAATGACCCTTTTCTCCCATAACGTTTGATCCATCGATTCAATTTTTCTGAAACTTGGCCAAAATGTAGAGGCAATTGTTCTGGATATAACATGAGCATCCTTGACCTCAGAAAAATTCTGGTTCGCGCCCGCAGGGGGTCAAAGGGGGTTCAAAAATGCCCCAAATTGCCCAAATTTATTGCATTTTACACTCGCCACATCGAGTCACATACAGAGGGGGACCACGCATGCGCGGCTTGTTAATTCCTATTTCAGTCACATAAATCCTTTAGGGTTGACAGAGCACACAGAAATGCCGGTTTTAGTATTCAAAACAGAGTCAGAATCCTTTTTTTACCTCCTTTTCACCACCACAGTCACACCGCTGCCTGTCTGTCTCTTCCCAACAACACTAGACTTCGCTCCCAGCATCAGCAGCAGTGTTTCTTCTCTTCATGTAATCAAACGGTTCTAGGTTCGCGACCGCAAACGTCTCCCTGCAGCGAGTGCATGCCAGCCGTGGCCGCCCATCTCCCAGTCTCTCTGCACCATCACCACATTCTGGTTACAGCAAAATGGAGCAAGCTCTCACACTATAAACCTGTCTCAATATTCGCTGAAAGAGAACTTTGGAGGCTGTGTGACCAGTTTCAACACTGATTTTGAGTGGACACTTTACAATCCAGCCTATAGCCCATTTCTTTGGGACCACATTAAAGACAGAGGTATGCAGAGAGACCCAGGAAGTGTGGCAGCCATCATGCAGGTCCACAAAGAAAAAAAAGTGAGGGTCGCACCATGTGTCGTTCATCAGGGATTGAACCCAGAGTGTTCCGATTACAAGATAGAATCTTGTTATTTTTGTGCGATGATAAGAGTTCACTTATGCGAATGAGCATTGTTTTGCATGGGCGAATTCTTGTTGAGACAAAAAGAGTAGGAACTTTTATTTGTGGGTGGCAGAGTGAATAGTTGACGGGACGAGTTTAGACCCCGTCGGGTATTCATTTTTCTGAACTTGATGTAGTGAAGAGCAGAACAAAGAGAAGGAACAAAGGAGAGAAGGGAGAAAAAGAAGAAAAGGGAGGAAAAAGGAGAGAAGGGAGAGAAAGAAGAAAAGGAAGGAAAAAGGAAAGAAGGGAGGGAAAGAAGAAAAGGGAGGAAAAAGGAGAGAAGGGAGAGAAAGGAGAAAAGGGAGGAAAAAGGAGAGAAGGGAGAGAAAGAAGAAAAAGTAGGAAAAAGGAGAGAAGGGAGAGAAAGAAGAAAAGGGAGGAAAAAGGAGAGAAGGGAGAGAAAGAAGAAAAGGAAGGAAAAAGGAAAGAAGGGAGGGAAAGAAGAAAAGGGAGGAAAAAGGAGAGAAGGGAGAGAAAAGAGAAAAGGGAGGAAAAAGGAGAGAAGGGAGAGAAAGAAGAAAAGGGAGGAAAAAGGAGAGAAGGGAGAGAAAGAAGAAAAGGGAGGAAAAAGGAGAGAAGGGAGGGAAAGAAGAAAAGGGAGGAAAAAGGAGAGAAGGGAGAGAAAGGAGAAAAGGGAGGAAAAAGGAGAGAAGGGAGAGAAAGAAGAAAAGGGAGGAAAAAGGAGAGAAGGGAGAGAAAGAAGGAAAGGGAGGAAAAAGGAGAGAAGGGAGAGAAAGAAGAAAAGGTAGGAAAAAGGAGAGAAGGGAGAGAAAGAAGAAAAGGGAGGAAAAAGGAGAGAAGGGAGAGAAAGAAGAAAAGGGAGGAAAAAGGAGAGAAGGGAGAGAAAGAAGAAAAGGGAGGAAAAAGGAGAGAAGAGAGAGAAAGAAGAAAAGGGAGGAAAAAGGAGAGAAGGGAGAGAAAGGAGAAAAGGGAGGAAAAAGGAGAGAAGGGAGAGAAAGAAGAAAAGGGAGGAAAAAGGAGAGAAGGGAGAGAAAGAAGAAAAGGGAGGAAAAAGGAGAGAAGGGGGAGAAAGAAGAAAAGGAAGGAAAAAGGAAAGAAGGGAGGGAAAGAAGAAAAGGGAGGAAAAAGGAGAGAAGGGAGAGAAAAGAGAAAAGGGAGGAAAAAGGAGAGAAGGGAGAGAAAGAAGAAAAGGGAGGAAAAAGGAGAGAAGGGAGAGAAAGAAGAAAAGGGAGGAAAAAGGAGAGAAGGGAGAGAAAGAAGAAAAGGGAGGAAAAAGGAGAGAAGGGAGAGAAAGAAGAAAAGGTAGGAAAAAGGAGAAAAGGGAGAGAAAGAAGAAAAGGGAGGAAAAAGGAGAGAAGGGAGAGAAAGAAGAAAAGGGAGGAAAAAAGAGAAAAGGGAGAGAAAACGTGAGCAAAAAGTCGATTATTTTCATTTAATTAAATGAGATTTATCTTTAACGGCCCCATTGAAGTCAGAGTGAAAACGCTTCCCTGATAAAGTTTAAAACACTTTTTAGCTATTTTCGACATTTTTCCGTGCTGTTGATTTTTTGACATAATCGCCACACAGTCAGCTCAGATCCACAGAGGCCTGCCTCAGAGACGTCAAAGTGAATTGCTTTTGCTGTGGGCGGAGTGGTCACATTGCACAGAATTGCATGGATAGAAGATGTATACAGTGCTTCCAGTGTGGTGGGATTGGACACAGACCGCAAGCTGTCCAGGAAATGAGTCAGAGAATAAGATGTCAGCGCTGCTCCTGGGACAAGATGTAAACGAGGTGCAACCAATCATCTGAGTACATGTTAACCAAACACATTTATTTATTCAGGTTGCTCCCATACCATAGTGAGCACAATGTTATGCCATACCTGGAGCAGGAGGAGCATTAAAATAACAACGATAAATGGCAAGATACAGGCATGCTGCAGAGTAGTGTTAGTAAGGATTTGCATGGACTCTGGTGTATTCGCTGAGGTCAGTGTACTGGTGATGCAGAAAGATATGCTGGGCTTTAACATACTGCTCAGATATGACACTATCAAGGCACTGGGTGGTGTCCTCATTACACCAGCTGGGACTGAAATTCTCTAGGGCACCGGTGTGTGTCGCAGTTTGCATTGGTCGAACAGACTTTAAGGTAGAGTTCGATCAAGGTCAAAAGGTCTGGACTGCATCGTGGAAATGGATGGATAATAAAGCAACAACTAAGCTATGGAATGGCATCACAGAGTACTCCGTAGCCGCTAACGTTAGGGTTGCATATGAACGGGAGCTTGACGCCTGGATCAAAGATTGTTAGTTTATCCCGTACTCCAACCAAGAGCTTGGACTTCCAAAAGGTCTTATCCCTTTAATGGTAGTGGTACAACATAACAAGAGTGTGGCACCAGAAAAGATCAAATGTGGCACCTCAAATCATGAAGACCATCGTCGGTGCTGTGTTATCCCGGGAGAAGATCATCGAAAAGGCGATATTGGCATACTTCGACGACATTTACATCAATGAAGATATCAAGTCAGCGACGCACATTCAAGCGAAATTGGCAGACTTAGGCCTGAAGTATAAGGATTCAGAGCGGCTAGGAGACAGAGACACATGTGTTGGGCCTGGACGTCAGGGGTGGGGATGGCACCCTGTGATGGAGACGAGAAAATGTGATTTCCGGCCTCACAGAAGTTCTCATAAGACAGACCATTTTTTCCTTGTAGGAAAAACTCGTGGGACACCTGCTAGTGTGTTGCGTGGCAGTGGGCATAATAAAACACAGGGCGAATGCGCTAAGCAAAGGATGGGACAATCAAACAAGTGATACCCTTCTTTCCCGAATGATTACAGAAAATGTTGAGAAACCAACACACGAGTTTCCAGCCTGAGGAGAGTGGTATGTCGATGGAGAAGAAATGAATGTATTGATCGATGCCAGTTCACTAGTGTTGGAAGTCCTTTTGGAGAAAGATGGAGCCGTTTTGGGGGATGCCTGTTGGTTGAGCCTGTGAACAATGCCCAGCACATCAACCTGGCTGAATTAGATGCTGTGATGAAAGGCATTAACCTAGCATTAGAATTGCAAGCAAAGAGGTTGCACCTGCATATCGACTCCCTTTGTGTCTATCACTGGGTGTCTGATACCCTGACCGGGAAAGCAAGAATATGCACCAAGGCAGCAAGCAAGATACTAATAAGATGAAGATTAGACACCTTAAACACATGTGCTGCTACAGTGAGTGCACGATGAGCCAGCAGCAGATAGAAGACATCTACATGCAGAGCGGACATCCAGATGTCAAGAGGACTCTGTATTTCGTGAGATGCATAGACCCAGCAGTTGCCAAATCAGAGGTCAAATAAGTCATCAAGCACTGTGAGATGTGTCAGTCAATTTACCCAGCACCAGCACGGTGGCAAAAAGGATGACTAGAAGCAAGTGATGCATAGCAAAGGGTGGGAATGGATATCACTCATTATAATGGCAACCACTTTCTTACTGTCATCGACTGTGGACACACCTGCTTTGCGGTTTGGCGACCAATTAAACGACAAGACACAGCAAGAGTTATTCCACAACTATTGTCCGTTTTTACGAACGAGGAGCACAACATGAGATTTGGGCCGATAACAACCCAGCCTTTGCAGCCAGCAAGTCAAACAGTTTTTGTGTAAATGGGGAGTTCAACTGCAGCTGCGACTGGGATGTGCATACATACTATCAATGGCATCATGGAAAGAAGCCATAGCAACTTAAAAAGCATTGCTACCAGAAAGAATTGCTCCATTGGGGAAGCAACATACTGGTACAATGTTATGATGAAGGATGGTGTGTTTTCGGCAACCACACCTGCGAATGCTATCTACACGTGTGCAGTCACATGATGATGAGAAGATGAACGGGCAATATGATGTGGCAGATCATGTATGGCTAAAAATACCAGGCTGTTTATGTATAACCAAATTCAAACATGGGCAAGCATCTGGCGCGGTCAGCCAGCAATCTGTCCTGTTTCAAATAGGAAAAATGATGAGAAAAGTAATAAGTCGTCTGGCACTGAACTACTAATTGGTAGCGCCAGTGATCCTCACAAGAATGGAACCACGAATTCAGAAGCAGAAACTTCAGATGATACGGAAGCAGAAATTTTGTAAGACGATTTGGAAGCGGAAACTTTGTTGGTCGATTGGAAAACGGAAACTTTGTTGAACGATTTGGAAGCAGACACTGAGGTGCATGTTTCACTTCAAAGAAGCGCACAAACCAAAAGGCCAACACCACTCTGCATCATGTGTGATGAAGAGATCAGGGAAAAGTGTGGTAGCCATCATGCAGGTCTACAGAAAAAAAAGAGTGAGGGTTGCGCCGTGTGTCATCCATCGGAGATTGAACCCAGAGAGTTGATGCAACGAGTTTAGACGACGTTGGGTATTCATTTTCTCAACTTGATGTTGAGAAGAGCAGAACGAAGAGAAGGAGAAAGGAGAGAAGAGAAGGGAGAGAAAAGAATGGAGAGAAGAGAAGAAGAAAGGAGAGAAAGGAGAGAAGGGAGAGAAAACGTCCAGCAAGCTGTGATCCGAATTTTGACTGAGGCAAAAAGTGGATTAGTTTCATTTAATTAAGCGAAATTTATCTTTAACAGTCCCATTGAAGTTAGAGTGAAAACGCTTTTCTGATTGAGTTTCAAACCTCTGGTCAGTTTGTAAGAATATCATGGGCAACTTTGTGCTGTGTCTCAAGAAATGCAGAGAACTAAATGGATGTCATCTGAAACCAGTGGCTTGCAGAGAGGGGAACGCAACGGAACGGTGGTCTCGGGTATCAAATAGGGGCAGGGCAGCATCCAATCATATTCAAACTATCTCCCTTTCTCATAATATTTCTCAGTACTAGAACTTATACTTGAGTCTTGAGTCCCAAGGAGTTGACCAGGGCATCAATAGAAGTATTAAGACGGTAGTTCTTTACTTATGAGGTATAAAAACGAAATGTCGTCTATTCTGAACCTCTGCTGGAATTTGATTAAAATTACATAGGGGCGCCTCAGGTGATTAACAATAAACTAACCCCTTCTTAAAGGGTGAGAAGGTAAAGCCTGGGAGGGTGGACCTCCTAGAACTGCACAGGACAAACTCACAGACCGGCGGAATCAAGGCCCAAAGGCCAAGACGGTACCGGTCTATAGGGTGTAGTATCCATCGGAATACATACTACACTTTGATCTTAGCCAAAAGGCCAAGAAAATAGATCGTATTCTACAGTTAACAGAGAAAATATGTGGTGGTGGTGGTGGTGGTGATGATGATGATGATGATGATGATGATGATGATGATGATGATGATGATGATGGCCAGGGGTGACAGTATGATCTAGATGCTACTTATTTATCTTCTGAGAGGAAGTAAAAATTATAGCCAGAAAAAATAAACGGTGGAGAGTAAGGCATCTCAAACAATGTCCTCTTAAGTAGACTTAGCATAGAATTAGATACAATATGGAAACCAATAATTATAAATAATATATTAGAACATCATTAATTTAAATAAAAAAAAAAAATTCTCCCGGTGCTTAATGGTAAGAGCTGCCGACTGTCAACTATATGGTTGAAGGTTCAATTCCTACCTAGGGAGAGGTGCAAATCTAGCCGCACTAAAGAGCTGTGATAGAGCGTAACAGTCGGTCTGTGGATGACTATATACATATTTAAAAAAAATAAAAATATTTTTATGGAAATCGCACAAGACAAGGCATGAAGCCACTTGATGTAAGGGGCTTAAAAAATACTACTTCAAGGTCAAAATCTAGCTAACGATAAGTGTTATATGGATAGATTCCGACCCAGAAAACAGCAATTCTTCCTCCTTTGTCAGAAACATCGCTCGTAGAATGTGAGAACTAAAAGACAAAATAAGGGAAGCAAGAGTTACGAGGCTGCCGAAAGTAAACCTAAGGTCCACTTTCAACTCCCCTAAACATATACTAGAAGAATACTAGAAGAGATATAAGCAATATGTATAGCATTACTTTTTAATGTTAATTTTTTTCTTTTTTGTGGAGGAGGGGGGGCGGTTTGGGAAGGATACCCCCTAAATGGTAAAGTTTACAAAAATAAACTAATGTGCCCACATTACTAACCCTGTTGCCGAGAATATATATTCTATAATTCGTAATGATCTGTTCATTAGTTTAGGAGTTTACCCCACACATACATATTATTGAGGCTCACATGAACGTGCACTGGTCCAGTTAAAATATGATTACATAATATAATTCAAAATTTGATATAGATCAGTTCTTCCCTCTATAAAAACTTTTGTATCTCGCTTATTTTAAAAGTTTCTTTGTGAGGGGAGGAGGCGAGTTTGCCTACGTCTAAATGGTAAAGTTTACAAAATAATAATGTGCTCGCGTTACTAACCGTGTTGCCTAGAATATATATTCCATAATTCATAATGGTCTATTCATTAACTTAGAAATGAATCCTTTATATAGAAATATATAAACATATACACATACCTAACTTTATATATAGAGAGAGACTAGCTGTATCTACCGGCATGGTCTGGAATTACTTAATATCATTTTATTTTTATTTTTTTTATTTAAAAAATAATAATGTGTAAGTAACAAATAATTAAAAATCTCAAAATTTATCTTACATTTTGAGCCTTTTAGGTCATTATTCAAAATTGTCTTCGTTGTAATAATCTTCCTTGCCAGAATAATTAAAGAAACTTAAATGACTTAAACTTTTTTAGTGTGAATAACATGCTGCAAGGATAAAAAGGAAGACATCGTTAGTCAGAATCAAATATCGATTTTTCAGATGCATTGCTATTTAGGTCCCACATGGAAAATCTGAAAATTCCATAAGATCTCTCTCCCCCTCTCTCTCTATATATATTTTATTTTTATTTTTTCTTCTTATCCCCTGATTTTATTTTTCCTTCACATATTCTATTATTTTTATATTATATTTTATTTTATTTTATTTTATTTTTACTCTTTATTTTTGTTCTTATTTTGATTTTTTTCATTTTTTCTTAATAATCTTTATAATGTTTATAAGGTTTTATTATTATTATTATCAGTTGTATCTTTATATCCCTATTTTATATCTGTAACTTATTCTTTTTCCAATATTGGTCTATGTACGCCCTCCTGCTAATGGATGTTCCTCTAAGACGAGCTTGTTATTTTTTCCGTGAATTTCTGTAAGATGTGGTGCTAAAGGCGTTGATGAAGAGACGTTTTGGAGTAGCTTTTGTTGGTTTTTTAACAAATTAAAGAATGAAATAAAGTATTTCCAGAATGTTTTGGAAACGACCGTACGCCATAATAGACTTGTTGTTCTAATTCACTAAATCTCCTTATATATATATATATATATATATATATATATATATATATATATATATGAAGAAGAATGGAAAGGAATTAGAGAAGCAAAAGTCAAATCATAATTCAATTCAATTGCTCAGAGCAAAGTATATTCCGCAAAAAAGGCAATTTATTCAAGTTAAATTTTCCTTAAGCCAGGCTTTTCAAAGATCAAAATCTTATCATCAGAGGAAGTCGCTGGGATAGATAAGTTGGCAAAGGCCAAGATTTAAAATTTGAAAAAATAAAATAAAAGTTGTAGGGGGAAGAAACACAGGACAAAATTCTGCCCGAATGCAAGCAAATGTCCGATTGCTAAAACGTCCGGTGTCGAAAAGTCCAGCGGAGAGAATGAGATGTAGATAGGTAAGTCGTTAAAAGGCCCGAAAGGTTGTGAGAGAGGAATCAAAGTTAAAATTCCAAGAAGCCACAACTTCAGGAGCGGCGAAAATAGAAAATCCAAAGGGTAAAATGTCCAATAAGTGCATTTGGATTTTCTATTTTCGCCGCTCCTGAAGTTGTGGCTTCTTGGAATTTTAACTTTGATTCCTCTCTCACAACCTTTCGGGCCTTTTAACGACCTACCTATCTACATCTCATTCTCTCCGCTGGACTTTTCGACACCGGACTTTTTAGCAATCGGACATTTGTAGAGTAGAGCTATGGAGTAAGCTATGAAAATTCATAACTTACGAAATTTTATACTTTAGCTACAGATCTCAACATACTAACCTTCTTACCAAATCTGAGGCGATCAAGTTTAAGTCCTGAAGTTGTTTTACGTCTCTTGAATGATGCTATTTAGTATTCACTTGTCTTATTAGAACCTGTGGTTCTGAACTAATCATCATTTAAAAATTTCCTGATTTCATCAAATTCATATGTTTTACTAAATCTATGCTTAACTTATATAGTAGTTTTGCGATTTTGGAGAATATTAAAAGGCCATAGAATTACTTCCACTCAAGCTATTGAGCTAATCTTTTTTTAATCATAGAGGTAATCCACTAATAAAATAACTAAGTATGAAATCAAATTGTAAAAGTTGAAAAATAGTTTTTCGTACCCGTTGGTACACTATGCTCTGGTGTAAGTATATAAACAAAAACTTAACAATTTAAAAATTAAAACCTAAAATAGAAATACAAGGACCCACGTGTTAAAATAAATTCACTCATTATATTGACACAACAAAGGAAACAGGATATAGGCCAATCTATAGAAAACAGAACAATAGAACAGGATATAGGAAGTAACACTAACAAGAATTTTGTTCGCGGGAAGCCCAACGATTGGCTGAGAGAACAACAAAGAATCTGATTGGTTAACTAGCTAGCCGTGTATATAAAAACACCCGGCAAAAATAACTCCATGCATTTTAGCCTGAAGATTCCCTCCGGGGATGTAACGCGGGGGCCTCTGTGTAGCTTAATTGCCATAAATATATTTTCATAGCTTACTATATATATATATATATATATATATATATATATATATATATATATATATATATATATATAAGTAGTAATCATACATATCTAGAAAAAGATTAAGTTTAAAGCTTCCAAGATTCATATTAGAATTGCCCACATGAACCCACAATCAATTCTAAGTTGACGGTTCAATCCTTACCACAGATGATAATAACCAAGACTAACAAAAATGACCACTTTTGTCAAGTCATGGCTGACTGAACAAGAACAATCTACCCCAGTGGATAAATAAACGGTTCAGTTTGTAATTCCATATAGGTTCCGGACTTTGACATAAGGATTCCCAAAATTGAAAGAATGCACCTGAAGAAAGTCGGAGGTTACATCGGCCGAAACGTTTTGACTATAACAGCCGAGATGAAAATAGTAGTCTGAATACTCCAAATAATCCAGATAGTTTGTCTCTTTTCCAATAGGCATTATCCTCTTCTTTCCCAGGGGGAAGGATAGGTCTATTGCTTGTCGTCTGAGATACCTTCATTCACGAGGGAGTTCCGATGGGACTATGCGAGTTACTTTTATTTTTAGTCTAGAGTGTCATCTTTTTAGGGAGTTGGGTTCTCCACGTTAAAAGTGGGCCTTGTGTCTAATTTTGCCCTCATGGGGAGACAAATAAATCGGAGATCTCTAATTAAGGGTAGACACAGTGTAGTTTGTTTTCTATTTATTATCTGACATCCTTTTATTTGTTTACCATTGTCGACCAAGAGAAGAGTCTATCAGGCATGTGTGCACAGTGTGATCATGTATGGAAGTTAAAACGGGCGAGCGAGGGTTGAGGATATGTGTTGCATGGAGAGAAATGATATGAGAATGATACGATGGATGTGTAATGTGAGTCTTAAAGACGGGCTTAGATCGATCTGATGACCTTTGAGGAAGATTAAATCTGGACAGTATAGGGAGATGTGTGTAGACCAGGAAACTTCTTTGGTATGGTCACATTGAAAGAATCGATGAGAGTTCTTGGGTTAGTAGATGTAGAACAGTTGAGATAGCAGGGTCAGTTGGCAAGAGGAGGCCAAGGAAAATATGGAAGGGAGTGATAAAGAAATATTTGAGAGAAAAAGGAATAAATAAAGAGATGGCCAGAGATAGGTTAATTTGGAAGTCAATTTTAAAAAGGGGCCAACACATGCCAGCATGTAAAACATACGTCAAACTTGCTGCTGCTGCTGCTGCTGCTGCTGCTGATGATGATGATGATGATGAATGGTTATTTTCACAACGTTTCGAATGATTTTCTCGAATTTGACATAAAGAATCCTGAGTTCGGAAAGATACACCTGAAGAAAATCAGAGGTTACATCGGCCGAAACGTTGCGGAAATACAACCAAGATGAAAATAGTAATACAAATAATACAAGGTATCAATCTAAATAATTCCGAAACACAAAAGTTATGTTTGGTCTTGGTATAGGGTTTTGTTTTCAATTGCATCCCTTGAGAGAGAGGGAGAGAGAGAAAGAGAAAGAAAGAGAAGGAGAGAGAAGGAGAGAGAAGGAGAGAGAGAGAGAGAGAGAGCACATTCATATTATGGATTCTTGTCTCGGAATTTATTAAAACCCTTTTCCAGTGTTGTTGCGTATTCCGTCACTTTGCCGTCTAAATACAGTGACAACCGGCCGGCCATTGTGGCTGTTGCAGTTGTTTACAATAATTCCGTCGTCCATGCGTGTGATGTGATGCGTTACTTTGATGACTCATTGCTGGATCTCATATCCATTAAGCATCCGACCGGAATAGAAATCTGCCATCTGCAATATATCCCACAATGCCATGCACACTTAATGATTTTTTTGGTCTCTTTAGATTTCACGATGCTTTCGCCTCAGCGCAAAGCAAAAATAGATTTAAAAAAATATAAAATAACACACACAATTTTTCCCCCGAATAATTTCTCGTATTCTAAACGGCTTACACACACACATGCAAACACATGCAA
This sequence comes from Sepiola atlantica, assembly GCA_963556195.1. Classification (NCBI taxonomy): domain Eukaryota; kingdom Metazoa; phylum Mollusca; class Cephalopoda; order Sepiida; family Sepiolidae; genus Sepiola; species Sepiola atlantica. The sequence goes on along the minus strand of OY744516.1, from coordinate 19,302,630 downwards.
ACACATATACATGCACACATCTTCATAGAAAAAGATATACAAAAAATATACGGTTATAATCACGTTGACTCACCAATTCCCATAAGATTACGGAAGTTAAGCAATGTTGAACTTGGTCAGTATTTAGATAGGTGACTATTTAGGAATATCAGGTGATGTAAACAAACAACCCACCAAGGTGTATGTGGGTGTCAGCCTTGTTGGGAAGTATAATCGACGACAGACTAGTGTCCTGTCACGGGAATGGTTCAGGCCATCTGTTCCACTTAACACTATTAAACCAGGGTTACGCATCAGACGTATTCTACTGCTGCTGATGAAACCATGGTCTCACACGCACGCACACGCATGCACACGCACACAAATGCACATATAAATACATGCATTCACACATACATACACATATACATGCAAATGCATACATATACATGCGAACATTAAGACACATGGAAACACTTACAGATGCAAATACACACGCATAAACATACAAATAAGGCCACATATGCAAGCACACACAAATCCACACACATATGCAAACAAACATGCAAACAAACAGACATACAAACATACACAAACACACGCATGCAAACATCCATCCATCCACATATGTAAACACACATACATAGATGTAAAGATGTACACAAGCAAACACACGTATAGAGAGTTTGAATTACCTACTAGAGAGTTTGAATTACCTACTAGACACCATCCTCGAGTACAAGGGTTTGCCACAAATCTGACATGAGGACACTTCACCCTACAAGTAAACCCTGACAAAATATTCAAAATAACATAGTATTTGAAGCTCAAATATGATCCCCTCGACACTGGCTCATACGAGGAATGGCGCCCCTTCTCCAACTGATGTTACCTCAAGTAACAGCACTTAACTCGACACTCCACCAGACTAGATGAATTCTTGTACTGGAATCCGGTAAGACCAAGAGACAACAAGAAAGATATACTATAACATAGTTAACTGGTCAATTGGGTAAAGGGAATTTAATGTTCTTAACTTCTTTACTAACTCAACGTTTGACAGGAAAAAGAAACTTTACTGGAATATTCGAATATCTATGTATCTCATATAGAGATCAAGTGTTAGCCCCCAGGAAGGGGCCCCTTGATTTCTGAGAACTTCGACTGAAGTAAAATAAAACAAAAAGATAGAAACTCAAAATAGTGAAACTGGCAGGATGTTGCCCAGAATAAGAAGTCTGGCTACAAATTGGCTCATACAAGGGAGGTAATGGTGCCTCCCCCCCCCCCGACCAGCTCAATTCTACTTGTGATATTTCCTTTCGTTTATACCTAACTATTTCAATCTCATTTTCATAGTTAGTTTTATTACCTTTGACTGTTAATAAACAGAGAGAGAATAACGTAAGCGCGAGTTATAGATACCATATAAAATAAGAGGGGATTCAAACACCATACAATGAGAGAGGGTGAGAGTGATAAACAGAAACTTACCAAACGATGGATCACTTGGTGTATTAATTACAAATTACGGTTTAATTGAAACAATTAAAATGGAAGTTTTTTTTCAAATATAACTCAATCCCAAAACCTATGTATATTTTTCCATGTACGGAGTGTTGCAGCAAAATCCGACACTTGACGAAAAGTAAACGAAATACCAGGAGGTTCTGAGGAGCGTGGTGAAGCCTTGGATGAACGAGATCGCCGCCGGACGCCCCATAATCTTCCAGTAGGCCTCTGCTCCTGCACATAAGGCCAAGATGACCCAGGCATGGCTTCTCTACAATGTTCCTCACCACTGGTCACCTTCCTCACCCAAGTACAACCTCCTTGACTATTTCTTCTGGGGCATGATCGAGGTCAAGACTAACAAGCACGCCCACAACACGGTCGACTCTCTGAAGGCAAGGACATGGTTGCAAAAGCATGTGACTGATTTTGCGTCTGCCTTGAAATGGTCGTTTCCGCCGGCGGTGGTTACATTGAAAAATAATGTAGTATGTAACCTTAACTTTTGCTAAATCAACTGTCGGGTCTCTGCATATATAACTTTTGTTTTTATTACCTATTTCGTTTTCTTTTTGTTAAGTGTCGGATTTTGCTGCAACACCCTGTATTTTGTGTTATTAAAGTATATAAGAAAAAAAAGCCTTAGGAAAACAAACGTTTATTAACTCATATTTAGTATAATAATATATAGATTATTAAGGGTTCAATTCCCTAGCGTCTGTTTAGGTAATCATTTATTAAGGGACTATAACTCCACTAGAAACTTGTTTTCTTTACGAATATTGTCAACCATAAATTTATCAATGGAAGACAGTTTACTACGAAGGATGTAGAAAAGAAAGAAAAGAAAAAAAGAAGAGGGGTACTTATAACTCTGTAAGAAAAATGTAATGACTATCAAGTAAATTAAGCGCAATTTTAATGTGACGGATTACGTTTGCTTGCAGGTTTTACGAGTGCGGTTGTGCAGATACAGTGCAGTCCAAAAAGATGTAACAATTTGTGATGAAGTAGCAGTGTCGATCCGCGATGGCCTGAAGGTGACAAACCCTGAACATATATCAAGCGATCAAAATACGCTGGTATTCTCGATAGATTTGTATTTCAACTGATAGATGTGGAGACGAGTGGAGTGATAGGCCTCGTCACGCAAAACTTCTTCAACAGCCCTGGTCTATTGATTACATGTCACAGCGGGGACCATCGTGAATTGACTTGGCTCTATGAGCGCCTCTCCATCGCCACTGTTTGAGAGAACGCTTTGAACCTGCTCTCGGCCTGCCAAATCAGCAGGACATCCGATAAAACTTCCTGATATTCCGAATTATAAGCTTTTTTACATTTGTTGTTTGAAAAAGATTTTCATGAACTAAAAATCATATTTTGTCAAATGTTGAATTCTATATTTATTGAATAAATTTTCATTTTGTTGGTTATATTTTATTGAAAGGAAAACTTTACAATGTTTTTTTCATAGAGCTGTCTTACAGCCATTTTAAGTTTCGTGTGGCATAAGTTTTTTCCTCGTATTCCACCATTTTGCGAGCACAGCTCAATAATAAGTTTATAATGTGCTCGATCCAAGCTCTTTTAGTGCTGAATCATAGTGCTTACTCACACATTGGAGTTTGTAATGACACTCCAAACGTTGTCTCACATATTATTTTTTGTCCTTACTGAACTTGGCCACGGCCGTTGCGACCTTCAATCTTATCCTGTACACTTCTCGTCTCCCTGAATTTGTCCAGATGGAGCTTTATTGAGATTTAGAAGGAATAGTGTAGTATATGTTCGTTCGTCATGATTTAATCCTCCCAGGTATTACACCCTCATTGAGGAGCCAGTGTAGTATCTGTTCATGCATTATAAATACTAGCAAAAATATGCGACCAGAAGGAGCATATTTTTGCTACTTTTAATTAATAATCTCATTTCAACTTAAAAATTAAATGCTTAGAAAATAGTCTAATGCTTAGAAAACATCTAATGGCAAAATGTTCCAGACGCCAACGTTTCTTAGAGAGAAGCAGTGAGAGTAGTGTTTGGGTTAGTCGTTAATTCATCCTACTCTTTCCGTATATCAAGAAATAAGAACAAGGAAATGCCGGCGGCAATCCGAATTGGGGAGATGAGGTGTAAGAGAAGCCGCCTAACGCAGAATGCACCACTCAATGTAGTAGAAGGAAGATGATGGCGGGAGTGCAATTACAAAAAAACCTGGTAGTTAACGAGATGCCTCGGCAGGTTTGGGGTTTTGAGGCTAGTTCACTCAGTTGATGAAGACATAGACACTGAGAATGGAGGAAATAGAAATGAAACGGTTTCGACGCAAAGACTGTAGACAGCACCATGTTCTAGATGTTCAGGATGCAAGACTATGTCATATGAAATGATCTTTGAGATCAAAGGAACGTGTAGTTAAAGTGAATGAAAAGAACATGGACTCTAACTTAGTTTATCTTGGGGGGAGAAACTGTCATGACAAAAATAGTCTTCTTTTATGAAGAATCTATTAAGATAGGCAGAAGTGGCTTGAGAAGTTATAAATTCTTAGAAGGAGGAGAGAGAGTATAACACCCAAGAAAATAGATGAGGAGTGTTTTTTTTGTTTTTTTTGCTTTTAGCGAAGTAAGAAGATTGGCGATAGTTAAGAAGATAAAGAGAAAGAAGAATAGGGGAGCAGGTGGAAGAAGAATAGGGGAGCAGGTGGAAGAAGAATAGGGGAGCAGGAGGAAGAAGTTTGGTGATTGTCAAGAAAAAAGAGAGAAGAACAGTTGAGAGAGAATAATAATAATAATAATAATAATAATAATAATAATAATAATAATAATAATAATAATAAGAAGAAGAAGAAGAAGAAGAAGAAGAAGGATAGACAATACATAAAATGTAACGTACAGTATTTTACTTATTTTGGACGACAAATAAAATTCTAAACAGTAAGTAAATGATTAACTTTTGAAAAAAAAAGATATTTAATTCAGTTTGTAGCCACGAGTTGAATACAACACGACGATCCAGGTACACGTGAGATTTTTGAGAAATGAAAACTTTGTGGAAGAAAATATCATGACGAAAATAGTCTTCTTTTATGAAGAATCTATTAAGATTAACGGAAGTGGCTTGGGGAAGTGACGAATTATGGGAAGAAGGAGAGAGATAGTATAACACCTAAGGAATGGGACGGGAAGAAGAAGAAGGAGAAGAAGAAGAAGAAGAAGAAGAATACAAAATTAGAATTCAACATGGCGGCCCAGACACACATGAAAAATGAAAGCCACCAGCTGATCGCAACAAGAATATAGAATACTAGAAATCGACATTGGATACATTTGTGCATTTGTATTCGATAAAGCTTTGTTTGGCATTATTAATTTTTTTACTTGTATTCCTTCTTCTTGATGTCAGATTTTATCTCGCTTTTATATTTTGTAAATCTATATGGCCATCAATAACGCTTAGTGAACTTAAAGAACCGAGTTTTAGAATAAGTTTTATTGTCATAAATTTTCAATTCCGGACAGCATTAAGTGATAAATTATTTTTCATTTCATTTTACAATCGTCTCAATTTTCTCGATTCATTGGAAATTCATTCATGCATGTTTTCTTCTTTTTTTTGACTGACAAAGAAAATAAATAAAAAGAAGAAAAAAAAAACGAAGCCTTTGTTATCTGTAAAATCAATAAGACGGATCCATTTCTTTATTTCATTCACTGCTGTCGACTCAAAGTCTCGTTTGATTACCGTAATAGGTGAGATAAACCAGAATTCAATTTATACTATATTTCCAGCATCCTCGCCCCCTGTCTATCAGTTAAAAACTCGTGCCTCTTAATACCAAGATACTCACAACTGCCTAAATAAATTGGGCTTCTTGGCCTTTTGGCTAAGATCAAAGTGTAGTATCTGTTCCGATGGATACTGCACGCCTGTCCTGTGCAGTTCTAGGAGGTCCACCCTCCCAGGCTTTGCCTCCCCTCTTTGGGGAGGAGTAAGTTTATTGCTTACTGTCTGAGGCGCCCCTACCGGGGAATGCCGACGGGACTGCCCAGGCAATTTTTAAATGGCCAGAGTGCTCACCTCTCGAGCGCTGGCTTTTCAAACCCCACTTTCTCGACCCGATCTTGGGTCACATCTTACTTGTGGGAGTAAGATAAAACTGGCCTTGTGCCTAACTCCTGGGGAGGAGTAAATAAAACTCACAAGTTTTGAATCTCTTCAGCGTCTGACTCTGAATGCGTGACGCCAGTTACGTGGCTATCTTTCGTTCTCTTTTACTACAATCTCTTGATGTCATGTGACGCTTCTGCCAAGCCGTCCTCAAGGTGCGTTCAACATCTCCCTCAACGAACACCTTTTAATGATTAACCAAATTAAACGCAACGTTGCAGAGCTATAGGACTGTGTTTGTATGCGTTATTTGGGATAGATTCTTTTAACTGTTGGTGTACGATAAAACAAATGGAATGATATTATGTGTAATGTGAGAGCGGGGATAAAAAGAAATATAGTTTATTTTCTAACCTTGTGTTTCAGTGTATTTATTCTATTAACTTTCGCTGTACGATACAACAGATTGCCGATGAAGATGAGATGCTACAACAACTTCTCAGAGTATATCGGATAACTTCAAAGTCGAGTACAAACTCAGGCATGCCACCAGCTGAACTTGATTTGATATTGTCTTCTTGCGATGATATTTTGCTATACGGCTAACATGTGGTGACATCGGCATCACTAAAGCAAATAAACAATGAAAGATTTGCATATGGGGTATCCCGGCATCAGAAGGATGAAAGCTCTTATGATGACTTACGTTTATTCGCCTGGTATGGATAAAGAAATCGAAGATCTTGTAAAAGTTTGTAAATGCTGTGCGATAGCAACAAATCACCATCAGTAAGAATTGACCCGCGACCGGAAACGGACAGATTATGGTCAAGACTACATATTAACTATGCAAGGCCAATAAATGGGGTTTATTATATTATTTTGATAGATAATTTGACGAAGTGGCAAGAAGTTGTCAAATGTAGGAATTCTACATGTAAAAACATTATAAACTTTTCGCACGAAATCTTCAAACGATTTTGGATTCCTGATACAATTGTTTCTGATTTCAATTCATGGTTAAATAATTTCGATATTTCTGCAGATAATGTTCAATTAGTCACGTGACAACCTCTCCATACCATCCATGATCAAATGGCCTCGTAGATACGTTTAAGCGGGCGTTCAGCAAATCAGACGGAAGTGAAATTGTAGATGAGTTGCTACAACAACTGCTGAGAATGTATCGGATAACACCAAACCCGAAGAATATCATCAGCTGAACTTCTGTTTTCAAGAAAGATTCGATCGTTATTTAATAAAGTAATACATAACAAAATGAAAAGGTTTAAAAGTATAAAATACCGATACAAAATTTTTAAAGCTATAAATCTATTTAAAACATTATAACAATGGGAAGATTAGCTGGAAAGGAGGCATTGTTGATTGGTTGGTTTGATTGTTTTGTTTTACGGCATATCAACACTTTTCGGGTTATTTAATGCCGAACAGATCATTTTGGTAAAAGTTTTAATGCTTCAAGTTTAAGTATTTATTCATGGTAATTCGTTTGGTTGTTTTCTAGAGGAAAATCTTGCTTATTTTTAGCTTTGCAGAACATTATTGAGTTTTGCAAAGGGGGAGTAAAAAACAATAACATCAATTTTTGGTGCATTTAAAGTCAGGAAGCCGGTATCTTCAGACAGCCTGATCTGGTAGCACCAGGGGCATTATTGAGAAACGAATGGGAAGACTAGTGTATATCATGAAATCCGAAATTAATTATTAAACGACACTATAACCAACTTAAAAAGAAGTATACATCTGAATCAAGTAATTGCAAATTAGAACCTATGAAGGTAGTTTGTGATTTATTTGATGTACTAAAACCTCAATTAGCGTGGCTCAATTAGCGTGGCTCAAGTAGTGTGGCTCATGGTTTGGGTAGGGATATAGACGACAGTCGCGTCTTTGGAAATGTACCAAGACCCACGCTGATAATGAGTATAATGTTATGAAATGGTGAAGGAAGAAAATGGCTAAAAACATGCATATTATGAAAATGGAAGAATGATTGAGTGTTATTACTTCCAGAAGTAAGGTATACAACTGGAGCAGAAGGGATTAAGATAAATAAGGGCCGGATACTTGTCTTCTTTTTAGTTCAAACCATTAAATTAAAAATGAGTTCTTCGATATGACAGGGGTCCATGAGAAAATGAGTGTCCTTTGTTTTTTTTTATTGTTTTTTTAATGGAAATCGTTCCAGACAAGGCATGAAGCCACTTGATATAAAGAGCAAAAAAAAAAGAATACCACTTCAAGGTCAAAAACTAGCCAACGATAAGTGTTAGATGGATCTCTCTCTCTCTCTCTCTCTCTCTCTCTCTCTCTCTATATATATATATATATATATATATATATATATATATATATATATGTATATATGTATATGGGGATTCAGTCTTATTTTGCTCAATTCGGATTTAACGGGTTTTCTAATTAAACAACGAACTTTGATTTGACTTGGGTTGCACATGTCGGGATTTCGGAACTTTGATTGGACTTTTTGTATTATTTTGATTGATTTATTTATCATTAACATTGAATATGGACACATTTCGCGACTGGATAAATTTGCCGGCCCCTTCAATTTCACGTATATGGACTGCTGTTTGTAACCTGGAGTAATGTCTTTCCTGATTATGCTTCTCAACTTGTATGATCTGGATGGACTGTATGGATTCAACAAAAAGTATGTTTTTGGATTGATATGTTTGATGTTATGTATTTTTATGTATTTGTGTATATAATTTTATATATTTTCAAAGCGTAATTTTATTACCTGTAGTAGTATAACTGCGGTAATGGTCCTCTGAAGAGAAGAATTATCTTTGAAAACTCATGAGCTAAGGACTTAAGGATGCTTTGCATGAACTTTGATTTCTAATAAAATTTGATTGACACCTTATTTTATTACTTCATTTTATATTATAATATTAATGCTCTATTCAGTATATTGAGCTTCAGTTTTTTATCCGGATGTTTCACTAATTATAAGATATTAGTTGACGCTTATATCTTTTGTTGGATTGCTTCATATATATATATATATATATATATATATATATATATATATATATATATATATA
>OY744516.1:19286434-19291434 GCA_963556195.1 Sepiola atlantica | reverse complement strand
AATCTCAACACAGACAAATTTCCTGATAGTGAAAGAAACTCCGTAGACTGCTGCGGGAAAGAAAAAGAAATGGTAAACACGGATCATTCGAATTAAAGGAAAACTTTTTAGAAATATACAAAAAAAGGGGGGAAAAAAGAAAAAGAAAGACAGAGTGAAAGAAGAATATGTTTTTGTTTTTATTGTAGAGATGCACCACGTGGCGATAGATTAATAACAAAACGGCTTGAGTAAATAAACAACTGGGTTAGGGTTAGGGTTAGGGTCAGGGTCAGGGTCAGGGTTAGGGTTAGGGTTAGGGTCAGGGTTAGGGTTAGGGTTAGGGTCAGGGTTAAGGTTCTATCTTGAAAGATACAGCTTTTTTATATACATACGAATACTGATCTTCTCGCTGGTTGTTTTGACTATGGAAGTTTTTTTGTTTTGCATTAATTCACCCCAAACAAGGGGGCACATTGCCACTGAGATGTAAGGGGCTACGGTGAATTTTAGGCAATCCATAGGGGCACCCTAAGTGGGGAGTTGTGCAGCAAGATGTCTATTTACTTTGCATTTAAATTTCTGCATGTTGGTGCAGTCAGGGAAACAGGGAGCAGGGAGGTAATTCCAAAGTCTAGCAGTTCTAGGTAAGAAGCTATTAGAGTAGAAAGCCTTCCGGCATCTGGGGATCTCAACAGTAAAAATAGCTCCGATGAACTAGCTGCTCTAGTGCGCTGCTGACACAAATACACTAGAACAACCCGACAATCAGCTAGGTCCCATCCATTCACTGTGGAGGTCCCCAGATGCCGGATAGCCTTCTACTCCAGCAGCTTATTTCCTCGTGCTGCCGGCCTCTGGAACTCCCTCCCTGATCCCTGTTTTCCCGACGTTACCGACATGCAGAGGTTTAAAACTAATGTAAACAGACATCTTGCTGCACAGCTCCCAACTTAGGATGACACCCAAAACCTACTCTCTAATACTCAGTAGCCTCTTACGTCTACAGTGGCGACCTGCTTTGTTTGGGGTGAAATATCTTAAAAAATAAAAAATGCTAGACTTTGGGTACAAACAACTTTGAGTTTAGTGGTAATTAACAAGTGACCATCAAGACAAACGACCTCTAAAGAATCTCCATGTGCCCAGCCAAGAAAGACATAAATAGCCAGAATTATCTATGTCCTTCTCTCTATATATATATATCGAATTCTCTCTCTCTCTCTATCTTTCTCTCTCTTCCTGAATAATGTAGCTGAGATAATGAAATAAACTAACACGTATTTAGGGTATAAACGTCTCCATGTTAATTAATTGTATGGATATACAAAAAAAGAAAAGAAAAAAGCAAACCAAAGCAAGCGAGTAAGGAAGAAGAATTTCTTTTGGTTTTTATCATAGATATGCACCCATGCACTACATGGCGACAGAACCATAATGAAGTAGTTTTGGTAAATGAACAAGTCGAGGGGGTTCTATCTTGAGAGATACAGCTTTTTTACATACATATAAATACAATCGAAACTTTTATTCTTTTTATTAGTTTGGTCACTCTTCTTTGTATGCGTTCCAATCTCAACATTACATTCCAATTTCAATATATAGACACTAAAGCAAAAGCCTGAGTGCAATACTCTATGTGAGATTTGATTGGAGCTTAATATATATTTCTGTGACTAATCTTTTATTCTTTTTATTGGTTTTGTCACTGTTCTTTGTATGCCTTCCAATCTCAATGTTACATTCAAATTTCCATGTCTAGACACTAGAGCCTAGGCCTAAGTGGAATACTCTATATGAGGTCTCATCAGACTTTTATATATATTAAATTTTTTTTTTAACTCTTATTCACGCCAAACAAGGGATAATGTCACTAGGACGTAAGGGGTTATTATTTGGTACCATGTCTTCAGGGACACTCTATGTAGGGAGTTGAGCAGCGAGATGCCTGTTCGCATTACACGTCAATTTCTGCATGCTAGTAGAGTCAGGAAAGCAGGGAACAGAGAGGGAATCCCAAAGTCTAGCAGTTCGAGGGAAGAAACTATTAGAGTAGAAATCCTTCCGGCATCTATGGACCTCTACAGTGAAGGGGTAGGATTTTGCTGATTGTCGGGTTAGTAGGGAGGTATTTACGTCGAGGGGGTACAAGTGTTACGAGTTCGTCTTAGCACATTTCATTAAAATACTTGTAAAACAAGCACAGGGATGCAACATTGCGGTGATGGGACAGGGGTTCGAGCTTGGTTGACAGTTTGTGACCTATTAGATTGGAAACTCTTTTTTGGACCCTGTCTAAGAAGGAGAGACTAGTGGTAGATGCACCATCCCAGATGTGGCAACAATACTCCATGCATGGGCGAATGGTGGCTTTGTAGAGATACAGGATACTAGCAGGTGTGAGTAGTTTTCTAGCGCGGTAGAGGGAGCCCACCTATTTTTTATATTTAAAACAACGTTTGTCTCCTTTGAAATAATATTTCAAACCATCCATCTAATTATTCGATTTGTCCTCGATACAATAGACAACATATCATTCTTAGTTTAAAATGTATCATAAAAACGAACTCCCAAATCGCATTCTTTATTTATTAGTTTTGTAAATCTCTCCGTTGTTTAATATACAGGTTGTTCCAGAAGTCTTGGGCACTTTTCAAGTTCTTACATCTGCTGAACCATGGTGAGAGGAAACTGGTATCAGTTTAAAACTAAATTCATCAAGTTTTTGTAATTTTAATGATTTTTTCATATTTTTTCATATTTTTTCAGATCCAATGATGGTGTTCACTCAACCAGAAAAAAAAAACGTTTTGTGTCCTTGAATTTGCAAAAAACTGAATCATGGACACTTGTTCAACGTGCATTTCACACAAAATTCTGAAAAGAGGCACCAGAATGAAGGCTAGATTGAGATGGCATAGTAAAGTCATGAAGGATGGGTGTTTGTGCCTAACTAAGATAACAGGATCCTCCATAATCTTCAAATGATACGGTTGAGCGAGTTCGAAGAGCCAGTAGGGAACTTCAGCTTCCTACAACAACTGTTTGGCATGTCTTAAAAACACAACTGCACATAACACCTTACTAGCTACAGTTAGGCCAACAGTTGCACGATCTGTGCCCAGGACTTCCGGGACATAACTTTAAATATTCAACTTTAATATTCCTGGATCTAAAACGTAGTACTTTACATTTTATTTTCCCTCTCTCTCATTCTCCCTTTCTCTTTCTATCTCTTCTTTTCTCTTTCTTCCCCTTTCTCTTTCTTCCCCTGTCCCTCTCTTTCCCCTTTCTTTTTTCTATCTCTTTTTTTCTCTTTCTTCCCCTTTCTCTTTCATCCCCTGTCCCTCTCTTTCCCCCTTTCTCCTTTCTATCTCTTCTTTTCTCTTTCTTCCCCTTTCTCTTTCTTCCCCTGTCCCTCTCTTTCCCTCTTTCTCCTTTCTATCTCTTCTTTTCTCGTTCTTCCCCTTTCTCTTTCTTCCCCTGTCCCTCTCTTTCCCCTTTCTTTTTTCTATCTCTTTTTTTCTCTTTCTTCCCCTGTCCCTCTCTTTCCCCTTTCTCCTTTCTATCTCTTCTTTTCTCTTTCTTCCCCTTTCTCTTTCTTCCCCTGTCCCTCTCTTTCCCTCTTTCTCCTTTCTATCTCTTCTTTTCTCGTTCTTCCCCTTTCTCTTTCTTCCCCTGTCCCTCTCTTACCCCCTTTCTCCTTTCTATCTCTTCTTTTCTCTTTCTTCCCCTTTCTCTTTCTTCCCCTATCCCTCTCTTTTCCTTTTCTCTTTTCTATCTCTTCTTTTCTCTTTCTTCCCCTTTCTCTTTCTTCCCCTGTCCCTCTCTTTCCCCCTTTCTCTTTTCTATCTCTTCTTTTCTCTTTCTTCCCCTTTCTCTTTCTTCCCCTGTCCCTCTCTTTCCCCCTTTCTCCTTTCTATCTCTTCTTTTCTCTTTCTTCCCCTTTCTCTTTCTTCCCCTGTCCCTCTCTTTCCCCCTTTCTCCTTTCTATCTCTTCTTTTCTCTTTCTTCCCCTTTCTCTTTCTTCCCCTGTCCCTCTAATTCCCCTTTCTCTTTTCTATATCTTCTTTTCTCCTCTCCTGTCTTCTTTTTCTCCCCTTTCTCTATCTCTCTTTCTCCTTCTTTTCATTATTTACATAATCCCATTCCTCTCACCACTCCTCTTATCATTCACTCTTTATTTATGCCATTCGCCCTTCCTCCCACTATCTAAAACATTCATTCCCAAAGCAAACATCTAAGATCCTCAGATATTTAGTATTAAAGATTATCTGTGAAATTACAATGAAGAAGGAGGAATCACAGGGATCTAAATTTTTGCCTGAGGACGAGATGCAATTCTCGAGAAAACAGAATATTAAAGATTAATAAAAGTGAGGAAATGAAAATTGCTTTCGTCGTAGTCGTTAAACTAAAGTGATTGAATGGATTTTATGGATATTATTACTGACCCTACAACACCCCGTTCTATCTAAATGATATTAAACCAATTTTTCTAGTTCGTTTTTAAAAGGAGTCTCCCAGTGGCTAGGGTACTTGAAATTTAATTTCAGTCAGTTGAATACGAACTCAGATCTTTATTAAAATTTAAATTGCCCGAAGCAGCAGTCAAATATGAGAGAACTACTTTAAAAGAATGTTTTTGCTGGCTTCAAGAAAAAAAAAGGAAAACAAAATGGGATATTGAACTTGGAAAGAGAAAGGATGGAATATTAAGAATGGCTAAAGGGAGAAAAGAACAGAGATAAAATAAGGAGAAAGGGAGAGAAAATAGAAAATAGAACAGAAAGTATTATGTATATATATGTATATATATATATATATATATATATATATATATATATATATATATATATGGTTCTCTCCAAATATGATCTGAGGTTAAGATCGGATTCTAACTCTGCCTGATGAGATCTCAGTTTATAGTAACTGTTGATCGATAACATCGACATGCCAGTGTCGCAGATTTTGTACATGTCTGTGTAAATAAAATTATCATATATAAAGCTCTATTTTGA
>OY744516.1:19176434-19281434 GCA_963556195.1 Sepiola atlantica | reverse complement strand
AGAAGAAAAGAAGAAGAAGAAGAAGAAGAAGAAGAAGAAGAAGAGTGTATATGTGTTTCTTTTCTTGTGTATTGAAGATTGGATTATTGGATTAAAATTTGTTTTGTATATTTGCGATTATTTGTGATTTTACTTGCTAGACTGTTTACGACCGCTTTGTGAACACAGATTTGATTTGTATTGAACTTATTATTGGTACATGTATTCTGCTTGCTGTTTATGGCTGCCTTGCTCTCGGACCTTTTGAAAAGACTTGCTACTGATTATCCTACTGTTGGCATGTGTATTGATTTTGTGTTTATTTTGACTGACAACATCACTTAATAACCCTTCAAGAAAACTGAAGTCATCTCTCGTTCTCCTGTCTGTTGCACCAAATGATGATAATATAAATAATAAAGAACAAAATATTGTTATCTTAATCGTCTGTGTTTATTAATTACAATTAACAACAACTGAGGAATCTCGTTTCAGCCAAGAAATCATCATTTTTTTTCAGTCTACAGCAATAAGAGGTATATAACTCCACCCCCAAATAAAACACGAACACTAAACAAACAAAAAAAAAACAACGTCTGCAGGAAGAATGGGAGATCATCGGAACTAAATAAATCTGAGACTTTCTTGAATCAGAGAGATTTAATTCACGTTCTCCCTAATACAAGAAATGAGTATGATAAGAAGGTCGCGTTGGTGAAGTGGATAACGACACGGACTGGCGACCAGGGTGTGCCAAGTTCGAATCCAGTCGGTTCCATATCACCACTTTCACTTATGGATATTTCAAATCGAGGAAACCAATGTCAACAACAGAATCAAAGAAAAGGTTGTATGATGCCGATTTATATTAATATAAGAAAGTGCATATTTTATTTAGAATTCCATAATGACACCAGCATTCTTCACCAGTTTCTCAAGTCGCCTGGTAACTGCATCAGCTGATTTTACAAGTTTTTATCTTTTTTGTCATGAATCACCATTTATCAAACCTGAAAACACTCGAAGATAAGGATTAATGAGATAGATAGATTGACAGTTGAATGATGATGAATACTATGAAAGGATTGAAAATCTCCACATGTTACATATCCGAAGTCGGTGTACGGAAAAGTTGTTGATAAAACAGATGCACCTGGCGAGTGTCAAAAGATAAGATAATTATCGGATGACCAAAAAGTTATTTGAAAATAAAATAAAACTCACAACCAGACAAACACCTGCACAGGAAGAGGCAACTATCGGATGACATGAAGGTCAGTTTTGATAAGAAACACTGTACTAAAACATGAAACATCTGCAACGGAAGAAGCGACATAGACTGATCAATTGTCATAATGTAAAATCATGTTGACAAAAAGATATGCACCTGCAGTTGAATCACTTAAACGGTAAGAACCCAATGTCAAAAGAAAGAGATATCTCGGAAGGGTTAAAGCCCATTTTACCAGGTGCAATTGTATCATGCCAAGAATAGATAGACAGATTTGTTGAATTGTCAAATGAATTCAAGCCGTCACCGAGTGCAACCTCGATGAGGTCGTCGAGGTGGCCACGAAATTGTTATATAATAACAACCGAAAATTGAAAGAAGTCAGTTGACGATTGAGCCTTGAAGATGAATCAACCGTCTGATTCCATGTGCACAAATCCTCTCCAACCACCACCCTCATCATCACCAACAAATAAAGATACATCTTATATTTTCATAAGATACATGTGTTGTCATTTTTATTAAGCCCTGCATAATACTAGACACATACCATCCACTCAAAAGAACAACAAACCCAGAAAATAGCAATCCCCCCTCTTCTCAGAAACATAGCTCATGGAATGTGAAGACTAAACGACAAAATAGGAGGAAACAAAAGTTACGAGGTTGCCCCTAAAAGAATTGTAAAACTCCTAAATGAGTCTGTTCTTTCATTATTAATAACTTTTTGAACAGCTGTTATTAAAAAAAAGATGAAGATCAACACGCACTACAACAGAGATACAACAAATGTTAACAACAACAAAGAAGAAGAGAGAGTGGAACTACTGCTACATGTCATCTACACAACAAGACTCCAGCTGTTTACGTGGTGAGCCGCGGACCGGATAATCAGCTAAAGAATCAAAGAAATGGTTCACAGTAGCGCTAGAATTTGCAAAAATACAGGAATGTTCGACTACATCCGCATGTATCATACACTCGACAAGGCAGGTGAAGCTAGGGCAGTAGCGCTTGATATATCCAAGGCCTTTGACAAGGTATGGCATAAAGGGCTTCTCCTGAAAATACACTCATACGGTATTACTGGGCAACTACTTAATATAATTAGATCCTTCCTAAACAAAAGAAAAATCCAGGTTGTCCTCGATGGCCGTTCATCTAAGCTACATGACATAAATGCTGATGTGCCCCAGGGATCTATTCTTGGATCTTTGTTGTTCCTGATCTATATAAACGATCTCCCTGATGACATAGTGTCTGAGATTGGTTTATTTGCTGATGACACCACGCTTTACTCTCGCCATGTTGGCAAAACAGACGCGATCATATCTGAGGTAATGGCTGAATCTTTAGAAAATGACCTCCAGGCTGTAGTGGATTGGGGCCATAAATGGTTGGTAACTTTTAATGCCGCAAAGACTAAGCTCCTTTCCTTCAACAACTACAAAAAGTCTCTCCGACCACCGATTGCCATGGCAAATAACACCCTACCTGAGAGTTCATCATTCAAACTCCTTGGCCTAACCTTCACAGCTAACATGAATTGGAACACATACATTGAAGACATTGCCAAGGCTGCCGCAAAGAAGGTTGGCTCCCTCTACCGTGCTAGTGGACTCCTTACACCTGACATTATCCTGTATCTCTACAAAGCCACCATTCGCCCATGCATGGAGTATTGTTGCCACATCTGGGCTGGTGCATCATCTACTAGTCTCTCCCTCCTTGACAAAGTCCAAAAAAGAGTCGCCAACTTAATAGGTCCCTCACTGTCAGCTAAGCTCCAGCCCCTGTCCCATCGCTGCAATGTAGCATCCTTATGTTTGTTTTACAAATACTTCAATGGATTATGCTCCGATGAGTTGGCTACTCTGGTGCCCCCTCGACGTAAATTCACTAGACTAACTCGACATTCTACTAAATCTCATTCATTCACTGTGGAGGTCCCCAGATGCCGGAGAGCATTCTACTCAAATAGCTTCTTTCCTCGTGCTGCTGGTCTCTGGAACTCCCTCCCTGCCCCCTGTTTCCCCGACAGTACTGACATGTAGAAATTTAAAACTAATGTAAACAGACATCTCGCTGCTCAGATCCCAATTTAAGCTGAACCACCAATCCTTCTCCCCTTTTCCTTTTTCTCAGTAGCCCCTTACGTTTACAGTGGCGGCCTGCCTTGTTTGGGGTGAATCATGTTAAAAAAAACAAAAAAAAACATCCATTTCCAACATTCATATAACATTAAGTTAAAGATGAGCGGTCAGTTGGGGTCAACAAAATAGTCGATTGCAATGTTACAGTAACATCACAACTACGTTAAAACCAACCAAAGTGCATATTTGCAGCACTGCAAGAATATTCCGTGTTTGTTTGGAAAGCATTAACCCGAATTCTAACTTACCTGTGTTGTTACGTCACAAAGAAGTAATCCAGTTAGGTATAAAACGTATCCAGGCAATTGTGCACACTTACCTGAAAAAAATGAAGAAAAACATTTTAGTTTCACATAATCAAATCAGAATTGTAATGTTTTAAGTATAATTGTGCTTATAATTTTATTTGTTTATTATATAACACCATTTTAAATATTTTTCATGCAATAAATTTCGAGAAATCTATAAATATTGATTTTTCTGTTTGTTCTTTCATTTTTTCAAGCGAAAACAGTTCTAAATGCTGCTGGAATCGAAGAGACAGAAAATAAAAGCTTTCAGACCGAGAAATGCGTCCTCAGTGTTCAAACAATATAAATAATATGAGAATGGTACGATAGATGGATAATAGTGAGTATTAAAGGCAGGTTTAGATCTGATGATTTCAGGGGAAAATTAAATCTGGACAGGAGACTTCGTTGGTCTGGTCACATTGACAAAAATGGATGAGAGTGCCTCGTCAGTAAATGTAAAACAGTTGGGGTAGCAGGGTCAGTTGGCAGGGGAAAGCCAGGGAAAACTTGCGAGGAAAGCATGGATTTGAGAAAGAGAGGGATAAATAAAGACCTAGCCAGAAATAGGTTATTTTAAAAATCAATTTCTAAAATTGCCAGCATGTAAAACAAACATTAAATCGATGATGATAATGATGCTGCTGCTGCTGCTGCTGCTGCTGATGATGATGATGATGATGTCATAGACTATCCACTTATTTCAGCAGTATAAATATATTTAACAAATAAAAACATAATATAAAACATAATATGCGACAGCTTTAAAAAATGTTGGATTTTATATTTAATAATAATAATAATAATAATAATAATAATAATAATAATAATAATAATAATAATAATAATAATAATAATAGAAACACGAACAGTAGAAAACAAAATATAATTTTTATAGCACATAAATTGGTAAAATATTTTTTCGGATAATCGATACACATTTCCGTAATAAGAATAAACTATCTAAAATTATCAATAAGAATAGCATTAAACTATTATGAATCATAAATATATATTCCTAGTTCTATCGAACATAGGCTAAGTATTAACTCTAGTAACACCAAATTATATAAGAATTTAAGTAACATTTATAACACTGCTTTAAAAATAGTTGGCATAATATTAAAATTAAATAGAAGGAAAAAGATACCAATAATAATAATAATAATAATAATAATAATAATAATAATAATAATAATGATAATAATAATAATAATAATAATAGCAATCCAAATAAAAAAAAGAGAAACATCAGTTGGTTTACTCATAATATTACCAGATGCTAAAAACTTAACTTGGTAAGAAATTCCTAAATCTTATAATAAACAAAATTTCCCATAGCTAATCCCTTACATAAAATGTTCAATAACAATTACTTAAAACTGTTGTACAGTTGCTGTGAAAATTTAGAAATGATAACCAAGGCCCAAAATAGAAAAATATTAAATGACTGTAGTAAAGAGAAAAAATAAGACTAAAATGTGTATAAAAATGATAAATATAACACCAATAATAATTATAATAATATCAATAATAATAATATAATCACAATAAAATAGTAATAACTTAGACAATAATAGCAATTATCCAAATAGAAATAAAGTTAGAAATGAAGAGAAAAACTGTAGCTACAAAATTCGCGCACATTGTCCTTTACAAAATAACTGCTTAACTAAAGGCATCATTTACTAAGTGACAATATTTACACATGAAACCCCGAATAACAAAAAAATACTACATCGGAAAAACGTCCTATAATTTAAAATGAGGTATTATAATCACAACATCACATTCAATAACAGAATATACAGATTAACTACATCATTATCGAATCATTACTGAGATTTCAAAGAAAGTGGACGGTCACCTATAGTCGAATGGAAAATATTACGTTTTAAAGATGGCAAAGATTACTAAATAGTAGAAGCGAAATAGCAATTAACTGTAGATACAGAATAAACTTTACTTTAGGATAACTAATAAATATTAAAAATTAAACTAAATAAATGCAAACACTGTAACTCACAAATAAACTTAAAATGGCAACAGGTAACAAAAAATGAAACAGATTATTTTAGTTTTCACATGTCAGAGTAAGGTCACCTTTGTTAATCTGAACCACTTAAAAGTCGGCAGCAACAAAACTCATCTCAAACAAAGGGCTTGACGCCCATTGGCTGATGGAAGTAAATAACCTGGGGTGCGAGTAACAAAACAAACGAATCTGATTAGTTAGTTAGCTAGAGTAAACACTACTTAGATATAAAAACAATACATTCACGCAATTAGCCTGATGATTTGAAGAGTTTGAACGCAAAACGCGATAAATCTAATTCGTTTTAATTGAGACCATTAACAATAAAAACACGAATATATTAAATCTAGATTTCGAATGACAACTGATTTTTATTGAAATCAAAAAGAAGTTATTTCGGTATCATATTATGTAACGCATAGTTATGGGTGTCGTTAAGTGTTGAACTGCAACACTTTTTGTAGGGACAGTTTCGTGATTTTTAAAATGGCGTTTATCGCGTTTTGCATTCGAACTCTTCATTTCCATCCAGGAATGAAAGGTTTAAGAGCATTGGTGATAAAGGTCTTACTGATTCTCTTTCTTCTGATCTTCAGCATATGGTGCAATGAGAAAAAGTGGCTTGATGCTTTTAACACCTCTAAAACCAAACTCCTCTCCTTTCACCACCAACGTTCGGGTCCGCGATTTGCCCCAATCGAAATTAATCGTTCTCTCCTTGAAGAAGCCTCTTGTTTTGTTAAACTCCTACGACTAGCTTTAACTACGGATCTAAAATCGAAGACATATATCGAATCTGCTGTTAAGATCGCTGAAAAAATAATTTAATCATTCTACCGCCCCAGAAAGTACCTGACTCCTCATACAATCCTCTACCTGTATAAGAATCAGATACCTCCTAAGATGGGGAGGTACTGCTACCACATCTGGGGAGGTGCCACTCAGAACAACCTTTCTTGCCTTGACGGAGTACAAAATCAACTACACAATCTAGTGGGGGATGATCTCTTTTCTATTCCCTATAGCCTCTTTCGCACAGAAGAGACGCTGCTAGTCTCTCTCTACTCTATCGTTATCTCCATATAAGATGCTTAACTGAGTTCCAATCTCTGGCTCCTCCTTGTAAGATATTCACAGCAAGATTACGGCTTTCTATGACAACTGAAAAAAACTTTCCCTTCTTTTCATGAAAATAATTTCCAATCTATGGAACACATTACAACGGAACTGCTTCCATGTAGACTACAATATAGTCGTCTTCAAATCACATGGCGATAAATACTTGTCAAAAACCGTCCTCATATGTCCTCAACCTTTGTTAATTCCTTTGTCATTTTCAATTTTGCATTTTCTTTTTTCAAATGTGGAGAAATTCATCATTTTTAGTCGAGACATGCCTTATACATGCATAGATAGCAACTTTCTCTCTCGATAGGCAATACATATCACTCGTAAAGGTATCTGTGCAAGGAGTCTACATTGAAGCAAGCGTTGCACAATCCTTAGCTATGGAGCTTATAGTATTCATCGTCATTCAACTGTCAATCTGTCCATCGCATTCCTTACAACTAGAAGTCAAGAGATTTCTTTTTTCTTTTACTAATAAAGCTAAAAAACACCCGTAAACACTACACCACACTACCTTATATATATATATATATATATATATATATATATATATATATATATATATATATATATATAAATATATATATATATATACATATATATATATATACATATATATATATATACATATATATATATATATATATATACATATATACATATATATATACATATATATATATACATATATATATACATATATATATATATACATACATATATATACATATATATATATACATATATATACATATATATATACATACATATATATATATACATACATATATATATACATACATATATATATACATACATATATATATATACATACATATATATATACATATATAAATATATTTACGTATATATATATTTGCATATATATATTTACATATATATATACATATATATATTTGCATATATATATTTACATATATATATTTACATATATATACACATATATATACATATATATATACACATACATATACATATATATATACACATACATATATATATGTATAAATACATATATATACATCTATAAATATATTTACATATATATATATACATATATATATACACCTACATATATATATATACATACATATATATATACATATATAAAAATATATTTACATATATATATATACATATACATATATATATACATATATATACACATACATACATATATATATACACATACATACATATATATATATATATATATATATATATATATATATGTATATATATATATATGTATATGTACTGGCCAATCTCCTCAACTAATGAACAAATCATTATGAATTTTGGAATATATATTCTAGAAAATATGTCGAGTAACATGCGTACAGTATTTCTTTTGAAAATCTTAACTTTTATGGGGTGTTTTTAAAAGGTTTTTTATTATGAACCGATTGTTCTGAATTTTTAGAATATATATTTTCAGCAACCTGGTGAGTAACATTGGATCATTATTTTTTTTGTATACTTTACCATTTAAGGAATGCGCTTACCCAAACCTGCCCATAACATTTTTTAATCTCCTGAACTAATGTAGGGATTGTTTTATGAATTTTGGAATATATATTCAAGGCAACACGGTAACATGGACAGATTATTTTTTTTTGTAAATTTTACAATTTAAGGGGTGTGCCCCCAAAAAACGTTTAAAAAAAGAATTGCTCCACATCAATTTTTAGTATGCCAGCATGAGCATCAATAATATGTATGTGTTTGGTAAAATCCTAAACTATTGAACTTATTATGAACTATGGAATATGTATTCTAGGCAACTAGGTGAGTGACGTGTGCAGATTATTTTTTTCTGTAAACTGTACCATACCCCCAAAGAAAGAAAAAACATTAAAATTTAAAACTAATACTATATTTATTGTTTATACGCGTGTTAGGATCGGTATTTTTCTAGTATATATTACAAAGTTATGTATGTAACTATGTTTATATATTCTTATGTATAGGTTTCACTCCTAGACTAATTATTATGCACTTTGGAAGACAGCTGCTATGCGTAAGGATGGATAATGTGGGCTATATTTAGTTTTATGTAAGGGGGTAGAAGACGTTCATGAAAATTCAGATACAACCGATTTTTGTGAAATTTTAACAATAGATATTAGACATCAATGAATAGATATTTCCTAAATCTCAGTTTCTTTGGAATATTTAAAAAGGTTTTTAGGGTGCATAATATGGACAGAATCTCCCATTTAAAAATTCAAATATTTCAGATTTGCATTGAATTTGATCCACAGTCATTAGACACCAATTAAGCAATATTCAATGAATTTCAATTTCTTCTTAAAACTCCTTAAATTTCAGACATTTTCTAGAATCAATATCATGTAATTGATTTTGATCAACATTGGAAGAAGGATTCTAGACACAAGGTTTAGTATCATTATATCTTGATTTTAATCTTTGTAAGGGGACATAAAAGTGGTGCAAAAGTCTTCTGTTCGGGGAATTAATTTCATGGAAAATAAAATTTACCATGACCATCGAGAACGTTTTAGCCTGACGATTCCCTCCGGGGATGAAACGCGGAAGCCTCTGTGTAGCTTAATTGCTATGAATATATTTTCATAACTTACTAGCTAGCTCTACTCACGTATCGAGCACTGTTGAAGTAAATACTGAAAATTGATACATAAAAAATTATACCTCCTTATAACATTTTATGTGGATACATGAAATAATAATAATAATAATAATAATAATAATAATAATAATAATAATAATAATAATAATAATAATGACTGGGAGAAATTGGAATCAAAGGGACTATCGAAACCATACAAAGGACGGCAATGATAAAAACAGCTGCAATCTTAAGGAAAATCCTTGAATGCGGAAACTAACACACATAAGCTACAAAGGCTAACCAGTCACAAGGAATTTACAACGGAGAAAACAAAACCACACGAAGAACACCACAACAAGAGCCAAGGAACAGAAACTGCAAGAAACAGCACTTCATAATCTCCCCCCCCCCCCCAATAAATTACACCGGCCTCAGCTATCACCACACAAAAATAAACCAAAGAAACAGAAATTATAAGAAACACTATAAGCTCCTTCTTCTGCCCCCCCCCAAAAAAAAATTAAAAAGAATTAAAAATTATTTTTTTTATTTTTAAATAAGGAAAGAGAAAAGGAAAAAAAATAAGGAATTGAAAAGAAAAAATTTAAAAATTTAAAAAAATTAATTTTTTAAAAATTAATTTAAAGAAATATTATTTTATTTATTCATTTATTTATTTTTATTTTTATTTTTTAACTGGTGCCGCCCTAGGCTGACACCAGACAACATATTTGTAGAAGGTCGAGGAGGATGAGAAGACCGAGGAGGGACAGCACAAACCAGCCCTCCACTAGAAAAGTGCAGAGAATGCTGAGACCTTGGGGAGGCTTATTGCCACCTAAATCCCAGAGAAGACCAATTGTCCTTACCAGCGAGAAATCAATGGTAAGAGGCTGTTGCGATACCGCATCGTTATCTAAAAGAGGTGAAGAATACTGGAAGTCTGGGGAGACTTGTTGTCACTCAGACTCCAGGAAATACCACTGCTTATTGTCGGTGAGCAATCACTGACGATGATCTGTGTGAGAACTCCTAGTGAGTACAAATAATAATAATAATAATAATAATATATATATTTAATGGAGGAGCACACCTATATATTCATTATGAAAAATGTTTATCTGCCGAAGCATCGTAGGGAAGAGCATATTATGACTTTTCGTAGACTCTTCCTCACCTTCGCAAGCAAACGCACTTTGGTTTGATTACACAAGGGGGATGTTGCGTGGCTCTGTTAGTGGAGCTGCCGCACGTGTGGGACGCGGCCGTTTCTTTTAACTTGCCACCAACACAATCAATAATCGAGATGGAAACGCATATTTTTAGAAGATTCTTAAGGCGCCGAACGCATTGATCGAATATTCCTTCTCCGACTTCGGCTAATCTATTCTCATGTAATATCGATGAGTCAATCAATCTTGTTAAACTGATTTACCAAAAGGGTTACTCTACTTTTGTTTTTTTTTTCTTTTCCCTTTTCACCTCTATTTATCAATCTATCTTTTTCTATGCCTTAGTTTGTGCATCTCTCTCTATCTATCTATCTATCTATCTATCTATCTATCTATCTATCTAAGTCTGTTCATATCTATTTATCTATATAAAAATTATTAAATAATTAAATATTATTTATTTATCTATAGACAAGCTTGTTTCGTCTTTTCAAGACGCATCAGTATAGATTCAAACACTTGGCCTAACTACTAACGGGTTCGAACTTACAACTCTGAGTCTTGTAACCCAACATTGTTAACCCCAAGCAGGTCAGCTGTGCAATTGAGATGTGTAAATACTGTTTTTAATACAAACTTGCACCGGAAATAAAATCTAGTGTTCAACCAAAGGGAGGGACCTGTCTTAGCCTGTTCCCATTTATATATCTATCTGTTTGTTTGTCTCAGTCTGTTTATCTGTCTCTCTCTCTCTCTCTCTCTCTCTCTCTATCTATCTATCTATCTATCTGTCTGTTTATATCTCTCTATCTATCTCTATCTAAGTCTGTTTATATCTATCTATCTATCTCTATCTAAGTCTGTTTATATCTATCTATCTATCTCTATCTAAGTCTGTTTATATCTATCTATCTATCTCTATCTAAGTCTGTTTATATCTATCTATCTATCTATCTCTGTTTATATCTATCTATCTATCTCTATCTAAGTCTGTTTATATCTATCTATCTATCTCTATCTAAGTCTGTTTATATCTATCTATCTATCTATCTCTGTTTATATCTATCTATCTATCTCTGTTTATATCTATCTATCTATCTATCTATCTATCTCTGTTTATATCTATCTATCTATCTCTGTTTATATCTATCTATCTATCTCTGTTTATATCTATCTATCTATCTATCTATCTATCTATCTATCTATCTATCTATCTATCTATCTATCTCTGTTTATATCTATCTATCTATCTATCTCTGTTTATATCTATCTATCTATCTATCTATCTATCTATCTCTGTTTATATCTATCTATCTATCTCTGTTTATATCTATCTATCTATCTATCTCTGTTTATATCTATCTATCTATCTATCTCTGTTTATATCTATCTATCTATCTATCTCTGTTTATATCTATCTATCTATCTATCTATCTATCTATCTATCTATCTATCTCTGTTTATATCTATCTATCTATCTAT
Organism: Sepiola atlantica; assembly: GCA_963556195.1. Taxonomy (NCBI): domain Eukaryota; kingdom Metazoa; phylum Mollusca; class Cephalopoda; order Sepiida; family Sepiolidae; genus Sepiola; species Sepiola atlantica. Next base: position 19,269,350 of record OY744516.1, on the reverse strand, counting down.
CTATCTATCTCTGTTTATATCTATCTACCTATCTATCTATCTCTGTTTATATCTATCTACCTATCTATCTATCTCTGTTTCTATCTATCTACCTATCTATCTATCTCTGTTTATATCTATCTACCTATCTATCTATCTCTGTTTCTATCTATCTATCTATCTCTGTTTCTATCTATCTATCTATCTATCTATCTATCTATCTCTGTTTATATCTATCTATCTATCTCTGTTTATATCTATCTATCTATCTATCTCTGTTTATATCTATCTATCTATCTCTGTTTATATCTATCTATCTATCTCTGTTTATATCTATCTATCTATCTATCTCTGTTTATATCTATCTATCTATCTATCTCTGTTTATATCTATCTATCTATCTATCTATCTCTGTTTATATCTATCTATCTATCTATCTATCTATCTATCTATCTATCTATCTATCTATCTATCTATCTCTGTTTATATCTATCTATCTATCTATCTATCTATCTATCTATCTATCTCTATTTATATCTATCTATCTATGTTTATATCTATCTATCTCTGTTTATATCTATCTATCTATCTATTTATATGTAAGGTTTGTGGGAGAGAAAAATAAGAGCGTAATATTTATATATGTAATTACAGAAGATCAAGACAACATCGGTGCCGTCGGTTTCAAATCCAAACAAAGGGGACCTATAGTTGGCCTCCTATCCCGGACTCTCTTAAGCCTCTGTTTATGCGTATCTCCTCGGAAAATGGCGTCTCACACGCTGTGATATTTCAATCTTCTATTTTATTTTTGTCATAAAAAATGAGATAAAATCGTTTTACTTGCCTGTGACGTATATACCGGCAAAATTAGCAGGTAGAAATCCCGAATTAATAAATAAAAAAGTAAAAAATAAATAAATAAATAAAATAGAAGATTGAAATATCGCAGCGTGCGAGACACCATTTTCTGAAGAGACAGACATAAACAGAGGCTGAAAAGAGTCCGGCATAGAAGGCCAACTATAGGTCTCCTTTGTTTGGTACCGATGTTGTCTTAATCTTCTGTAATTACATTTATAAATAAATATATATCTATTTACATATATAAATGCGAACTTCATGTCCACGTGATCTGTCTGTTAAGACGGTTGACTATATTGTCCGCTTTGTATGACATAAAGAGGGTGTATTTCTCGGCTTGTCGCATAGCTGTTGAAGTTGGTTTCTGCAATGTGAACTCTTGTGTCCTACTTTATTACAAGTTAGACAGGTTTTAAAACGATATGGGCAATATGTTTCTCAATGAAGGCTTCCACAACGGAAACAGGGGCTCGGTGGTAATTTAATCTGTTTTGTATAGGGCTGGATTGTTTGTATAGGGGCGTGAAAATCCCCTTTTTTGTTTTGAATTATTTTTGAGGGAAAGTTGAATTTCGATTTTTGCCGTACCTTTCTTATGTGTGCAATGTCCGATTCTTCAATGCCCTTCGAATCTTGTTTAACGCTTATAAATCTCTGGCAGTCCTCAGCTAATTTCTGTAGTGTTAAATTCTGTTCACTTTCTAATTTATTTAGAACTCTACGCCTGATCTCAGTGTCTATTCCTGATATCAATCCTTGTACGAAAATTAAGCATTTAAAGTTATCAGCACTAAGTTCGGCTAATTTGAAATCGTTACAGTGTTTATTGACGATTGATGCGAACGTTAGATAACCGTCGTTGTCTTTTTTGACCAGATTCAAATACTTCCAGCGTTTGTAAAACAAAGAAGTCTTGGGGATAAGTAATTCAGTTAACAGATTAACAACTTCAGCAAAAGTCAAGGCGCTCGTTTTTTTTTTTGGAAAATGAAGTCTATGAACTTAGTATGTTCGATGGTGCCTAAATTTTGGAACAGTAGTCGAACCTTTTTAGAGTCTGCCCAATTTGCACAATCTATTTTGTATAGATCCTCATATCTTCTAAAATACGAAACAAAGGTTTTATCCTCGACTGAGGAATAAGTGAAATTGTCAATTACACTCCAAACGGCATTCTGCGAGGAAGCATTATTGTCTTCGTTACTTTGACCCTTAACCGATATTGTTTGCATTAATACTTCAATCTTTTTGTCGGTTTCTCTTTTTTGTTCTAGAAGTTTTCGTCGGCTTCTATTTTGTTCTAGTTGCTGTTGTTGCTGTCTTTATACAGCTTTGTGTAGCCTTTCGTCGGCTTCTTGTTATTGTTCTAGTTGCTGTTGCATTTGATACTTCACCAGTTCTGTTAGAGTAGCTTTAAAATCTTCCATGTTTAAAATGTGTCCTTTTAGAATACGGCTTTTTAGAAATTCTTTCTTCTTAATTACGCTTGCTAAACGTAATCCTACTTGTGAAAAAAGTATAAACCTTTTTTTTCCTCCACCAAAAAAATCACTTTTTTTTAGTACGCTTTTCACGTAACCATAGAATTTGTGATCGGCACTTTAGTCAACAGAGAAAAAAATACTGTATTCATTTTTTCTTTCGGCAGTAGAACTTTTCTCTTTAGGAGAGAAAAGAAAAAATCATGTATTACCTTCTTGTTAAAAATTAACAACAGTGTCGGAATAGCAATTAATAAAAAAAATCGCTGACCTTTCTTCAATGAGAGAAAAATAAGTTGTTTTTTTACGTGTTTTTTTCCACCGGTTAAGCCAGTTTTTAGAACTAGGACGTAGTCTAGTGAATTTGCCGTTGATTTCTCGACGTTTGACATTTTAAGGTTTTCCTTAATATACTTTGTTGCCAGTTGTGACGTCCATTTTAAGGTTCTAAAGAATTCCATACGGTAACCACGTCGTCAGTCGTTTTGGTGGTGTACGTTAGAAATCCCACGCCGCCAGTTGCTGTAGGGTCCTTTTATAGTTCTCAAGAAAAACCTTTAATGTTGTAGTTTGTTTTCCGTATAAGTTTGAATACCTCTTCGCCAGTTGTTGTGGCCCTTTAAAAGGGCTAGTATGAAAACACAAACTCGGTGTTTAGAGAAAACAAGTATATTGTAGAAAATATAACACAACAGAGAAACAAGAGTGGTGGTACATCAGTATTGACTGCCAGTATCGACTGGTGTTGATTCAACACTGAGGAGAAGGTGAATGGAGGAGTCCAAAGTCCGTTATAGGTAAGGTACCATAACACTTAGATAGATATACATACAGACATATAAATAGATAGATAAATAGATGGATAAAGTGATAGATAGATATTGTTTATCTTTTTTATACTCCAGTGCATTAAATTTTGTTTATAAAATTGACATCCAACTGTAAATTTTACATCCAAATGTAAAGTTGACATAGAAATGTCAAGTTGACATGAAGATGTCAAGTTGACATCTAAATGTCAAGTTGACATTCAATTGTCAAGTTGACACCCACTTTTGGATCATTTATGCAAAATTCAATCTTTATATTTCTATTGGCACCAAGCTCTCAACCACATCTTTATTTATTATTTACTCGCGGGACTCGTGTCCCGGTGTTGTCCAGGAAAGTTGAGAGAATTAAGAAACTCCTGCTCCAACCCCTGAACCCCATACTACTATTTTACTCAAAGGTTTTACTTTTTACCATGTGTTATATTAAAATCAAAACAATTATTGAGATTTTAAGTAAAAATAGAAACGAATATTTAATTAATGATAGGTATCTATGTATATGAGAAGGATATTGTTTTTCTATTGTATCAACTTGAAATCAGCGTTTTAATCTCACTGTTAGAATGAGAAATGATGCAACTTTATAAATCCACAGATTTATTATCAATAATCAACTTTTTTATGAGACAATGGATACCCCCTGTAAGGGTACCTGCACAGTGAATTGATAGTGAAGCAAAGGTTGTACAATCCCTAACAGTACCTCCCCTCAACCAGCATTGCTTAAATCAAGTGGGGAAGAGATTTCTGGATATAAGCAGAGAAATACTGGTGTTATTTCGAAGCTTTCAATCTAGACTAGTTGCACAAACAAGGCTTAGGAGTCTAGTCTCCCCTACTATTTAATTCTTAACTGGGAGGAGGAGGAGGATATATGGATTCATACCTTTTCCAAGACTATTACTGAAAATGATGCAGTAGACCCGATAAAACTGAAATCGGCGTGCCAAACCCACAGTGCTTGTAACAACTACACTCTGCCAAACCCACAGTGCTTGTAACAACTACACTCTGCCAAACCCACAGTGCTTGTAACAACTACACTCTGCCAAACCCACAGTGCTTGTAACAACTACACTCTGCCAAACCCACAGTGCTTGTAACAACTACACTCTGCCAAATCCACAGTGCTTGTAACAACTACACTCTGCCAAACCCACAGTGCTTGTAACAACTACACTCTGCGAAACCCACAGTGCTTGTAACAACTACACTCTGCCAAACCCACAGTGCTTGTAACAACTACACTCTGCCAAACCCACAGTGCTTGTAACAACTACACTCTGCCAAACCCACAGTGCTTGTAACAACTACACTCTGCCAAACCCACAGTGCTTGTAACAACTACACTCTGCCAAACCCACAGTGCTTGTAACAACTACACTCTGCCAAACCCACAGTGCTTGTAACAACTACACTCTGCCAAACCCACAGTGCTTGTAACAACTACACTCTGCCAAATCCACAGTGCTTGTAACAACTACACTCTGCCAAACCCACAGTGCTTGTAACAACTACACTCTGCCAAACCCACAGTGCTTGTAACAACTACACTCTGCCAAACCCACAGTGCTTGTAACAACTACACTCTGCCAAACCCACAGTGCTTGTAACAACTACACTCTGCCAAACCCACAGTGCTTGTAACAACTACACTCTGCCAAACCCACAGTGCTTGTAACAACTACACTCTGCCAAACCCACAGTGCTTGTAACAACTACACTCTGCCAAACCCACAGTGCTTGTAACAACTACACTCTGCCAAACCCACAGTGCTTGTAACAACTACACTCTGCCAAACCCACAGTGCTTGTAACAACTACACTCTGCCAAATCCACAGTGCTTGTAACAACTACACTCTGCCAAACCCACAGTGCTTGTAACAACTACACTCTGCCAAACCCACAGTGCTTGTAACAACTACACTCTGCCAAACCCACAGTGCTTGTAACAACTACACTCTGCCAAACCCACAGTGCTTGTAACAACTACACTCTGCCAAACCCACAGTGCTTGTAACAACTACACTCTGCCAAACCCACAGTGCTTGTAACAACTACACTCTGCAAAACCCACAGTGTTTGTAACATCTACACTCTGCCAAACCCACAGTGCTTGTAACAACTACACTCTGCCAAACCCACAGTGCTTGTAACAACTACACTCTGCCAAACCCACAGTGCTTGTAACAACTACACTCTGCCAAACCCACAGTGCTTTTAACAACTACACTCTGCCAAACCCACAGTGCTTGTAACAACTACACTCTGCCAAACCCACAGTGCTTGTAACAACTACACTCTGCCAAACCCACAGTGCTTGTAACAACTACACTCTGCCAAACCCACAGTGCTTGTAACAACTACACTCTGCCAAACCCACAGTGCTTGTAACAACTACACTCTGCCAAACCCACAGTGCTTGTAACAACTACACTCTGCCAAACCCACAGTGCTTGTAACAACTACACTCTGCCAAACCCACAGTGCTTGTAACAACTACACTCTGCCAAACCCACAGTGTTTGTAACAACTACACTCTGCCAAACCCACAGTGCTTGTAACAACTACACTCTGCCAAACCCACAGTGCTTGTAACAACTACACTCTGCCAAACCCACAGTGCTTGTAACAACTACACTCTGCCAAACCCACAGTGCTTGTAACAACTACACTCTGCCAAACCCACAGTGCTTGTAACAACTACACTCTGCCAAACCCACAGTGCTTGTAACAACTACACTCTGCCAAACCCACAGTGCTTGTAACAACTACACTCTGCCAAACCCACAGTGCTTGTAACAACTACACTCTGCAAAACCCACAGTGCTTGTAACAACTACACTCTGCCAAACCCACAGTGCTTGTAACAACTACACTCTGCCAAACCCACAGTGCTTGTAACAACTACACTCTGCCAAACCCACAGTGCTTGTAACAACTACACTCTGCCAAACCCACAGTGCTTGTAACAACTACACTCTGCCAAACCCACAGTGCTTGTAACAACTACACTCTGCCAAACCCACAGTGTTTGTAACAACTACACTCTGCCAAACCCACAGTGTTTGTAACAACTACACTCTGCCAAACCCACAGTGCTTGTAACAACTACACTCTGCCAAACCCACAGTGCTTGTAACAACTACACTCTGCCAAACCCACAGTGCTTGTAACAACTACACTCTGCCAAACCCACAGTGCTTGTAACAACTACACTCTGCCAAACCCACAGTGCTTGTAACAACTACACTCTGCCAAACCCACAGTGCTTGTAACAACTACACTCTGCCAAACCCACAGTGCTTGTAACAACTACACTCTGCCAAACCCACAGTGTTTGTAACAACTACACTCTGCCAAACCCACAGTGCTTGTAACAACTACACTCTGCCAAACCCACAGTGCTTGTAACAACTACACTCTGCCAAACCCACAGTGCTTGTAACAACTACACTCTGCCAAACCCACAGTGCTTGTAACAACTACACTCTGCCAAACCCACAGTGCTTGTAACAACTACACTCTGCCAAACCCACAGTGCTTGTAACAACTACACTCTGCCAAACCCACAGTGCTTGTAACAACTACACTCTGCCAAACCCACAGTGCTTGTAACAACTACACTCTGCCAAACCCACAGTGCTTGTAACAACTACACTCTGCCAAACCCACAGTGCTTGTAACAACTACACTCTGCCAAACCCACAGTGCTTGTAACAACTACACTCTGCCAAACCCACAGTGCTTGTAACAACTACACTCTGCCAAACCCACAGTGTTTGTAACAACTACACTCTGCCAAACCCACAGTGCTTGTAACAACTACACTCTGCCAAACCCACAGTGCTTGTAACAACTACACTCTGCCAAACCCACAGTGCTTGTAACAACTACACTCTGCCAAACCCACAGTGCTTGTAACAACTACACTCTGCCACACCCATACAATTATATTAAATCTCACAGAATATCTAATAGGAATATACCGAATATATTATATCAATTATGCACCGATATTGTTGAGAAAGGTATGGACCTCTATAAAAACGTTCCCTCTTGACCTGCAGCTAAATAATTTGAACACTATCACTCCTAGATATCTTCACTTTGTAATGGCTGTGGGATGAAGTTGATCGCTTTCATAGTTTAAACTGGTTGAAGGGTTGATGTCAGTTCAGTCGTCGATCCTCTAGAATCTTGATAAAAAATGTTGTGATTCTTACTTATGAGAAAAAGGGTTTCTTTCTTCTTAATTCGGTAAGCCATGCTAATATTGGTCGACTGGGCTGAAGAAAAAGAAAACTGCTCTCTTCTCGGAAGAAGGAGAAAGCCTATTCTTGGTCAATAATCCTAGGTTTATTAATAGTAAATAAAAATAGAATATTTACACATGTTCAATTAGGCTTAACATCTCTTGCGAGAAAGAAGCAGCGACTTGGAACATAAGTTTGTAGTCTCAAACTTGCATCATCATCATATCTGTCTGTTTCTATCTCTCTTTCAGGTCTCACTCTCAGGTCTCTCTACTTCTGACTCGTCTGCCTCCCTTCACTCATCTTTTGCATAGTATTTTGACCGATAAATAAGGTGGCCAAGATCAAAGTGTAGTATCTGTTCCGATGGATGTTTACTCTGTAGACCGGTATTGTCTTGGCCTTCGGGCCTTGATTCCGCCTGTCTGAGGTACTGTCCTGTGCAGTTCTAGGAGGTTCACCCTCCCAGGCTTTGCCTCCCCTCTTTGGGGAGGAGTAAGTTTATTGCTTACTGCCTGAGGCGCCCCTACCGGGGAATGCCGACGGGGCTGCCCAGGCAATTTTTAATGGCCAGAGTGCTCAACTTCTCGGGCGCTGGCTTTTCAAGTCCCACTTTCCCGACCCGACATTGGGTCACATCTTACCTTGTGGGAGTAAGATGAACCTGGCCTTGTGCCTCACTTCCTGGGGAGGTAAATAAAAAGTAAGGTGGCCAAGATCAAAGTGTAGTATCTGTTCTGATGAATACTACACCCTACAGACCGGTACCGTCTTGGCCTTTGGGCCTTGATTCCGCCAGTCTGTGGGTTTGTCCTGTGCAGTTCTAGGAGGTCCACCCTCCCAGGTTTTGCCTTCTCACCCTTTGAGAGGGGGTTAGTTTATTGCTAATCGCCTGAGGCGACCCTACCGGGGAATGCTGACATGGCTGCTCAGGCATTTTTTGTAGGCCAGAGCGCTCTTCATTCTTTACGGTGCTGGCTTTTCAAATCCCACTTTCCCGACCTTGTGTCACATCTGACCGCTGTGATCATTTCCTCTTATTCACCTCAAACAATCATATTTTCTCTATCGTAAATCCAAATAATAATTTCAGACATTTTTTGGACTATTAATTCTTCCGAAACAGGTGTTTTCTGCAGAGTCAAAATTTTCAATGAGAAACCATGACTCATAACAAAATAAAATTATCATTGTCTTTTTCTTTTGAATTAGAAATCTTGTTACGCCGCCAATTTTGCCACCAGCCACGGGTAGGTAAAATAGCGACTAATATTAAACCAATTATATACACTGAATTGTTTCTCATAGATATTATGTTTTGTCATTAAATGACCCAAAAGGGGTTGATATGCCGTATAATAGACAAAGCACATCTTTTAAACTGGTAGTGTTTATTTTGAATTCGACATTTCCTGTTGCTGAACAACTTTAGAATGATTCCAAAGAAATGTGGAATCATCTCCATCGGAAAAGGTCTTCTTTCAGTCTTGATAATCAAAGAATTCTCTCATCAATTCCTGATATTCACAAAGACATTTTAGTCACAACAGGAAGCATTTGTCTTCTTATAGCAATTCCTTTTGATTTGAAAACATCTCTTGTGACATTATCAGTTGTTATATTGGGGCAATGAAATGCCAACACAAGAGGGAAAAAGAAGCTGAATAAGTTAGAGAGGGAGAAGAAGAAGTAAAAGGAGAGAGAGAGAAGAGCAGACTGAAGGAGGGAGAGTAGGAAGAAGTGAAGGAGAGAATGAAGAAGATTAACGAAGGAGAAAAAGAAGAAGAAGAAGAAGAAGACTACTTGAACATTGTGAACAAATAATAATAATAATAATAATAATAATAATAATAATAATAATAATAATAATAATAGAAACACGAACAATAGAAGACAAAATATAATCTTTATAACACATAAATTGGTAAAATATTTTTTCGGATAATCGATACACATTTCCTTAATAAGAATAAACTATTTAAAATTATCAATAAGAATAGCATTAAACTATTATGAATCATAAAATGTATTCTTAGTTCTATCGAACATAGGCTCAGAAATAACTCTAGTAACACCAAATTATATAAGAATTTAAGTAACATTTATAACACTGCTTTAAAATAGTTGGCATAATATTCAAATTAAATAGAAGGAAAAATATACCAATAATAATAATAATAATAATAATAATAATAATAATTTTTTTTTAAAATTAATTAAAAAAAATTTTTTTTTTTAAATGGTGCCGGCCTAAGCTGACACCAGACAAAATATTTGTAGGAGGTCGAGGAAGATGAGAAGACCGAGGAGGGACAGCACAAACCAGACCTCCACTGGAAAAGTGCGGAGAATGCTGGGACCTTGGGGAGGCTTATTGCCACCCAAATCCCAAAGAAAACCAATGGTCCTTACCAGCGAGAAATCAATGGTAAGAGGCTGTTGCGATACCGCATTGTTATCAAAAAGAGGTGAAGAATACTGGAAATCTGGGGAGGCTTGTTGTCACTCAGACTCCAGGAAATATCACTGGTTGTAGTCGGTGAGCAATCACTGACGGTGATCTGTGTGAGAACTCCTAGTGAGTATAAATAATAATAATAAGAAGTGGAGGAAGAGTCTGGACAAGAAGAAGACTCAAAGAAAGAAGAAGAACTGCAGAAGAGGATGCAGATGGCAGGAGAGGAGGAGACATCTTGATAACTGCACCCTCTTTTCTGGATTTCTCTCTTCCAGTGGACTTAAGCGAGGCCCGGAAAAGGGATAGTGGGAAATTGTGCTATTCCTGCTTTACTAAAAACACTTCATCATTCATGCAACCTTTCAGGGAGGCAGGACTGAATTACATTTTATTAATCTGAAGAACATAGTGGCACGATCCATAAGAAGAACTGGCTATGCAGAATGAAATATTGATATTGTAGGACATATACTATTACTGTCTAACTTCGAAAATCCGACTGACTTAATTTTATATATGTATATAGAGGCAAGTCTGGTTAAAGATAACAGTGTTTTCTTTTTTATATTTTCTAATTGTCTTCTCAACTCTGCGAGCTATATTTCATGTTTCAGATTGTAGTTGGTGTAGTATGGAAGCCGAGAGTTGTTTTTGGTCTATCTCAAGCGCGTTCGATCTTTGTGATCTATATTGTACCAGTTACAACCAGAAACACAAAATATAGCTAACAGAGTTGAGAAGACAATAAAAAAAAGGAAGACTCTGTTGCCTTGAACCAGACTTGCATCGAAAATGATTTTCTGACAAACACTCTTCTCGTGGTAAATGAAATCGCTAACTGCCATTAGCAAAAATGTAAAGCTCTTTGTGAAAACAAATGGAGCAATTTTCTGGCAGTCGACAGTGTTTATATAAACATTGAGATTTTGCTTACTCACAGCTCGTGAGAGACGGCCAAATGGTTAGAAGCGCCAATTGTCAACTAGACGGCCGAGTTTATCGAATTACGTAGCCGGACTTTTAGCTGAACTGAAGAGATGTGATACGGCAAAACAGTTTTTCTGCAGATGACTAATATATATGTATATATATATATATATATATATATATATATATATATATATATAATTATCTAGAGACAGCTGTTTCACCACCTTATCACATTTCCTCAGTGTCATGAGTGTTTCAAGCTGAGATTCAAAACCTGACTGCTAGTCCAGTAGTCAGAAATATTACCCCTAAGCCATCTCGCACACCACAAAGTCAGGCATAATATTGTAATGTAAATAAAAACAATTACAATATAATTTTTTTCTTTTTAACTTGAGTTCACCCCAGACAAGGCATACTGCCACTGAGACGTAAGGGGCTACTGTGGAATAGGGGCCAGAAATTAAAGGGGGCATCCTTAGAGAGTAGTTGTGCGACAAGATGTTTATTTACATTACATTTAAATGTCTGCATGACGGTACAGTCAGGGAAACAGGGAGCAGGGAGGGAGTTCCAGAGGCTGGCAGCTCGAGGAGAGAAGCTATTAGAATAGAGAGCTCTCTGGCATCTTGGGACTTTCACATTATTTACTAATGAGTCACCACTTATCAAGGTTAAAAGCCACCTGAAGATAAGGGTTAATGAGTTGAATGATGATGAATATCATGAGAGGATTGAAAATAATTAATTGAATAAATAAAAGTTGGTCACTTATGACGGCGGTTTATGACAAGTGTTTGTTGACATTGCTGAAAGGTTTTAATCTAACCATCTCCTCAGAGCCAAATTAGTTAACACTACAGAATAGACTTATTTATGTAAAACTAGGAAATCAGCACTCCATCTTACGACATATCTGACTCGTATATAGATAGAGGATTGCATCAGAAGTCAGAAACTTTCAACGAATCACCCTGTTCCCAGTGGGCCCCCATAAGTCTTCAGTGGGCCCCCGGTTACTGTAAAGCGCTAGGCCAATGGTCTATGTTGTCTACGAGGGTGGAAGGCAAATAACATAGGTTGCCAGGGTAAACATTATAGACATTGCATGGACAATGCTTTTCAGAGACAGAAAAAGCCATAAATTTATTGATTTATTCATGAGTTTATTTTCTTTATTACGTGTCGAATCAACAGCAAATTAAGAATGAGAATAAAATTCCAATTTCAAAAATAACACAAGATGGCAGAAGATAATTTATTTGATTTGTACGTTAATAATTCTGATTTGCAGTTTGACCCTAGAAACATAGTTGGTAATGTCAATTTCAGCCAATTTTAGCAAATTACTTCAGTATCTGTTGCACGTTAATATGCACAAATTCAATGAACGCAATGAGTGTTAAGTTCATACACCAATAAACCAATCCCCCTCCTGAAGGGGGAGGGTAATGCCTGAGAGAATGGACCGAATGGAACGATATCTAATTCAGACAAAAGTGTCGGACCTCTTGTGAACCAAACATTACGACCAGAATATGTTAAGGATTAAGAGTAAAAAAAAAGGCCTTTATTTACATGCATCCTACAGCAGCAAGATGTGACATAAGGTCAGTTTAATGTGAGCAAAAACCAGCTCCCCTAAGAGCGCACTTTGGAAGATTATAAAATAGCTATAAACGTTCATGTCGGCATTCCTTAGTAGGGCGCTTCAGACAACATGTAATAAACAACCCACCCATCCCGATGCCTGGAAGGATGGCCCACTAGGATCAAATAGAACCATACCTCATTCCTACAAAGAAGAATCCGTCAAGAGTTAAGACATTCCCTAGGTTGCCAGAACAGTGTCCAGAATTCCCCTGCTAGTATGAAAAAAAGTGAATTTGCAAAGCCAGTTAAATTTTAAAAGTAATTAGTATTTCTGTTCTCTATCTATCTATCTATTTATCTTTTCCTCTCCAGCTATGGATTAAATATTAATAATATTGTGGAGATATTACTTATAGTTTATAATAGAACATTCCATTGTTTTCATTCTATCCTTTCTTTATTACCTTTGACTGTTAATAGAAAGGGAGAGTGATAGACGTGAGAGTGATAGACGCGAGAGTGATGGATAGGGTATAAAATTAGAGCGAAGATTCAAACAAGGTACAATGAGAGAGGAAGAGAGTGATGGATAGAAAGTTAGTAAGAGAAGGGTTATTTGGTGAAATAATTGTAATTTACAGTTAATTAGAACAAATGAAATGGATTTTTTTCCAAACATAACTCAATCCCCAAACCAAGGAATATTTTAAGATATTTGGAGGAATAAATCTCGTGTTGTTCAACATAAAGCCTGTTTAGTTTCATTTACATTGACTATGTAGTTTCTGTGATGTTTATATCTCAAATGATATCAATTTTTTTGAAACACCCTGCATATTTACGTATAACTGTGTAACTATATGTGTAAACCCATTTGTATTTACTGTGGTAGTTAGATTAAACCTAGGTGTATAATGCGACTACTCGCTTGGCCTTTTGGCTAGGGACAAAGTGCAGTATCTGTTCTGAAACTACGCTTCATCTTTTATGTCATCAGTCAGTAGACCGAGTCTTTTCTATAAATACTATCATGACATGTGTTTTTCAGAATTGTGTGGTCTATTCTCTGCTTCCTTTGTTCTAGCGCGTTGGTCTAGTGGTCTCCATCAATTCGCTGTTTTGATACCTCATTCTAATACAGCTTCCTATTCCAGCAGCTTCTTTCCAAGAACTGCAGGCTTGTGAAACTCTCTTTGTTCTTAGTGTTTTCCTCCTATATAGCCTTGGTCTTTTCAAGACTAAGGTCAATAGGCATCTTCTGTCTTTGTGATAATCATATTTCGTTCTTGTTAGCTCCTTACATCAAGTGGCTTCATGCCTTGTCTGGAGCGATTTCCATTAAAAAAAAAAAAAAGACTGAGAAAATTTTTGTTTTTGTCCCAATTCAGAGAGCCCCGTTTGGGGAAGCTGAATTTTTCTCCAAGGATAAAAACCGACCTTGTGTCTAACTCTGTCCTTGTGGGGAGGCAAATAAATAGGAACTATGTGTATTTTTTTTTTATTCGTTTCAGCGTCCCCCTCCTTCCACCTCTTCATCGTTTCTAATTTTATCTCAACTAATTAATTCGTCTTTTCCAACCTTTCAATCTCGCCGGATTATCTCCCCCTCCTTTCCCCTCCTGCTTCTCCTTTTCTCCCCCTCCTTCGCTCCCTTATCCCTCTCTCTCTCTCTCTCATCCTGATCCTCATCACCTGCATCCACCACTCAACCGATCTCTCGTGCATGCTATGCATTCTCCCATCCTTCCACCGCGACATTGTCCATTGCTCAACCGTCTCATCCAATTATTCGACACCATCTCCAGTTTTCCCCTCGTTTAATAACGGCTCTTTGGATCGCTCAACCCTTTCACTGTTACGCACGCCGACATCCAAAGGATCGACTAATTAATCTTGTAGCTAATTTTAGATTTTTCATTATCATCTATTCGCTGGCTGATCATTACAGTCCTTGGGCAGAGAAGAGGAAAGCGTCAGCGATGCAGGCATAAGAAATACAGACACTTATTCTGTTTGTAATTATAAATGACGGCTAATCACAAGAGAAAGATCAAAGCGTTGATTTGCCATTTCAGACTATACAAATGACGCCCAAGAACGTTGAGCCTTTATTCGATGGTCATTGAAATACTAGAATGTAATTGAAGATTATTACAAGACGCAATTCATTTTACAACATTTTTCGTGATCAACTATGAAGTTTTTCGACTCGTCCTGGACTGTTTCTATGCTGTTAGCATGACTACAACAGAATCAATAACAATAACTAACACCTGTAGAGGTCTATCTAAAAGTAGGACGGATCCGTTCTCGACCGGGGAATAATATACTGTCAGGCGTCTTTTTCGACTCTTCCTGGATTTGCTCTCTGCTACAGCGCAACCAAAACAATGACATACATTGTTTCGGAATTCCCGAGTTCTACAAGACGCACCTAAAGAACACGTTACCACGGGAATGTTTCCCGACAGACTACAACATGGTCGTTTTTAAGTCCAATGTCAGCAAATATCTGTTGAGTTGTCCTGTGAATTACTCATAGTTCACAATCCTTTCATAGTATTGTTCCATCATCCAATGGAAAACTTTTTTAACCCTTATCCTCAAGTGGCTTTTGGTCTTAGTAAGTGGTGATCCACTAGTATATAAAAAAAAAGGAAATCGGAGGTCACATCGGCCGAAACGGTGTAAGAATAATGGCTAAGATAAGAACAATAGGTCGAATAATCCAAATAATACAATAACAACATGTTTCAAAATTTTTTAAATGCGGATTGATAAGTTGTAGTTTTTAGATTATTCGGACTACTATTCTCATCTTAGGTGTTATATTCACAACGTTTCAACCGATGTAACCTCTACTAGTGTGTTTTTCTGAATTCGGGAATCTTTATGTTGAACTCAGGAACCTTTACAGAATTGTGAACTGAACATAAATATATACATATTAGAAAGAATGTGACCCTTTGAGTCATCGATTGAGCTTGAGTTAAATTGTTTGAATGGGAAAAAGTTTACAAAGCGAGTTAAATATAACAACTAAAAAGACACAATAAAAAATTATCTTTTTCTCTCTTATTCCTTTGCCCTTTTCCTCTCCAATCTCCAACTACGAGTTAAATTTGGTGATATTTCCTTTTGTTTATAATAGACTGTTCCAATATTTTATTCTGTCCTTTCTTTATTGCCTTTGACTGTTAATAAACACACTTACACACACACAAAGAGAGAGACAGACAGACAGACAGACAGTAAAATGAGAACGAGGTCAAACAATATATGAGAGAGGAAAGGAGTAATATACAGACGCTTAGTATAAGATAGGTCACTTGGTGAAATAATTGCCATTTACGGCTAATTAGAGTAATTAAAATGGAATTGTTTCAAACATAACTCAATCCCAAAATTAAGGAATATTTTCGCATGTATATTGTGTAATTAAAATATATAGAAAAAAGCCTTAGGAAAACAAACGTTGAATAACTCATCTTTAGTCTAATGATAGATAATGTATCCTTGTCAAAGTTAGGTGGATTAAACCTCTTCACTTTTATAGGTTTATGTAAAAGTCGGCCGGATCTGTTCTCGACTGAGGAATATAAGAAAATATATTGTCAGCTGACTGTTTCGACTCATTCTGGACGGCTTCGATCTTGTTATAATGGAATCAGATAGGTGACCTTTTGAGAATACCAGATGCTGTATGTAAAACGTGGTCCTAGTAGCCTTGCAAGATGAATACTAGTACCAAACTGCAAATACAACGGACGTAACAGCCGTTTGTTGTGATCTGTGCTGACCAGACACTTTTCGGCGATGACAGATCAAATTTAAAATGAAAAAAACAAAACAATTTCCACTAAAAAATATTTTTACTAGAAATTC
Source organism: Sepiola atlantica (assembly GCA_963556195.1). Taxonomy (NCBI): domain Eukaryota; kingdom Metazoa; phylum Mollusca; class Cephalopoda; order Sepiida; family Sepiolidae; genus Sepiola; species Sepiola atlantica. Next base: position 19,253,070 of record OY744516.1, on the reverse strand, counting down.
TCAACTATGATCATATACGACGTCTGTTTGGTTACGTGGCCAGTTGTCATTGTGCTCTCCTGAATAGAAAGGTCAATAATTATGTGGAAATTTAACTCGGGGTTGGTATCTGTTCCGATGGATACTACACCCCATAGACCGGTATCGTCTCGGCCTTCGGGTCTTGATTTACGCCGGTCTATTGGTCGTATGTCCTGCGCAGTTCTAGGAGGTCCACCCACCCAGGCTTTGCCTTCTCACACTTTGAGAAGGGGTTAGTTTGTTGCTAATCGCCTGAGGCGCCCCTACCGGTGAATGCCGACGGGGCTGCCCAGGCAATTTTTAATGGCAAGAGCGCTCAAATTCTCGGGCGCTGGTTTTTCAATTCCCACTTTCCCGACCTTGTGTCACATCTTACCGCTGTGGGAGGGAGATAAATACCATTTAACAATTGTATATTTATTTCAAAAATAAAGTTTGAAATTAAAATCGTCGTTAGGGTCTGTCTTTTGACCAAAGGAAACTGCACTGCCAGTTTGCAGCAAACAATGTCCGCATTATGCTTGAAATATCTGCTTCATGACCAAACGGTTGACGTGAATCCACCCACAACATGCAGCAATAACGCTGACGTCAGAAAACTTTGTTACTTTTTAGCTTTTTTTCTTTTAGTTTCCAAATCGTATCATCATCACATTTTTCCAGTTTCTTATATAAACATTTATCCCCATTTCTTCACATCCATCCTTAGCATTTCCTCCCAGATTTTTCTTGGCTTTCCCCTGACAACTGACCCTGCTACCGCAACTGTTCTACATCTACTCTCATCCATTCTTTCAATGTGATCAAACCAACAAAGTCTCCTGTTCTGCACACATCTCCATATACTGTCTAGATTTGATCTTCCTCTGAGGTCATACGATCTAAGCCTGTTTTAAGACTCACATTACACATCCATCATATCATTCTCATATCATTTCAATCCATGCAACACACGCCCTCAACCCTAGCTGGCCAGATTTCACTTCCATACATCATCACACTGAGCAAACAATCCTGATAGACTGTTCCCATAACTCCCTAAAATGTATTTTCTCAGAAAAAAATCCCCTCCATTCTTGATTACAATTAGTTGATGGATACCACAAGTCAACAAATGGGATTCTGCATCGTCTGCGTTTCTCACTATTAGCAGAATATGATTGTTGTTGAGACAGAAAGATAGTGGGAAAGAAAGATAGAGAGAGGCAGAAAAGGGAGAAATAAAGAGAGAAAGGGAAAGGGAAAGAGAAAGAGAGAGATATTTTTAATGTGTATGTTATATAACTAGACGACCTGTTGTTGGGTTTTACGGCATATCAACCCTTTGTTGGGTTATCTTCTGCTGAAACCGTACATATGTTTTTGGTGCTTTTGCAGAGTAGGACCCAAGCTAAAATCGACTTGGCGTCCTTAGGGTTAGGGTCAGGGGCAGGGGCAGGGTCAGGGTTAGCATTAGGGTTAGAGTTAGGGTTAGCTCGGGTCCTAATCTGAAGAAGTACCGTTTTTTTGTATACGATTGATTTGCAGATTAATTTATTTTGCAGGCATATATTTTGCAAAAAAAATAGTCTGCAAAAGATACTTTCTATTTAAACCATAGATGGAACCCTGACAGGTAATACCACTCCTCTGGGTCAGAGTGGACATGGGAGTATTGATTTACTCCTCTCCAGGAGTTAGGCATAAGGCCAGTTTTTATCTTACTCCCACAAGCAAGATGTGACCCAAGGTCGGGTCGGGAAAGTGGGTTTTAAAAATTGCCTGGGCAGCCCCGTCGGCATTCCCCGGTAGGGGCGCCTCAGGCAGCAAGCAATAAACTTACTCCTCCCCAAGGAGGGGAGGCGAAGTCTGGGAGGGTGGACCTCCTAGAACTGCACAGGACAGACCCATAGACTGGCGTACGTCAAGCCCCGAAGACCAAGACAATACCAGTCTATAGGGTGCAGTATCCATCGGAACAGATACTACACTTTGATCTTAGCCAAAAGGCCAAGAGTGGACATGGGAGTAGCTGCAACTAAATTAGGGCCTCACCATAGGATGCAGTTTTGTGTCATACCCAAGACGATTGAGGGGAGGGGGCTTAAGTTGAGTAGTTGATAGGGTTTGGAAATAGGGTAGGTAGAAAAAAGTTAGAAAGGGCTGGGAAAGATGGATTTTGGGGGTGATAGTGTGAGGCAGGAGCGAACATCTTTCACAATGGTGTCTGAGCTAATTTAGTGTCTTATGCAAGACAGATTCTATTTAACCTATATGTGGGATTCCTGACAGATACTACCACTTCGGGCCAGAGTAGACCTGGCAGTAGTTGCAATCAATAGGTTTCTCTACACTCCCCAAATCTCCCAAACTGGGGCCTCATCACCAGATGAACTTTAAGGTCATATCTGGAACCTGATGAGCAAAGATTTAACTTGATTGTCACAACACAACCATCCATCAGTTTCAAATGCAACCTTCTTCACTACTCTGACTGACCGATCCAAACAGACACATCATCACAAAAGCTTTCATGATTGAACACGACGTCACCATTTTTCACGCAAGCTTTTTACTATTTTCTAAATCCCATTGTCATACTGGGACACCATCAGCAGGTCTTTGTTCATTGGCAATGCGAAAATCAAAAGAGAAAGGTCAACATGTTGAATTGACATTTCGGACTATGGAAATGATGCCGAGGTAAACTTGAAATGTTGTCAAACCTTTCTCACCCTAACTCATTGAAATAAAAGAATTGAGGAATATTACAATTCATTTTTAAACATTTTGATGGTTAAATATGATCTTACTATTTTGATGGTTAAATATGATCTTACTATTTTGATGGTTAAATATGATCTTACTATTTTGATGGTTAAATATGATCTTACTATTTTGATGGTTAAATATGATCTTACTATTTTGATGGTTAAATATGATCTTACTATTTTGATGGTTAAATATGATCTTACTATTTTTCATATATAAAAAAATGCAACTGTTAACTAATATTTCTAAATAAATATATCTAAAAATTTTACATTTTAAGATTTTGTGATTTTTTCCCAAAATATTTCACAAACAAATCTTGTATTTTTCTCTACAGATTGTCAGCTTCAAGCTTCTCATCTATTATATATATATATATATATATATATATATATATATATATATATATATATATATAGTCTCGAAAGTTTCTCAACCATTAAAACTATATATAAAAAAAAAAACTATATAAAAAAAACAAAAAAACTTATAGTCTCAAGTCTTCCAGTGGAAAATCACTCATGTAAGTCAATTTATTTTTTACAGTTATTATATTAGTTAGTTTCTAACACTATTTTAAGGGATCATCAGTTGTTTACCATGAAAAACTGTTTCGGGAATATATATATGAAGCAATCCAACAAAAGATATAAGCGTCAACTAATATCTTATAATTAGTGAAACATCCGGATAAAAACTGAAGCTCAATATACTGGATAGAGCATTAATATTATAATATAAAATGAAGTAATAAAATAAGGTGTCAATCAAATTTTATTAGAATTCAAAGTTCAAGCAAAGTATCCTTAAGTCCTTAGCTCATGAGTTTTCAAAGATAATTCTTCTCTTCAGAGGACCATTACCGCAGTTATACTACTACAGGTAATAAAATTACGCCTTGAAAATATATAAAATTATATACACAAATACATAAAAATACATAACATCAAACATATCAACCCAAAAACATACTTTTTGTTGAATCCATACATTCATACAAATTGAAAAGCATAATCAGATTATGCTTTGAATATATATATATATATATATATATATATATATATATATATATATATATATATAAAAAATGATAAATGAGTCGAACGCTTCAAAGCATGTTTAGATGTGGGATTTATTAATAAAAATCAAAACAGATTTGTAATAATAATTTTTTTTTCTTTCTTTTTATCTTGACTTTTTTTTCTATTTTTAATAAAATGAAAAAAAGTCAAAATGAAAAGAAAGAAAAAAAAAGAATATTATTATTACAATATTACAAATCTGTTTTGATTTTTATTGATAAATCCCACATCTAAACATGATGTGAAGGCGATCGCCTCATTTATTATTTTAAATTCGTAAAAAGATGCTTATAAAAAATATGAACTCTTCCAATTTAATATATATATATATATATATATATATATATATATATATATATATATATATATATATATATATATATATAAAATGATAAATGAGTCGAACGCTTCAAAGCATGTTTAGATGTGGGATTTATTAATAAAAATCAAAACAGATTCGTAATAATAATTTTTTTTTCTTTCTTTTTATCTTGACTTTTTTTAAATTTTTAATAAAATAAAAAAAAGTCAAAATGAAAAGAAAGAAAAAAAAAGAATATTATTATTACAATATTACAAATCTGTTTTGATTTTTATTGATAAATCCCGCATCTAAACATGATGTGAAGGCGATCGCCTCATTTATTATTTTAAATTCGTAAAAAGATGCTTATAAAAAAATATGAACTCTTCCAATTTAATATATATATATATATATATATATATATATATATATATATATATATATATATATATATAGCATAAAATATAATAACACAAAATCACATAATTGTCGATGCAATAATTTATTTCAACCGTGCGGGTTTTTCAAGCATCACTCAGACAATTACATTTTTGAGACTGATAGAAAATTGAATTTCCCTACGACAATTCAAACACAACCAGAGAGAGTGGTGGTAGCAACCAATTTGATACATCTTTTATAGAGAGGGGGAAATTTAAAACTTATATTTAACTATGGCGGTCGCAGGGGAGGGATCTTTAAGTTAATGTGAGTGAGATTACGTGTGTCGTATGTGTCATAATTTTGACACGGCAGTTTTTAGTTAACTGCCGTGTCAAAATTATGACACATACGACTTGACGATATCATACATATAGACAACTTTACTCACGCGCATACACAAAACTAAATACACACACCTCTTATGTGCACGCACACACGTAATCTCACTCACACATTACCATAACTAAGCATAATCACATACACAACTTTTATTCATACATCTCCATCCGAGACAAAATGCGTAAATAATTGGTATCTTCACCGTTATAAGTCTAGAGGTCCATCGGATTACTAGTCATTGGTTATTTTAAATTTATATTTATGTCATAAATATAAATATAAATATAAATTTTAAATTTAAAATTCAAAATAACAAATGACTAGTAATCCGATGGACCTCTAGACTTATAACGGTGAAGATACCAATTATTTACGGTAACCCCCCCCCCCCCCCTAAATATTTATAATAATATCTGTTATAGACACAGAATTTCCGACTTGGTGATATATAGTATTTGTGTGTATGCGTATATAATGGTATTTTGAAATATTTATTTATTCAGATTATTTACTTAAAATAAGATAGTGGTAAGAAAATTTTTCTGCAGGTAATACACTAATTAATATAAGTATAAATGTCAAATATTACCACTAGACATTATTAGACTTGAATTAGGGTTTAACTATAGATTATCAAATTAATCTAAAATATAAATAAGGTAAGACTAATTTTTAGAACTCATATTGTATCAGTAAGAATATAGAGTGTTATGTAAATATTGTGTGTAGGCGTGTGGATATATATGTATTTGTGTGTATGTATATATGTGTATATATGCGTATATATATATGTATGTGTGTGTATGTATATGTATGTATATGTTTACATGTGTGAGTAACTACATGCGTATGCATTTGGTCAATATTTCAAATAGATTCAGGGATATATATATATGTATATGTGTATATATGTGTATATATATATATATGTATATATATATATATATATATATATATGTATATGTATATATATGTACATGTGTATATATGTAGGTGTGTGTGTGTGTATATGTATGTGTGTGTGCGTATGGATTTGTATGTATACATATGTGTATGTGCGTATAATTTTATTTCAATTAGATTCTCTTTCTTGGAATCCAGACGGACTGGGAATCTATGACACGCGGTTTGTCTATTTCTTCTCTGTGCCTGACTGCTTGTTTCTTTCTTTCTTTTCTCCTACCGAGTTTGAGAACACGAGTTTCGCTGGGCGCATTTTGTCTCGGATGGAGATGTATGAATAAAAGTTGTGTATGTGATTATGCTTAGTTATGGTAATGTGTGAGTGAGATTACGTGTGCGTGCGCATAAGAGGTGTGCGTATTTAGTTTTGTGTATGCGCGTGAGTAAAGTTGTCTATATGTATGATATCGTCAAGTCGTATGTGTCATAATTTTGACACGGCTGTTTTTAGTTGATTAACTTGAAGAGTTAAATATAAGTTTTAAATTTCCCCCTCTCTGTAAAAGATGTATCAAATTGGTTGCTACCACCACTCTATCTGGTTGTCTTTGAATTGTCGTAGGGAAATTCAATTTTCTATCAGTCTCAAAAATGTAATTGTCTGAGTGATGCTTGAAAAAACCGCACGGTTGAAATAAATTATTGCATCGACAATTATGTGATTTCGTGTTATTATATTTTATGTTATTCTTGCTCTGTTTACTACATTGAGCTCTCATACCCAGATTTCCTCTAGGAATTATCCCATTATAACACAAATATATATATATATATATATATATATATATATATATATATATATATATATATATATATATATATATAAAATGATAAATGAGTCGAACGCGTCAAAGCATGTTTAGATGTGGGATTTATTAATAAAAATCAAAACAGATTTGTAATAATAACTTTTTTTTCTTTCTTTTTATCTTGACTTTTTTTCATTTTTAATAAAATGAAAAAAAGTCAAAATAAAATGAAAGAAAAAAAAGAATATTAATATACAAATATTACAATATTACAAATCTGTTTTGATTTTTATTGATAAATCCCGCATCTAAACATGATGTGAAGGCGATTGCCTCATTTATTATTTTAAATTCGTAAAAAGATGCTTATAAAAAATGTGAACTCTTCCAATTTAATATATATATATATATATATATATATATATATATATATATATATATATATATATATATATAAGATAAATGAAAGAAGAGAGATAAAGATGTGCGGATGACAAATCTATTTCATCTTCGATTGTTCAATACAAGGTGTACTCGATAAAAACATGTTTATTTTTCTTTCCTTAAGCCAGGCTTTTCAAAGATTAAAATCTTATCATCAGAAGAATTACATAGGTGGATAAGTTGGCAGGAGAATAGCCAAAATTTAACATTTGAAAAAGGTTAAGAAACCATATAAAGTAATGGAAAGTAAGAGTGTGTGCATAAAAAGGTTATCAAAATATAGTCTGTCCAGTTGGTGAATGTCCGTTGACAAAGTGTCCGGTGACAAAAGATTTAAAGATGGAAAAGGGATTTAAAGATGGAAAAGGGATTTCGTGGAGACTGCATTAGAAATGTTCAAAATGTAGTAAATCCAATAGAATGATGTTCAATTCAACCGTAGATTTTTATCATTATCAACATATTTAAAAAAATTTTTTTTTAAATGTTGATAATGAGTACTGATTGTAATTTAGGCTCTGTTTGCCTAGTTTTTCATTGTTTTTGCTTTTTTGCTTTGTTTTGTGTAAATAGCACTGAAGATTCCCACACCAAGAAATAAATGCACAGAAGCATTTTACAAATATATTGGTGTTTGCTGAGACGATTGTATGCTGAATAAAAAACAAGTTTTATGAAATGACGTGAATCTGTCCTTTATAACATTGAAATGGTATAAAATTAAATAAAAAATATTGAATATAACATAGCTCTGATATTACACTATTGAGCTATTATTATTACTTTATGTTATAAAATTTATATTTGAATATATATTCTAAATAAAAATAAAAAATACATACATACATATATATATATATATATATATATATATATATATATATATATATATATATATATATATATATATATATATAATAATAATAATAATGGTAATAATCCTGGTGAAAAATATCCACAGGGTGGTAACCCAGAGAATTTTAACCGGGTTTATAAAAAGTGCTCAATATCAAAATAGAGCTTTATATATGATAATTTTATTTACACAGCCATGTACAAAATCTGCGACACTGGCATGTCAATGTTATCGATCAACAGTTACTATAAACTGAGATCTCATCAGGCAGAGTTAGAATCCGATCTTAACCTCAAATTCCATCCAAATATGATCTGAGGTTAAGATCGGATTCTAACTCTGCCTGATGAGATCTCAGTTTATAGTAACTGTTGATCGATAACATCGACATGCCAGTGTCGCAGATTTTGTACATGTCTGTGTAAATAAAATTATCATATATATATATATATATATATATATATATATATATATATATATATATATATATATATATATATATGTAATAGAGCCAGTTTTGTCACTCTGCATCTTTGTGATTAATAGCTTTTTGAATACAAAATACATAATTAAATCTGTTTCATCATATAAAGCAAATATTACTTTGTGCTCCAAAATAATAAAAATTGTATCCCTGATCAATTTTTAAATTTGAATATTTAATATTTAATCCTGATCGATATTTTATTTTTGATCAGTCATAAATAGAGAAAGTGAAGGAGTTTTTACCCTCACACTCAGAAGTCATCTCACTACCGATAGGACCACAAACAAATTTAATAAGAGAATGTTTCGATATTCACCGGTAGTAAGTCATATGTTTTTTCATTGGCTAATCTAAAGTGAATTTCTTAAAGTTTTTAATAATTACCGTTTAGCTATATACAGAATAGCATAAATCACAAAATAATTGCGATATAGCTAAAGAAATATGATTACAGTGATTATAATCGAAAGCAATAATATATAAACAGACTAATTCCTGAAGTAACAAAATCCGAATCTAAAATCGATCTGCCATCGCTGTCGCATGTAACCTAACATCTGTTCTGGTTTATGTAGTCATTTCTGTTGAAATCTTTTTAATTAAATCAATGCTATCCTTTTATTTGATCTAAGTATCTGTGTCAACACAAAGGTCATTAGAATGGAGTGAATTTCGTTAGTGACCGGTGTCAAATTAAATCGAATCAAAGCAATTTTATTGGCGAAAAATAGCAAAGTGCAATAAGCCATGTAAATGGACAGTTAGAAAATGTCTACATCTGAACACCGTCTGAATGTTTTGTCCAAGGTGACTTTAATTTTGGATATTATAGACATCGTCACTACCTCTGGTAGGCTGTTTGACAAAGCAAAATCACGGACATAGAATGCTGCTAAGAAGGCAAAAGCAACTAGGGTACATCCTTTGCTGGATTCTGTGGAGACCATAACTTGATTCTGGGGAGAAAAAAAAATTCTCGAAAGATATATTTAAAATTCTGGTTGAATTTTTTACGCCAGAAACGTTCCACACATCACCCACTGCTCAATTGAGGTACTTTCCCGAACATCAACGACCATGATGCATCATCTGGAGGCTGACCATGGCTTCTGGCAGCCGGTTCCACAGTGCAGCGACCAGAACCGGAAAAGAAGCCTTCCGACGATTTAGCCGAAATCGTCTTAGTTACAGCTTCTCTGAGTTTCTATGAAGCCCTTTCTGCAGAGTTGGTGTGAAAAAGAGGTCACGAGCCACATTGTAGTTAGCGTGCATGATGTTAAAGGCAAGGATGAGGTCTCCACGCAGCTGCCTCCAATCATTATTTATAAGATCATCCACGTCACAAGTTTCTGAACCCTCCCGAGATGCTGGATATCCTGAATGAAATAGGGGGATGAAGCTTGGATGCCATGTTCCAGAATATTGAAGAGTTCTCCTCTTTCATTGGTAACAAAGTAATAAACAGGAAAAACAATTTCTAAAACAGTAACTAGACCAATTTGAGTACAAAGTAGCTGCTGTTATTCTGGTCACATGTTAACCCTTACTTGGAAATGTGTTTTTTCATCAAATTTTATGTGCACTGTCATTTTAAGACTTTAGCCTGATGAAGTTTTGCCTACCTCAGACTATAACTGAAACATGTGTTCGAATATGTAGCCATAAATGTTTGTATAAATTAAAATCTATACTAAGTAAATATATATATATATATATATATATATATATATATATATATATATATAGCATTATGTAAAATTTTAGTTTTTCAGGGAAGAATATTCCATATATACTTCAAAAACACTTTTATTTGCAAACAATTGTTTCTTCCCATCTAAAGAACATACATTTTCATGATATACAAAATATTACCGATTTTTCATGAAGAAGGCTTCCTCAGTGCATAAAAACTTCACCAGTAAGGCTGAAAAAATTTAAATGCATCCAATATTCATTTATTTTTTACATTTGTTTTTCCTCACAATCTTTTTAAAAAGAAATACTGTAATACGACCATGCCATGTGCATTTCGCTTTTTTTTTACTGTGTTTATACTCCATCAGAAATAAATACTTCAAAAGTTAACATATAAGAAATAAATACTTCCACCAACCGCAATCATTTTCCCATTTCTTTCTCTTCCTTTTTCTTCATTTTTACTCCTTTCTTCATATTTTACTCATAAATGCACCCAAATGTTACTACTAAGCAGTCCGTCTATCTCATATATATATATATATATATATATATATATATATATATATATATGCCGCACTGATGAGCTGTGAAACAGCGAAACAGTCTGTATGTGGATGACTATAAAAAGCTCCCTCCGGGTAGAGCTTATTTTTGTAAGGGTATCGTCAACGGCCATTAGCTTTAAGGCAATGCTCATTAGGTAAAACTAATTTCGAGCTCAGGCATTTGCAATGTTTACATTTCGTTACATTGAGATATCTCTTACGTTCAGTCAGTGTCGCATGATGGCGTAGGGGTTATCATCGCCGACTGTCAGCTCGGCGGTTGCGTTTCGATCCCGGCTTGAGACACTAACTGGTCTAGCTGCACTGATGAGCTGTGAAACAGTGAAACAGGCTGTATGTGGATGACTATATATATATATATATATATATATATATATATATATATATATACTGTGAAGAATTTTAGTATATTAAGTACATAACGCTTCTCCATCTCTCTGTCTGTCTGTCTGTCTCTCTCTCTCTCTTTCTCTTTCACCCTTTATCACTCTCTACATATCTAGATCTATGAATATATTTTTATACCTTCTATATCTATATATATATAAACCTCAATGTCTGTGTGTATGTGTGTGTGTTTGTGTGATCGATATAGAAAGAAAGGTTAGAGAATTTACATAAAATATCAAAGTTTTATTCTTATGTAAAATTTACCGGGGAAGACAATAGAAGTATTCCCAAATCTCTAGGCGCACACCTAAAGGGGCTATAAGGGCATAATGCCTTTGAAGCTTGAAATATATCCTATTTTTATGAAATTTATATCATATGTATAAAATTCTTGTTACCTTCTATGTGTCAAATATATACGTGTCCTCACATTTAAGGGTTCTATAGGAACAGAACCCCTTAAAACTTGAAATACATTCATCTTATTTTTTTATGAGTGTTATTTTAAAATTCGAGAGAGTAAATGTCTGAATTGTTTAGTTGGGAAAGTATCAGACTGAAAACATTAAGTGTACGGTTTCGATTCTACCCCGCCCCCGGGTTTTAAATAAATTTATATGAAATCAGAGAATATATTTTTCTTTTTTTTTATATAATAAAATGTAAGTAAAGAATTTGGTATATTTAGTACACAACGCCTTTCCGTCTGTCTGCCTCTCTCTTTTCTTTATCTCTCTCTATACCCCCCTCTCTCTCTCTCTCTCTCTCTCTCTCTCTCTCTCTCTCTCTATATATATATATATATATATATATATATATATATATATATATATATATATATATATTAATAAATAAAATAATGTACCCAATCTAACATAAATATAGGCATATACAATTAAAGTAGGGAGGTGATATGGACATTGATAGCGTTATTTCCCTCACAACACGAGTTAAGTATGAAACGTAATTACAATTAACTTTAGGTATAAATGCCCTTAAAAGTACTTTTGAATCCTTTTGAATACTTTATAATGAGATAATTAACATCATTTAATAAAAACAAAAAATTAATAGCTCCTTTCAGAGTTTTGATTCATGTCTAGGTAACTATAAACTATTTTTGTTGTAAGGGACGAACTCCCCCCTCTTAGTTTCGCATTAAATAGAAACTTACTACTTAAGTGAATAAATCTGGGCAATTAATCTTATCTTAGTGTTAATTTAAACGATTTATAAATAAATACTAAACATCTTCCACAAAAACACCGAAGTATAACAATCTGAATAGTTGCTTGAATGGATGGCTGAATGTATATAGCTAGCTCTCAACTGATGAACTTAAAAGAGGCTAGCTCTGAAGTTAGCTTCGTATCCAAATGAACTAAATATGCATTTGAAGGCTAATTGATGTAACTTTAGGAAAGTAAAAAATTACCCTCAAGTGAATTCGAATTTTTCTAAATAAATTATAGAATTTATTAAGTATTTTAAGAAATATTACTGAATTAAAATTCATAAATGCCCACACAACTTGTAGGATGTACTAGCTCTGAACTGAAAAATTCAAAATGTCGTACTCGTGAGTTCCCCCACATTTGAGTTTGCTCTTTTCTTTGTTTATTTTATTTGGTTTCACCCAAAAATGAACCACTGTATAGTGTAGGTTTTTTTTCAAGGCACTTTAATCCAAGAACTTTTTACTCTCTGTGAATGTTTCTGATGATTTTGTAGTGTTGCAGAGACGATATTGACATAAAAATGGTGTTTGGCTCACGACAAGTGAAACGGACCGTAAAAAATACATCTCACAGAAATCTTATGTTTTTTGGAAATGTGAAAAAATAAAAATAAAAATAATAAAATAAAAATATGATTATTGGAATATAAAATGAACCTGACTTATATATATATATATATATATATATATATATATATATATATATATATATATATATATATATATATATATATATATATATATATATAATAAAGGAGAACATCTCTTTGTTTGTGTGCATGTCTGTTGCTTAAAACGAAGACATACTAGGGAGTGTACCTTAAATATAAGTGTACTTGCAAGTACAATTTGAATGTGAACATAATGGAAGTAGTTTTGCATCACGGCCTTTTGGCTAAGATCAAAGTGTAGTATCTGTTCCGATGGATACTGCACCCCATACTGGTATTGTCTTGTCCTTCGGGGCTTAACTTACGCCTGTCAATGGGGCTGTCCTGTGCAGTTCTAGGAAGTCCACCCTCCCAGGCTTCGCCTCCCCTCTTTGGGGAGGAGTAAGTTTATTGCTTACTGCCTGAGGCGCCCCTACCGGGGAATGCCGACGGGGCTGCCCAGGCAATTTTTAAACCCCACTTTTCCGACCCGACCTTGGGTCACATCTTACTTGTGGGAGTAAGATAAAAACTGGCCTTGTGCCTAACTCCTGGAGAGGAGTAAATCAATACCCCATAAAGGAGCTAATGGCATATTCCTTACATGTTACACAATGAAATTAATCTATTTCTAAACGTTAGTTTAAGAGTATTAACATATATCTGAATAGCTCAGTGGGTTAGATATCTAGTTGAGAAGATTGAGGTTGCTGTTAAAGCAAACTCTCCTTTGTATGGTGTTATTAAAAAAAACGATTGTCATTTTTCTGTCCCACTTAAGTTTCGTTTTTATTTTGTATAGTTTGCATGGATGTAAATATCTTAAGTTTCGTTTTCATCTTGTATAGTTTGCATGGATGTAAATATCTTAAGTTTCGTTTTTATTTTGTATAGTTTGCATGGATGTAAATATCTTAAGTTTCGTTTTTATTTTGTATAGTTTGCATGGATGCAAATATGTTAAGTTTCGTTTTTATTTTGTATAGTTTGCATGGATGTAAATATCTTAAGTTTCGTTTTTATTTTGTATAGTTTGCATGGATGTAAATATCTTAAGTTTCGTTTTTATTTTGTATAGTTTGCATGGATGTAAATATCTTAAGTTTCGTTTTTATTTTGTATAGTTTGCATGGATGCAAATATCTTAAGTTTCGTTTTTATTTTGTATAGTTTGCATGGATGCAAATATCTTAAGTTTCGTTTTTATTTTGTATAGTTTGCATGGATGTAAATATCTTAAGTTTCGTTTTTATTTTGTATAGTTTGCATGGATGCAAATATGTTAAGTTTCGTTTTTATTTTGTATAGTTTGCATGGATGCAAATATCTTAAGTTTCGTTTTTATTTTGTATAGTTTGCATGGATGTAAATATCTTAAGTTTCGTTTTTATTTTGTATAGTTTGCATGGATGTAAATATCTTAAGTTTCGTTTTTATTTTGTATAGTTTGCATGGATGCAAATATCTTAAGTTTCGTTTTTATTTTGTATAGTTTGCATGGATGTAAATATCTTCGAAACTACAAAGGTTGAGTTTGTGAGGTAAGGTGTGTTAATTGCTACTTTATTCCTGAATATGGGCATACAATTTATTTAGAAAACATCCCCAAATGTTCAAGTTACTAAAAAAAAGAAAAACGATTGTCATTGCTTTTTCCAGTGCTTCTTATTAGACTATCTCTTACAATAATAACGGGACAATTGGTGCACGGTAGAAACCTAGCTTTCGGTGTCAGTACTCGCCAGTCACCGATACTTAACTTTCTTTGCATGGCCATGTTTGATATTCAAACGATCGTGGAAAATCGATCTGCCTTATTGCCAAGTTCAGGATTTAAAGCTGGAACCAAATCAATGTCTATTCATCAGAATTTATCAGAGCAACATCATTAAAACTAACGCTGACTCTAAATGCAGATTTTGTGATAAACATCTAGAAACCAGTAATGTCAGCTTTCACAATATTATCTTGCGCTGAATACAAACATCGGCGATATTTGTGCGGGGAAATATGTAAATTGTATGCAAACAAGAAACTATATTCTGCGTCCATTCACTCTGCGAGTTTAGTGATAGCATACTTTTTTCAAACTTCTTCATCATCATTGTTGTGAAGTAGTCCAACAGTAGAAAGAAGTCAAGTCGAGGTTGGTTTAAGATAACAAGTGTATTAACATAAAAGGTACAAGGTAAGGGAACTCACTTGCACTTGGCTAGATAGTTACAAGTCTGCCATTTTTCTCTCTCTCGTGACTCTGGTGACTCGCTCTATTTATAGTGAGAACCGGTGTAGTTTCTCTTCTGTTAGAACGGCCGGTATAACAATCATCATCATCATCATCATCATCATCATCATCATCATCATCATCATCATCATCATCATCATCGCTTTAACGTCCGTTTTACATGCTGGCATGTGTTGGCCGGCTTTTAGAAATAAACTTGCAAACCAACCTATCTCTGTCAGGTCTTTATTTATCCCTCTTTCTCTCAAGTCCATTTTTATCACAATCTTCCATGTTTACTGAACCTGCTACCTAAACTGTTCTACATCTACTAATCCAAAAACTTTCAGCCATTTTTTTTAATATGACCATACCATCGAAGTCTCCTATCCTGTACACATCTCCCTATATTGTCCAGATTTAATCTTTCTCTGAGGTCATCAGAACTAAGACATATATTACATATGCATCGCATCATTCTCATGTCATTTCTCTCCAGGCAACGCATGTCTTAATTCCTTGCTGGCCAGGTTTCACTTCCACACATCATCACACTTCATACACATGCCTGATAGACTCTTCCCTTAGTCAACAGTGGTAACACTCTGCTGTTTGTAATGGCAGAAGTTCCCTGAACTTACTCCATCCACTCCTAACTCTAGCAATCACACTAGTACCTGCTCCACCCAGTGCTCCAAAGGTAACACCAAGGTAACAAAACTTCTAAACAACATCAAAAACGAAAATGAGCTTTCAAACTAAACCATAACAGAGCAACGAAAATGCTATTTTGAACTTAAGCGTGACAGACCAACGAAAATTCTATTTCAAACTTTAACGTGACAGATCAACGAAAATGTCATTTCAAACTTCAGCATGACAGACATACAAAAATCCTATTTCAAACTCAAGCGCAACAGACCAACGAAAATTCTATTTCAAACTTTAACGTGACAGACCAACGAAAATGCTATTTCGAACTTAAGCTTGACATATCAAGGGAAATGTTATTTTAAACTTTAGAATGACAAACCAACGAAAATTCTAATTCAAAATTCAGCATGACAGAACAACGAAAATGCTATTTCAAACTCAAGTATGACAGACCGACGGCTATATAAAATATTAACTTATGAATTCAACTAATTATTTTGTGGGCTGCTTCATCAGTCCTCGATCTTTTTCTTATCATTTCCATGGATCTTTCCTTATCATTTCTTGGGGCTTACCTTATTATTTTCTCGGAGCTTTCTTAATCATTTCCATGGATCTTTCCTCATCATTTCCTCGGATCTTTCGTTATCATTCTCTTTGATCTGTCCTTACTAATTTTAATATTTCTTTATAATTTCCTTGGATCTCTTCATATTAATTACTTGGATCTTTTCTTACCTTTTCCTTGGATCTTTCCTGAACTTTTCCTTGGATATTGCCTTATCATTTCTTTGGATCTTTCCTTATCTTATTAATTTCTTTGATGTTTCCTTATCATTTCCTTATCCACGTGGCAGCAACAATAAGGCATCACGCATAGCCACCTGCATGATTTCTTCTGTGCCTCTTTAGCTGTAAACTGACTATTTCAAAATACTCCCTCGAACCGAACACATCATCTTGTTCAACTAATTACAGCTTTGTATCTCTAACCCTAACCCTAACCCTAACCCTCATATCTAATAGAAGTTAAACCAAAGAGAAGAACTTACAACTGAGAACAGTCAGAAGATGAGAAACAAGCACAGATCTATTCATAAGATGCATTGATTCAAACTGTGCATGTAGCGACAAAGGTCTCATTTTAAACAGAAATAATGTGACAGAAATAAACATAATAATTAAATAAAAAAATTAATAATAAATAAAAAACAATATACAGGGTGGGCAAAAATAAGGGTCATATTTTTAAAAATTCATAACTTTTTTATTTATTGATTTTTTAAATTTTTTTTTTTAGAATAAGTAAAGGACCCCTTCCGAAGCAAGCATGAGCCGTATTAGCCCTAAGGAACGTACCCTCATTTAGAAAACATTATTTTTGCTTAAAAAACTCAAAACAGTGTAAAAAACAATACTTTAGTTTTTGTAAGTTTTAAGAAGTGTTTTTCGGCTAAAATTTGTTTTGTTTATTTCAAAAAATCTCGGAAGGGTCAGTCTACACACACATAAAGTTTGGTGAGTTTAACTTTTATTTTGTGGAAGTTATTCAAATTCAAGTTATTCAAATTTAAAGATAGGACCCTTATTTTGGCCCACCCTGTAAAATCTATAAAAAAAACAATATAAAATATGATATAATATAAAATATTGATGATAATATAAGATAATATATGATGATAATATAAAAGAATATGAAATAATATAAACATAAAATAATATAATATATAAAAAAATAATGATGAACTGGCTGCTCTAGTGCCCCCTCGACGCAAATATATTAGAACGACCCGACAATCAACTAGGTCCCATCCATTCACTGTGGAGGTCCCCAGATGCCGGAGAGCCTTCTACTCCAGCAGCTTCTTTCCTTGGGCTGCCGGCCTCTGGAACGCCTTCCCTGCTCCCTGTTTCCTCAACTGTACCGACATGCAGAGGTTTAAAACTAATGTAAACAGACATCTCACTGCACAGCTCCCAATTTAGGATGACACCATAAATCTACTCCCTAATTCTCAGTAGCCCCTTAAGTCTACAGTGGCGACCTGCCTTGTTTGGGGTGAAATATCTTTTTTTTTTAAATAAATAAATAAAAAAAATATATAAACAAAAAATAATAAAGAAGAATAAAAAATAAGAATAAAAAAAAACAAACAATAAATTAACCGAAATAATGTGACCGAATGTGACAAAAGGTCCTATTAAAAAAAAAAGAAGCATTGTGAACGACCATATTATATTATTGTCTATTGTACGATATTGTATGATTAAAATAGGACAAGATGTCTTATTTTAAACAGAAATATTGTGAACGACCAATGGAAATGCCTTATCAAACTTAAGCATGATGTAAAATGTTAGTGGGTACGTCTGCTACTATAAATATTAACTAAATATAGTTACTCAGGATATCCTTCAGCCAAAGATCATGAAGAGCTCATGGAGTTGACCCTGTCTGGAAATAAGCTAGGATTTGTGAGAAAGGAAGTCCATAAAAATTTGGCAGAAATGACGATAGATATTCGATTTAGAGAATGGAGGTTGCCAATTTCTAGAAGTCTTAATGAGAGTTTGGATGAGGCAAGACACGTTTTTAGAATTCGCTGATACAACATAAAATAATTAAGCTATGAGCTTAAAATAAGACTCTCTCACTTTCTATCTCACTCTTCCCCTTATGACCTTGCAGCTTACTGGACGACCATGGCAAATAAATCATTCATCTCCTAAGACCATGTGTTGAGTTAATTAATTGAATAAATTATGTGAGACTGATGGATTCCTCTCATCGAGACGCGAGGAAGCATTTAGAGAGATGAAGGATAAACAAAGTGAGATATTGTAAGAGGATGGTGACGTACAGACGACTGGGGTTCATCCTGCGATTTCCAAATGAAATGAGCGTACAATATTTTTTGCATATATGGAAGTCCGCCCGACAATCACAGCTGTACCCACTCACCCAACAACTCTGTTGTTACCCCTAAAGAAACCTCATTGTAACCCAAACTAAGCTATCCGGAACTCTAAGAACAATTTTTTTCTCCCTTGAACTTTAAAATGTAAACATTGACTCCGGTCACATGACTTTATCAGTCTCTTTTTTTTTTACAGATCCAAGACGAACAGACATTTTTTTTTCACTACAATCTCCTTACATATGTATCACTCAAATATTTTAAGGAAATGGATTATCGTATTCATGCTTGACCATCCCTATGCGTTTGTTACACACACATTTTCATCTTCTCACTCACGAACTCAACAAGGTCCGGAACATTCAATCTTCAATTCTATTTTAAACACATGTATCTTCTCTTTGGCTCTCACATAAATAAACATTATTTTACGTGCTTCATCCAAACTCCCATTAAGACTTCATGAAATTGGCAATCGCCACTCTCTAAATCGAATGTCTTATGTCATTTCCGCCTAGTGTTGCCTGGAAAAATTGAAGAAAGCAGGAATCGCAGCTCCCAGAAGTAAATTAACCAGAAAGGACCGGAAAGACTGTTTTTACCCCAAATGCTAAGCATTTATCTACGATTAAAAAAAGAAAAAATATTTGAGAGGGAGGATATACTCAATGGCTTCTTTGTATTTCCACGGTGTGTGTGTATTTTACTGTTGGGGGAAGGAGTCTTTGTTTATAATTTACAATGGAGAACTGGATTGTAACATCCAGAAGAGTCTTTCCGACATTTTCAACCCAAAATGCTAATTTTTTATCCACGATCTGAAACATATACCAAAATGTGTGTAATAAAATGAAAACAATTATTGAATTAGAAAACAATCCTTAGAAAATGACCTCCAGTCTGTAGTGAAATGGGGACATAAATAGAGGGTAACATTTAATGCTACTAAGACAAAGCTCCTTTCCTTTAACAACTATAAAAAAACTTCACAACCACGGATTGTCATGCCTAAATAAACCCTACCTGGGAGTTCATCATTTAAACTCCTCGGTAAACTCACAGGCAACATGAATTGGAATAAATACATAGAAGACATTGCCAAAGTTGCTGCAAAGAAGGTGGGATCCCTCTACCATGCTAGTAAACTTCTCACACTTGCCAGTATTTTATATCTCTACAAAACCACCATTTGCCCATGCATGGAGGATTATTGTCATATCTGAGCAGGTGCGCCAACCACTAGTCTTTCCCGCTTAGACAGAGTCCCCAAAAACAGCTTCTAATCTAATAGGTTGCACACTATCTACCAAGCTCTAGCTCCTGTCCCATCGCCACGATGTTGCATCCCCATGCTTGTTTTACAAGTACTTAAATAGAATGTGCTCCGACGCACTTATTGCACTGGTGCCTCCTCGAAAATCAGCTAAATCCCACCCCTTCACTGTAGAGGTTCCCAGATGCCAGAAGGCTTTCTACTTTAATAGTTTTTTTTCTTCGTACTGCTCGCCTTTCAAATTCTCTCCCTGCTCACTGTTTCCCAGACTGTACCAACATGAAGAAATTTAAACGTAATGTAAAGAAAGATTTCACTGCAAAACTCTCTACTTAGGATGTTCCTGTAGGTAAAGCCCCTAATTCACAGTAGACCTTACGTTTCAGTAGCAATATAAAGTGAATTAAAGAGATGTCATTTTTCAAATAAACATGCAAATTAGTTAGCTAGAGATGTGTCCATCCTGTGGTCATTATCAGTACATTAAGAAGCTGAAATTCTATTTTGTATATGAAAATAGGGTTTTAATGCCACTGTCAGTGTGATAAACTCCCTGATTTTATAAATAGAGATTAATGTTAAACATACTTCATCTTTTCCTTCCTTTCACAATGTATTCCATTTCTTCCGCCTTTGGAACATCCTTTATTTTCAGAGTCTCTCCTTCTCTCCAAACCTTAAATAATGCACCATTCATATTTCTTAATGTAACAAGATGGCCGTCGCATTTCTCCAAGCAATGTGGGCAGATAACCGATTATTGTAAACCCCTGTAAAGCTAATAACTATTTTATATCCTATCTTTTACGTTTTGCTAGTGATCACGTGTTCGTGTATATCTTTCCCACCTAGGCAGTCGCCATTTTGTGTGTTGCGTTATCATGGATGATAAATGCGTGTCAGTAGAAAGGGAAAAAAGAAACAGTTGGATTTGCTAAAGACAAACGTGAAAGAAAGATACGAAACATGTAAAGTGGTGTGTAATGTGATACATAAAGAAAAGAACAGACATTAACGTATTCTTTCTTTGATACTAATGTCCAAATATATTAAGAAAAAACACATGTTACCAGGGTCATAGATAGAGAAGATACGTAAACAATGTATAAGTAAATATGACATTTGTGGGCTGTGGTGTTCTGGGAGTCTATGCGACTGCCATAAGAAAATGAATTCTAATACGCCTGTTACACAGGTTTATGAAGATTATGCAAGATGGCAGCTGATCGGACCATGTTCGGCGGCCTTGAAGAACTAGTCAGAAAAGAGAGAGTCTCATTCTGAATTTTTGCACATATGTGGAATGTGTTTTCTTAATTTCGGACAGGAGAGCGCACCCTCTCTATGTTGAGCAGAATCAGTCACAAAGAGATAACTTGGATATCCTTCCAAGGGAGATAACTCTGATAAATCTGCTCTTACACCCCCAAACGACTATCTCGTACCATTACAAGAGCAATGTGGAGAAGTTATGATTAATGAAAGACAGAAGAAATCACAAGAGATAAGAAAGGAAAAACCAGACACAAAGAAAGAAATCCTACGCCTTTGGAATCATTAATCGGATAATGGCTTGCAAGAAATCCTGGTTCACCGATTTTTCGATATTCCTCATTAAATGTCAGATGAAGGATCCACTAAAGCACCTGCCTAATATAAAGGCTCATACAACTGGTTTTTAGCAGTTTACGCACATCTCGATAAGAGGCTGTTTGTTAGCCGATTTGTCATGCTTAAATTTGAAATAGCATTTTCGTAAGTCTGGCACTATGTAACTTGAAATAGCATTTTTGTTGGTCTGTCATGCTTAAGTCTAAAATAGCATTTTCGTTAGTCTGTGACACAAATATTTGAAATAGCATTTTTGTTGGTCTGTCATGCTTAAGTCTAAAATAGCATTTTCGTTAGTCTGCGACACAAATATTTGAAATAGCATTTTTGTTGATCTGTCATGCTTAAGTCTAAAATAGCATTTTCGTTAGTCTGTGACACAAATATTTGCAATAGCATTTTTGTTGGTCTGTCATGCTTAAGTCTAAAATAGCATTTTCGTTAGTCTGTGACACAAATATTTGCAATAGCATTTTTGTTGGTCTGTCATGCTTAAGTCTAAAATAGCATTTTCGTTAGTCTGCGACACAAATATTTGAAATAGCATTTTTGTTGGTCTGTCATGCTTAAGTCTAAAATAGCATTTTCGTTAGTCTGCGACACAAATATTTGAAATAGCATTTTCATCAATAAGTGCACAGACTGAAAGTATGCATCCTTAGACATATCATTTTTGTTTCTTACAGAAACTGTTAACTTCCTGAAAAGATTTTAGTCATTTGATATATAAAGTAAAGTCAGTTTTTTCTCCGTTTTTTTTTTGTGATTTATAGACTAGCAAATAAAATGTTAAAATGTTTTTAAAAATGTATTTTCAATGTTATCGATTAGTTATTTAATCGTACCAATGTTTTTGTCAGACGAGGGCAGATGAGCTTTTCCGTCAAATAAAATGTACACATATTACGACTCATGAAGAACCGGGAACAAATTTAGTAACAAACATTTCGGTATTCACCAGTATTAATTCATATTTCAAACGTTTTGGTTGGTCAATCGACATAGATTTCACCAATCGTTGTGTTTGTTCCAAATTACAGAATTTGTGCAGACAGGAAAGAAAGTGTAGAAGTTTTACGGCGAATAATCGAGCCTTATTTTATTTAAAAGTAAATTTCTTGATTTTATTTAATATAAACCAAACAAAAATTACAACAATAATAACAACCACCTTTAAAAATGTTTTTTTTTACGTTGTCAGTTTTTCAACCCCCCAAATTAGGTTGATAACAATCTGGTTCAGTTAATAAACTATTTAAACAATTAACCAAACGATAACCCTAACCCTAACCCAATTAACCAAACGATACTGTAATAATTAAATTTAACTTTCAAAGTCCTTTTTTTAAGTCTTGCAAAGAAAGTAGGATGAAAAACATATTTTATGGCTTAAGATGCATTATCAGCAAAAACGTTAAATACATTTTTGTTTTGTATGTATTTTTTCTCCTAATTATTATGCAATTCTGTTGGTTTCAAGCAATTTGTCCTTCAGATTGACTTTACATTTAGCTGGGAGGTAACGGTGGTAAAGCGGTTAATGACATGGATTGACAACCTGGGTGTGCCAAGTTCGAATTCAGTTCGTTCCACAGAAACACTTTCACTTCAGATGTTGGCAACCTTCCTGTAAATACACGATGTCTTTCTAGAAAGAATTCTGAATTCTGACTAGAAATATATCGAGGGGGGGGGGGGACCAATGCGAATAATAGAATCATCTGATCCATTAGATATGAATGAACGAACGTTTAGTTTAAAAATAATCTATCATTATGATTTGATTTGATATTTTTACTTAAGCAACAAATAGATTAATTTTAAAGTTGAAGTTACAGACATAATCACAACCAATAGTGCAATACAATTCAACTGCAAGTATAAAAGATAAAGCAAACGCTATATCATATGTCAGTGCACAGAAGAATAAATGGAAATAGTAGAAAATAATAGTCATTATTTCAATTCCATCAATGGTAAATAGATCCAGATGAGTTGTTGTTACAAATGGTAAATAAATTCAACTGTAGCCCTTCTGTGCACCAATTATTTGGCTTCAACAGATTATCTGGACGGTGTCTCATCAAGTAAATGTAAACTTGTTGTGTAGATGACACATAGCAGTAGTAGATGTTACAGTGATGTTGATCTCTTTCTTTTTCTCTTTCTTTTAATAGCAGCAGTTGTAAAAGTTATTAATAATAACAACAGCACACAATCATTTGGGATTTAACAATTCTTTCATGGTTTTTCTTTTTATTTTACAATATACAGGATACTGACATAATAATACGTGGCACTCCCCCTAACACATTCTTCATAGGGGGAAGGAGCATTTTTACAAACACATCTGCTTTCCTTCACGGATCAGAAACAAGAGAAAGAGTTTATCAGCTTATTTGCTATGTGATCCCTATTGACTTCCTGTCTCTGGCGCAACAATCTGAATCTTTAACTTCTAATGGAATTTTCCCATTTTCTACTTAATCTATTCTTCATGTGGAGAGTTCCGTTTCTAATATTATTGTAAACCACTCACGTCCAATAAACTATCCCTGTAAAAGTCCGTATGTACACAGTAATGACAAAAGTAAATAGACAGAATTGTCTGAGTTTCCGAGAGGTCATATTGTGGGTGAATCTGAATGTAGATTTAGTAAGCATCAATCATATTCACCTATTAATCAAGTGATCGTTCAATTCACCAGGAACTAAACTAATGAATATCACTTCTTCCAGGTCGAGCAGGAGCATCTGGCAGGGGTCTTTGTTATTAATGACTAGCTGTACCTACCCGGCGTTTCCCGGGATGCAGTGAAATACTTTTAGTTTTTAATCTTTATTTGTTTACACACATTTTAAACTTATATAGAAAAAGAAATAAAATTTTAGTTGTAAGGTAGACAACTCTTTTTATATTCTTCAATTAAATATGAGTTATTTCCCTTGTTGATTTTGATTTTTCGGTCATAATAAAAAAAATCTTTCCATATTACCAGTTGTCCGGACGTGACTAATTATATATATATATATATATATATATATATATATATATATATATATATATATATATATATATATATATATATATATATATATTAAAATAAACTGCAGCAAAGTATGTATAATGACATTGTAGAACAATGACAACTGAAAAAATGGCTAGTCAGAATTAAAATTTGATATGTCAGTGTAAATGTTATTTAGATCTAACTTTTAAAATCTCACAAGGTAACTTTATGTATTATATGATATGGGTGTCTATTTACTTTTATCACATATGTGTATATTCCAAATATCACGACATGTAAAGAAATAAAAAATAATTTTAGTTATGTTGTTTTTTCTTTTATGACAAAATGTATACTTCAATGCAATTCGGCAAGTGTAATAACTTTTTAACTGAAAGTTTGCCATATTTATGCAAATTATGAAATTTTACAGCAAGATGTTTATAATGTGAGATTTTGAGAATGTTTGTTGGATGTAAAAATCAAAGTTCACACAAGTAAACTATTAGCCGAATCTGTATCTATGAGGTTGTGGCTTTGGGATATTCTCACTGGAGATAAGTGCAGGATCCCTATCTATGTGCGATATTGTACTACACTTACACCAATATTATACAATAGTTGATAGAGCAGCAGATCTTAGCGCTACCTAATAGTTAGGGTTCCTGTACTACCAGTCGGAAACAGTAGCCAGAAGCTGTCAATCCTGTATTCTCAACCTGTCAGAACACAAGTGGTCCAGACTAGTCATGTGAAACTGAATGTCAAATAATTATAAACATGTTGTCCAGATAAAAAAGAGAAGTGATAGAGGGTGTGGCAGTGTTCATTGCCTTAATCAGGAAACAAGACAAAGCATTGGGAGTCTTTGAAGTTTCACAGTGAAGGTACCTCTGTGCCTGACTAATAGTCAAAGAAGAGATGAAAGCCAGTCAATAGGCGGAGCCTATCGGCTTCTTAAGTAATTGTAGGTTTGCAAACTGGATATTTTGTTCGAGTCTCTAACTCTAAAAAAGTTGTCATCCATGACTAATGAGGTCTCCTTTATACAAAGGGAATACAACATACATTAGTATCAAAGAAAGAATACATTATTGTTCCAATTACAATAAGACAGATGCATGTGTTACCAGGGTCGTAGATAGAGAAAACATGTGTGAACAATGAAAGTTTATTTCACCTACTTCGTTGTAGAGTGTTCTGGGAGTCTATATGACTGATACCAGGAAAGGCGCCTGACAGACATAGCATCAAATTTTATAAGAGCCATGCAAAGATAGAAAGCTTCATGTGTGGAACGAGTTTTCTTAACTTCCGGACAGGAAAGTGCATCCTCTATTATGTTGGGCTGAATAAGACCCAGAAAGATAACTAGGTTATCAGTCCAAGGGAGATAGCTCAGATAATTCTGCCTTTAATTTGGTTGTTTTTAAGTGCATATGAATAAGAAGAGTTTGGGGAATACACAGGTTATGTAAGATATAGTTGAGTTAAGAGAATTACAGCATATTTACCCTTTTCTCGGGTTATTTAATGCTGAAGTCAGTTATTTTGGTAAAAGTTTTATGCTTCAAGTTTTTTATATTTTCAAATAATTAATTGATTCTATTTTGTATACAAATGGTTGGTAAATTACTTTTTTATAGGTGTATCTCTTGTGAAGAAATAGGCTATAATTGATACATTCTATTCAACCCATAGTTTGAACACTGACAGATACTACTGTGACACAAAATAATGAGCAGCGCTTCTTTTTCCCAGCCTTGGATCAAACTTGGGGGTTGATGGAAACTTAAAGGGCCATTCGCTGTTGGTAATAGTAAGTTGTAAATTAGAAGTCTCCCACCTCCTATTCACAGAGAGGAGTCACATTTGTTGTCAAAATAACCAAGATCATTTAGTAGGAGAAAGCTAAAGGTCAAATCACTTGCAGCCTAACAGCTAGTATTAGCAGCTGCCGGTTATCGGCTTGGGCGTAGAGCTGGCTGGTAAGTAAACGGTGATTTTTGTTCTTTCTCTCATTTTTTTGTTGCCATGAGAAGCTTTGTTAAAAATCGTTACAAAACACAGACTCACTTTGGAAAGCACTGATGATTTGAGAGTTTTATTAATTTTGGTTAATTTCGGAAATACAGTAACAAAATAAATGCTATTTTTATAAAGGATGTCTTGCCCACATTTTATCAAGTTTTCTATTTTCAGTCACAATCATTCCTCGTCCCAAAGTCAAGATAATTAATTCTCTGCAATGACTAATGCCTATGCGATCGATTATTCTCTGTTTGAACATAGGCAGCAGACCCCAAACTTATGATGATCTAAATACAGGTACTACGATACTGGGTCAGAGTGAACTCCACACTCCCTAAAGCTTCCACATTTGTGTTATACAAAACCAGAAGAGAAATTTGCCATGACAATTAGTAGGCTTAGCTGTCTGGAGCTAAAGAGAGGTTGGTTATTGGGTTTTCTGACATGTCATCATATGCTAAACCACATACAAATCGTTTGTAGGTTAATTTGTTTTGTAGGTGTATATTTTGGAAATGAATAGTCAAAAAATGCTGGAAGAATAACATTCAGTGATTGACACAGGGACAGCTCATCTGGTTGTAAGAAAAAAATCCAGATAATTGACACAGAAACATCTATAAGGACACCTTCAGACACACCGGACGAAATACATCCATAAACAATACATAGTTAGAAAGTAAGTCCCATAGGAGTGCATCGGCGAAATCCAAGAATGGGTGTGACAGTTGAGGATGTATGGGTGTCCAAAAATGTTATATCAACGACCCAAATTGAGATCAACAAAAAGCAGCTCGCTAGCAAAATCTGAGAGATCAACTTTCATCAACTGTTGTGCAATCTCAATGACCACTCATTTGCCACAACAATATTAGTTATACCATTATATTTTTATATATAAGTGTTCGTCGTCATTCTTTTAAAAACAGCAGCATTAATACTACGACTCTGGGTCAGAGTAGACCTGGGAGTAATTGTTACAAAGGGTTAACTCCCCACTCCGTAAATCTCCAAAATTGGTGCCTCATAACGGAATAGGATGGTTGAAGATATATATAGAGAGAGCTCTAGTAGTTGATAGGGTTGGGAACTAGGGTAGGCAAACATTTGTAAAAGATAGAAAGGGCTGTGCGTATGTAATAGCAACTAAGCAGTGACGTCACACTTTGTAAAGCTCCCAAATTGGGGGTGTTCCGCCGGAAGCACTTTAAGCCTCGTTTTAATTAGTTCTGCTTCTTCATCAAATTAAGATCTTCCCTCCCCTTCCTTGTCGTTGTTATTGTTGTTAGTTTTTTTTCTTTTATTATTTTGTTTTTAGCATTTAATTTGCCTCTTAGGAAATTCAAACCTCCTCCTCCGCCTCCTCCTCCTCCTCCCCCTTCTTCATTGTTAGAATTGATGGTACTCTTAGATTAAGGGAAATCATTTTCAATTTGTTTACGGATGGACAATTTTTAAACAGATTTATAATTTGCACCAGGCGACCCCTCTCCCCCCTAAAAACAATGCTACGCATAGAATCATTAATAAAATTAACAATCCTTTCTGCAACCCAATCATATTTGGTACAAATAAACTTCAGTCCCTGCCTGACTGGTCCACCAAGTTTCAACCATGAATGCCCAACAGTCTTTGTTTTATTGCTGTTTACTGAAGAAGCACACCTGGATACGACATGCAAAATTTCCAATAACTTTGACAAATTCCTCTCTTGGCGGTTCCCTAATTGTGACTGTGATAGTCTGGGTATTGTTTTGATAGATACTAATTTTTAGATAATCCTACATATAAAAATATGGGTGTTATGGTCCGGTGAGTGTGAAGCCCATTCAGGATAATACTTAGTACTGATTAGATGATCATCAAAGTGTCCTCGCATATCATTAAATAGCAATAAAACAAAGACTGTTGGACATTCATGACTGAAACTTGGTGGTTGTTAACGATAAGATATAATTCGATTCAATTGCTTTCAGAAAATACTGTATGCGACTAGGAATATTTTTCAGATGGACGCCATCTTTGTTATCAGCAGCAAATGTAATCGCATCATGGATTTGTGAAGGGACAACCTTTTATTGTTGTTGTCTTTTCGTCCTTTGTGTTTAAGATTCTTTATTACAAATCTTTTTCGTCCCTCTTTTTTATTCCGGTTTTTATGCCCCAGTTTATAGACGAACCGAACGTTTGTTTTGTCACAATGCGATTTTTATTACACTTAAATGGAATAAAAAAGCCATAAGTTTGCGTTCGCTGTCTACTTAATGTCACCTTTTACTTCCGTTTTGTATTCGTTATCTGCACCGTTGATGTTTAAAATTGGGATTCCTGTTCACTACGTGCCTGTATTCATAAAAAGCGAATTAACACTGACTACATTAGCATTATCAATAGGGCATAATCACGTCGACACACGACTTCTCATTAGATCATCAAAGTTAAGCAATGTTGAGCCTGGTCAGTACCAGATGGGTGACCAGTTGGGAATATCAGGCATTGTATGTGGGAGGATAGCAACACCCTCCCTAGAAAAATTGCAAAAACTAATGTCGTCCAAATTATCTCCCTTGACAAGGATATACATGCGACTGGGGACTTGTAAATTTAATATTCCGTAGAAGCTTCCTCGTTGAAGCTGGAAGCCAGCTCAACCCACCCTAAATGAATACCACATGAGAACCAGCCACAGCAGTATCACAAATGCCATGGAAATTAGCTGAAAGTTTCTCCTACTTCCGGAATCTTAAAAGACAATCCTCCCAGGTATTACATGCTTTTTTGGCAGGAGGATGCATTTATTACTTGTGATCTGAGGCGCCCTTATTCTTTAAGGAATCATGACAGGACCATAAAAGGTTGTTTTTGTTAACAGTTCAGAGTGCCTCTTTTTGAGGAGATGGATTTATGACATTAAAAACCAACCTTATGACTAACTCTTCCCCTCGTTGGGAGGCCACTAAATGAAACTTCAAACACGTTATTTTATGTTAGTCAGCAAATAATAAAGGTCTTTGACCTCTAACCTCTAATGCTTATACAGAGTGACTCCCCTTTCTCCTCCCCCCCCCAAAAAAAACTGTTATCCATAAAAACCTCAGTAAAACTTTTAATAATTGAGGCAGAAACACAAAACAAATAATTGCATGGAGTTTGCCAGAAAGCTGAAAGGAATATTGAACATGAAAAAATACCAATAATAGTAGAAATAATAGGAATAGTTCCGAAAAGAAACATTGGAAAAAAGACTAGAAGAAATTGCAATCAAATTGAGGATTGACATTATATAAGACGCAGCACCGATAAAAACAGCTGAAATATTAAGAAAAATCCTCGAGTGCAGAAGCCAACTCACATGACCAGATGACACCAACCAATCACAGATAAGTCTAAATAGAATAATGCTACAAAAACACAATTAGAAACATAGAAAAAATATTGCACAAAACCAAAGGAACTGAAACTGTCAGGGTAGATATGAAAAAAATACAAAAAAGGACATAATCGTAGTGGCATCTAATCGGTTGGTACCACAGAAAATAGTCATGAAGGGTCAGGGAGGATGGAAAACCCGAGGAGGGAGAGAATCATCAAGATCTCTACTGGAACAGTACGAAGAGTACTGGAATCCTGGAGAGGCTTATCGTCACTCAGATTCCAGAGAAAACCAACGTCCGTTATCAGCTAGAACTCGATGGCAAACGGCTATTGAAAGACCATAAGATAATCTGCAAGAGTTATTAAAAGAAGTGGATAATACTGGAAGTCTGGGAAAACTTATTGTTATTCAAGCTCCAGGGAACACTTCTTGTTTTTGTAAGTGACTGATCACTGTTAATGACTCGTGTGAGAACTCCTAGTGAGTAACCAATAATAATAATAATAATAATAATAATAATAATGATAATAATACATACATACATACAGGGGCACTCTAAGTAGGGAGTTGAGCAGCGAGATGTCTGTTTGCATTACATTTAAATTTCTGCACGTTAGTACAGTCAGGGAAGCAAGAAACAGGGAGGGAATTCCAAAGTTTAGCAGTTCAAAGGAAGAAACTATTAGAGTAGAAAGCTTTCCGGCATCTTGGGACTGCTGCAGTGAAGGGGTGGGATTTTGCTGTCGGAAGTATTTACGTCAGGGGGTACAAGTGCCACAAGTTCGTCAGAGCATATTCCATTAAAGTACTTGTAAAACAAGCACAGGGATGCAACATTGCAGCGATGGGACAGGCGTTGAAGCTTGGTTAACAGTGCAGGACCTATTAGATTGGAACTTGTTTTTGGATCCTGTCTAATAGAGAGAGACTAGTGGTTGATGCACCAGCCCAGATGTGGCAACAATACTCCATGCATGGGTGGATGGTGGCTTTGTAGAGGTATAGGATACTCGAAGGTGTGATAAGTTTTCTAGCATGGTAGAGGGAGCCCACCTTCTTTGCTACAGTCTTGGCAATGTCTTCTACGTATTTGTTCCAATTCATGTTATCTGTGAATGTTAGGCCGAGGAGTTTGAATGATGAACTCTAAGGCAGGGTGTTATTAGCCATGTCAATCGGTGGTTGGAAAAGTTTCTTGTAATTGTTAAAGGAAAAAAGCTTTGTCTTAGCAGCATTAAATGTCACCATCCATTTACGTCCCCATTCCACTACAGACTAGAGGTACTTTTCAAATGTTTCAGACATTGCCTTGGGTATGTTTGCATTCATTTTTCCCACAATAATAATAATAATAATAAGAAGAAGAAGAAGAAGAAGAAGAAGAAGAAGAAGAAGAAGGACCAAAGAAGGAAAAGAAGAATTCAAATAACAATTAAAATAATTACCAAAAGTTGATTATTCAAATGCAGCTTTTGATGTCTTTCATACTTTATCAAAACTTATATTCATCAACTTACCTGCAAAAGAAGAAAAGAATTTGCATTAGCAGTTTGTTAATTAATTATTAGAAATAAAGATTATTATTACATTCACAGAAAATAAAATTGTAACACCTGTAAAACATGTTTTGATTCATACAACATTTTGTGTATATTTTTTGTTATAGTTTCAATAAAGTAATAAGATGTATATATAAATCTACCGTATTTATTCTTTTGAATAAATGTACAAAGAAAAGGTTAAAAGTGCAGAAAGCATATAACTGGATGTAGTCGTGGAGACAACGAAACACGTGTCCGTGGATAACTATATTTTATATATATATATAGGCTCCCTTACACTAGGAGCACTATATTGAAGGAAATAATTATTTCCAGGTGGCATAAAAACAATTGAATATTTTTAATTATGAGTTTCATTTAAAAAATATATAAATAAATAGCATCATTTATAATGTGATACAATTTCTTCTCCGACAACTAGGAGGTTGGTAGCTCAGTTGGTAGAGCACCAGATGTCAGTCAGAGGAGTAAACCAAAGAATGCGTTCCCTAAAAATATTAAGATTTATTGAACTAAAACTTAAGCACAACAGACCAACCAACAAAATAAAATGATATATGCAAAGAAAGTGATAGTTAAAACTCAAGCGTGACTGTCAAAATGCTATTTTCAAACTCGCACATGACAAACCAAATAAAATTTTATTTCCAATTCACGCATGACAGTCCTCCAGAAAAATTGCTATTTTCAAATTGCAGCATGACTGACCGACCTACGGACCGACGAAGCCTCTCAGAGAAATACTGGAACGCACTTACAGATTTATGTGACCCAAACGTCAATCCTGATTTCTGTGTCTATGATTATTCTGCTGGCCATCGGCTAGACAAACAACTCTGTGAACATTCTTGATTGTCTTGGCATTTACGCTGTGATGGTTTCGACTGACTTGAAGACCAGTTCTTTTTTTACACACCTTCTTAATCAAAGAGCTTTCTCATTGTTGTCTATTTTTGGTGAGAATTGCAGAAAGCAGAGAAGCAAACAATTGCAGAAAATCGTGATGGGGTAGAGGGGTAGGGGGTGTAGAGG
The DNA here is from genome assembly GCA_963556195.1 of Sepiola atlantica. Lineage (NCBI taxonomy): Eukaryota > Metazoa > Mollusca > Cephalopoda > Sepiida > Sepiolidae > Sepiola > Sepiola atlantica. The sequence continues at coordinate 19,220,397 of OY744516.1, read as the reverse complement.
ATGAAAAGAGGAAACGAAAGTTAAATTGGAATATATTTGTTAGGTTCTTACTAAACACAATATGCATATATATATATATATATATATATATATATATATATATATATATAAATGGCGTATTAGTGGGTTCCCCCACGTGTGAGCTTGTTGTTTTTGTTTGCTTTCACCCAAAAATGAACCACTGTATAGTGTAGGTTTTTTCAAGACACTTTAATACAATAACTTTTTACTCTTTGTGAATTTTTCTGATGATTTTGTAGTGTTGCAGAGACGATATTGACATAAAAATGTTGTTTGGCACAAGACTAATGAAACGGACCGTAAAAAATATATCTCACAGAAATGTTATGTTTTTTGGAAATGTGAAAAATCAAAAATAATAAAATAAAACCATGGTTTTATTTATCTACCTCCCACAAGGTAAGATGTGACACAAGGTCGGGAAAGTGGGATTAGATAGGCCAGTGTTCGAGGTGAGCACTCTGACCATTTAAAAATTGCCTAGGCAGCCCCGTCGACATTCCCTGGAAGGGGCGCCTCAGACAGTAAGCAATAAACTTACTCCTTCCCAAAGAGGGGAGGCGAAGCCTGGGAGGGTGCACCTCCTAGAACTGCACAGGACAAGACAACCCCCAATAAAAATAAAACCATGGTTATTGGAATATAATATGAACTGATTTATATTTGCTCTGTTATCACATGACAATCAGCGAGCTGAATCTTTTAAGGAGACTGCAAAGTAAAAGGAACTGATAGTATATGCTAATACATATATTGTCATTAATAATTATATATATATATATATATATATATATATATATATACACATATATATATATATATAGTATTTTCGTTTGGTTGTTTTGTTTTATGGCATATCAACCCTTTTCGGGTTATTTAATGCCGAATCCGGTCATTTTGATAAAAGTTTTTATGCTTCAAGTTCTTTATATGTTTAAGTATTTATTCATGGTGATTGGTTTAGTTGCTCTGCTTCACGGCACATCAGCCCCTTTTGGGCCACTCAATGCCGAATCCTGTCATGGTGTTTGGTTTGGTTGTTTTGTAGAGGAAAAATGTTGTTTTTGTTTTTGCAGAACATGATTGAGTTTTGCAAAGGGAAAGGAAAAAAACAATAACATCAATGTTTGGTGCATTTTTGTCCAGGGAGCCGGTATCTTCAGACAGCCTGATCTGGTAGCACCAGTATGTAGTATTTTACTCACTAGGAGTTTTCACACAAGTAATTGTCAGTGATTGTTCACTGACAATAATCAGTGATGTTCCCCTGGAATCCGAGTGATAAAAAGTCTCCTCAGAATCTCCAGTACTCTCCACCTCTTTCGATAGCTTTTGCAAATTATTTCGCCTTATTGCAATAGCCGTTTATCATTGATTTCTCACTAGCAACGACCGTTGGTCTTCTCTGGAATTTGAATGATAATAGGCCTCTCCAAGGTTCCAGTATTCTCACACCTTTCCAGTGGAGGTCTGGTTGTTGCTCTCCCTCTTCGGTCTTTCCATCCTCTTTGAATTTTTTTACATGTGGTTTTATGACCTTGCCACTCGGATTTAGGGTTAGTAGTAAAAATATTTGGTTAATTACCCTAAAAGGTTAGAATGGCCCAGAAATTTATATATGAAACTGATCCCTCACTCTAAATTCTAAAATATTTTTTTCCCTTCTTTCCGCTAAATTTTCCAGAGTGTTCACACATATCGCCTAAAAAAAGCAGAATCTCATTTTTCGGGAGGGGGGAGTAGGAGGTTTAGCGGGGATGTTAATTTGCCAATTTACCTAAAAAAAGATTAACAAAAAAATAGTAAATTCTAACTTTTTAGGTCAGTTAGTTGATTTTTTTTATCACTAACCCTAAGTCAACTGGTAAGGTCGCGATTAGTCTCACATATAAATTTAACGTAAAATGATCCTCCATTTCTGGACCATTCTAGCGTTTTAGGGTAGTTGACCACTTTCTTTTGCTATGGGAAATAATTCTATGCATGATCTTTTAATTTGAGGTGGCTATATTTTTAGGAAATTACGTATGGTTTTACGACCTTACCTCAGGGTTAGTGATAAAAAAGAATTAGGTAATGCCCTAAAAAGTTAGAATGGCCTGGAAATCATTTTACTTTAAATTTATATACGAAATTGATCCCCCACTCTAAATTCTTATTAATTGTTTTTTTTGTTTTTGTTTTCTTCTTTCTGCTAAGTTTTTCAGGGTGTTAACATGTAATCACCTAAAATCAGTAGAATTTCATTTTTTATGGGGGAAATGTCATTTAGCTGAGGGTGTTTATCTACAAATCAAAAAAAGTTTGCTGTTAAAATTATGGAATTAGCATATTAAAAACATTTTTTAACTATACTCTTCTTCCCACAATTAATTGCTGCCCGGAGGGCGGGTAGGTTTTGATATATATATATATATATATATATATATATATATATATATATATATATATTGTGTGTGTATTTAGGCAGCATTTTCTCATTTATGCAAACATTGTTAAAAATAACAGAATTTGTCTGTTTAATTATACCATTTTTTTTCTGATGCCCTTTTTGTATCAAAATAAACAAAATTAATAAATTTTCCATAGGTTTCACGAACGTTTTTGATTCTTTGTCGAATCATCCTCAAGTGTCAAAAGCAAATGAACAAAAAAGCTGGAGAAGGAAGAGAATTTTTAAAAAGGCGGCGGAGAAACGCGCATAGAACGTTTTTCGCATTGTTCCAGGTAGTTGTTGACGATTTAAATTCAGTAACGCTGGATGGCATAACAGAACAAAATCGCAGTACGTTAAGCATTTTAAAATGTTACCACTGGTTTCATATTTTAACAATGTTTGCATATATATATATAAAGTGGACCACTAAAAGCACCCTTTTCTTCTCTTACACCCCACCCCTTCCTAGCTTGCCGGCTGGTCTCATATGTGCTTTTGGCATTCTTTAAACGGTCCTGTTTTTCCACGAGCAATCTGAAGTTTTGACCAAACCTCTTAATATTATTCGCTGTCTCATCGTCAGTATAGACTTATTTTATGATTTTCAGCCCAGGAAGTCTTCTTTAAAATGGCTAATATTTTCCACCTCACGTTTTACTGAGCCTTGTTGCATCCACGAACGAACCCTCTATTGGACTTTTTACCATCTGGATTCTATCTACTTTTCGCCACACCTGGATTTTAACTTTGAAACCGCCCATTTTATTTCTCGTGCCTTCTAACGACCTACCTACAAATCACTTTCACCGCTGGATTTTTTTGGACACCGGATTTTTTGCAATCGGATATTTGTTTGCATTCTGGCAACGTTTTGCCTTGTTTTTTCCCCACAATCTTTGTTTTACTTTTTCAAATTTTAAATCTTGGCCTTTGCCAACTTATCTATCCCAGCAATTTCCTCTGATGATGAGATTTTGATCTTTGAAAAGCCTAGCTTAAGGTAAAATTAATTGAATAAATTGCCTTTTCGCGGAATATACCTTGCATTGAGCAATTGAATTGAAAAAAGATCTGCCTTTCGCTTTTCTAATTCCTTTTCACCCTTCTATATATATATATAGTGTCGCATGATGGCGTAGGGGTTAGCATCGCCGACTGTCAGCTCGACGGTTGCGTTTCGATCCCGGCTTGAGGCACTAACTGGTCTAGCTGCACTGATGAGCTGTGAAACAGCGAAACAGTCTGTATGTGGATGACTATAAAAAGCTCCCTCCGGGTGGAGCTTATTTTGTAAGGGTATCGTCAACGGCCATTAGCTTTAAGGCAATGCTCATTAGGTAAAACTGATTCGAGCTCTGGTCATTTGCAATGTTTACATTTCGTTTCATTGAGATATTCCTTACATTCAGTCAGTGTCGCATGATGGCGTAGGGGTTAGCATCGCCGACTGTCGACGGTTGTGTTTCGATCCCGGCTTGAGGCACTAACTGGTCTAGCCGCACTGATGAGCTGTGAAACAGCGAAACAGTCTGTATGTGGATGACTATAAAAAGCTCCCTCCAGGTGGAGCTTATTTTGTAAGGGTATCGTCAACGGCCATTAGCTTTAAGGCAATGCTCATTAGGTAAAACTGATTCGAGCTCCGGTCATTTGCAATGTTTACATTTCGTTTCATTGAGATATTCCTTACATTCAGTCAGTGTCGCATGATGGCGTAGGGGTTAGCATCGCCGACTGTCAGCTCGACGGTTTCGTTTCGATCCCGGCTTGAGGCACTAACTGGTCTAGCCGCACTGATGAGCTGCGAAACAGTCTGTATGTGGATGACTTAATATATATATATATATATATAGCAAACGCTACTCACCCTCCGTGCAGCAATTAATAAGGTAGAGACTGATAAATAGTCTTTTTTTTGCAAGATATTATCTCGAATGCATTAAGAAACAACAGAAAGAAATGAAACGAAAGGGTTATTATAGGTCATTATGCATGGTGGAGTGGTTCTAAATTATCTTCTTGCAAATTGAATCTATTTCCTTTTGATCTTTCATTTTATGTTGTGCTGTGGAACAAAAAAAAAATCCATCTCTCAAGTAACCCATACGAATTATTACCGCTCAAACACATAGAAAAAACATAAAAACAAGAGTAAAAAAAAATCCAAGACCAAATTGCTTCATAACTGTTCACAAATAGTACAAATCTAGCCTGCGAGCTGACTTCTGACCTCTGACCTCTGACCTCTGATCTCTGACCCCTAACACTATTTCCTCCTCGTTCTCGTAGTCCTCCTTTACAACCTGAAAGTGCATTTTAATTTCTATCATTTTCTATTTCTATGTAACAAATCAAATAAAAAATGAAAGCAAGTCAACGTTTATGGATGTCTAGCGCGAACGCAGACCCCACAGTATATTTTTTTAAAAAGAAAGTTGTTTTGGAATTGCTTTGAGATGAGGATTGATAATTTGTATTATTTGGATTATTCGGACTACTTTTCGCATCTTGGATGTTATATAACGTTTTGCCCAATGTAAACTCTGACCTTCTTCAGATGTGTCTTGTCAAACTCGGGAATCTTTATGTCGAACTCGGGAATCTGTACACAATTTCGAATGGAATCCTTTATTTAATCCACGGAGGTAGCTTGCAATCATTCCGCCAGCCATAATCATAGTAAATATCGCCTGTAGTGAGGATTGACCCTTCACCTTCCAGAAGACTGTCACTAAGAACTGATTATTACTTTGCACTTTATCCGTTGCGCCACAGGTTCTAGATGCGAACAGTAATCCGACTAATCTAAATAATGCAAATCATTATATTCCTCGTAAAATTTTACTCTAGAAAAGTTATGTTTGATCTTGGTATAGAGTTTTGTTTTTAGTTGCATCCTCGGACAAAGACAGACAGAGGTAGTCTTTTACCATTGCTTCTCAATTTACCTACAACGTTAATAATCAAAGTAATTGAAAAAAAAAACAGTTGCCGAGTTGTTTATAAAAGATACTAATACTTCAAGTTAGCTGCATCTGATGCTAACATTTGATTGGATACATATTGAATTAACTCCCTTATAGTGACATGCAAAGGAATTGCTATTCATACATATATATATTGAAACAGACGCACAACTGATATTATTATGCAGAGTACCCCCCCCCCAAAAAAAAAAATTAAAATGCCTTCCATGAAAACGTAAATAAAATTCAGAATATTTTCTACAATCCAACCATATTTGGTACGCATAAACCTCAGTGTATGCTTGAATTGTCCACCAAGTTTCAGTCATGAATATCCTACAGTCTTTATTCTATTGTTGTTTAATGACACGCTCCAAATGAGCACCACTGCATTGCAAGCACACTTGGATACAACGTGCAAAATTGTCAATAACTTTGACGCACTTTTCTCCTGACACTGCCCTGATTTTAGATGCGATGGCGCTCTTCAGCTCAAGAATAGTCTGCGGATTGTTTTCATAGACATTATCTTTGAGATAACTCCACAGATAAAATCTGGGGGAGTTAGGGTCCGGTGAGTGTGAAGCCCATTCAGGATCACACCTCCTACTGATGAGACGATCACCAAAGTCTCCCGCAGACATTCTAACGAGCCATTTGAAATATGAGGAGTTGCTTCATCGTGTTGAAACCACTGTTCATCCGTCACGTCACCTCATCTTCATCTGCTCAAGGATGGCCCAAACTTCTTAACGACTATAGGTAGCCCTCAGTGTTGATCATGACTGACATTGAACGACAATAAAACAAAGACTGTTTGATATTCATGAATGAAACTTGGTGGACAAGTCAGGAATAGATCGAAGTTTATTTGTACCAAATATGGTTAAATTGCAGAAAAAATTGCGAATGTTATTAACGATTCAACGGGTGGCATTTATTTTTGGTCACCCTGTATAATAACTGGTATTATTTAACCCCATGTCGATTAGCAACAAACTAACCCCTTTCAGAGAATAAGTAAAGGCTGGGAGGATGAACCTTCTAGGACTGTACAAAACCATACCTCAGCCTGACAGCAACAAAACTACCGTCGAACTAATTTGTATCATAATTCTATAGAATTATGATACAAGAAACATAAAGCATAAAACATTTACCAAAATGATTGGATTTTGTCTTAAATAATTCGAAAAAGGGATGGTATTGTAATGCTAACGAATATTTTATATCTTAGCTTTAACGTTTTTAGTGATCACGTGTTTCTCCTTTCGGCCGGTCATTTGGGGTTATCTCCCTTTACCGGGTGTTGGCACTGTGTACTTAATGTCCATGAAACGTCATTTTAACAAGTCTGGACTTGTAAACCACTCTTGGCTGTTATAAAATGGGTCGAAATATTTGCCATATCGAAGTACAACTTGGTTAAATAAAAGACTGATTGATTTCTATTGATTGTAGGCACTTACAAAACATTAGTTAAATATAATCAGAGTGAACTCACGTGCAATTCAATTTATAAAAAATAAAAAGTAAAAACTACAAAGAAAGAGGTCAGATGTGCAATAGAATGATATGAATCATGAAGAGTACATCAATACAGAATATTGGAATAAGAAGAAGCACTTACGAAATGGAAGAAACTAGAAATACTCCATTCTATAATAAAGACCAACGTGTATTTATTTGTATATAAATAAGTAAATATAAATCCATTACGTTACACAACAGTAAGCAAATAAAAAATATGCCGGGCGAAGCCATTTCAAGTGTTGAGGGAGAAGCGAGCAGGCAAATAGCAGGTCAGATAACTTTTGCCGCACCTGAAATGAATTAGGAAAGAAATCCTTCACTCTAAATAAAAGATCAACGGTAAGTGTTTTTCATTTCTTTAGGTCATCAGAAAGGATAATAATAATTTATATATGAAAAATTAAATTTCTAATGTAATTCTATGATTTTATATGAATATTAGTGTGAACACTGGCGAAGCATATTTTTTCCACCATTTTTGACGGAAAGCGTACATTAGTAAAATAATAGCAGTGTATCAGAGTAATGTTCAAAGTCTACAGAGCAGTTGTCCTGTTAATTTTTCTCCATGAAGTGAAAACATGGAGAATATGCCGTACTTGAAATGAAAAAGGCTCCATAGCTACATGGTGCGTCATCTCAGGGAGATTATGAATGTAGTCTGGCAGGATAAGGTCGCCAATCTAGAAATATGGGAATGTGCAGGATTACCATCTACGGCAGATCTCCTAATGCAGAAGCAGCTCAGATAGGTAGGAAACACCTAGAGCAGGGGCGGGCAACCTCCGGCCTGCTGCCCACAGCTGGCCCGCGAAGGCTTAGCGTCTGGCCCGCCACCCTGCTATGCTTTATTATTGCAATCCAGCCCGCGGACCTCCCAGTAAAACTCATATCATTTTGTGACATAGACGTAAAAGTAGGTTTCAATTAAGATTTAGAGTGGGATAAAAATGTATAAATATCAGTTATCTGTTGTCTACCTCAACCATCGAGCCAGACATGGAAATACTTCTTCATGGCAAACAGCACCAGCAGTCTCATTGATTTGTCGAATGTTCAATGCAAATTTTGTACAATTTATTCATGTAAACAAAATATAGTAATTCTGAGATTTCGTTTTTCCCTCCAGCCCGCGATCTCCTGCCAAAAGTCTCATCTGGCCCTCACTCTGAAAAGGTTGCCCGCCCTCAAAAGTCTCATCTGGCCCTCACTCTGAAAAGGTTGCCCGCCCCTGACCTAGAGTGTAAAGAATCTGGAAAAGGATGGAATATCAGCACTAACGATTGGCAAGATCATGTAAAAGGCAGCATGAAGCGGAGAAGTATGAGCATGGCTTGAACATCACTTCAACGCATTTCATGATATTAATGCTGATGATAGTGATGATGATGACTCAGGAATTTCAATAAAGAACCCTTTATACGTCCGACTGGATATCTAATAGTCAAATCGACGCAAATACACTAGAACAACCCGACAATCAGCCAGGTCCCATCCATTCACTGTAGAGGTCCCCAGATGCCGGAGAGCCTTCTACTTCAGCAGCTTCTTTCCTTGTGCTACCGGCCTCTGGAACTTCCTCCCTGCTCTCCGTTTCCCCGACTGTACCGACATGCAGAAATTTAAAACCAATGTGAACAAGCATCTCGCTGCACAGCTCCCAACTTAGGATGACACCCAAAATCTACTCCCTAATTCTCAGTAGCCCCTTACGTCTACAGTGGCGACCTGCCTTGTTTGGGGTGACATATGTTTAAAAAAATTTTTTTTTTGATTTCAGCTCATAATTGCTTTACTACAGTTGTACTGGGAACCGGATTTTAGTTTTCAAATATGATATTGGTTTTACTTTACTCGTAAAGTTCACCAACTAGGAAATATTGGAATGGACAGGCGCTACCAGCTATGACAGATATACAAATACAGAAGAATCTCGGATGGGTAGGATACCTGAATAGAATGGAAGCTGAACGACTACTAAGGTAACTGCTCTATAATCTAATGTGCTCGGGTAAAAGCCAGACTAAAATTCAAAACATAATCTAACTTTCGGTTTCAAAGGACCGCCTCCCCTTCCCCGAATTGGTTGATGGATTGCCCTAACTAAAGACTAGGAGAAATTTTAGGGAGACACTGTTTATTTATTTTTCTAAACTTTTTTAATAATTTTAGTGAGTTGGTCATTTAATGTACGAGAAATGGTGTGTTTGAAGATGGTTTCTGGTGTCATACAAGAATCCGTCGCCAGCGGATATGTGTTCCGAATTTTTGGTAAGAATCGCAGATGGATACGAGACACCTGGAAAGAACGGAAGGTGAGCGACTACCAAGGCAACTGTTGTATTCTCAAATGTTTGAAGGAAGGAGGGATCAGAGAGTAGGGTTTTATTTACTCCTCCCTAGGAGTTAGGCACAAGGCCAGTTTTATCTTACTCCCACAAGTAAGATGTGACCCAAGATCGGGTCGAGAAAGTGGGGTTTGAAAAGCCAGCGCCCGAGAAAGTGAGCACTCTGGCCATTAAAAATTGCCTGAGCAGCCCCGTCGGCATTCCCCGGTAGGGGCACCTCAGACAGTAAGCGATAAACTTACTCCTCCCCAAAGAGGGGAGACAAAGCCTGGGAGGGTGGACCTCCTAGAACTGCACAGGACAGACCCATTGACCGGCGTAAATCAAGCCCCGAAGGCCAAGACAATACCAGTATGGGGTGCAGTATCCATTGGAACAGATACTACACTTCGATCCTGGCCAAAAGGCCAAGGATAAGATTTAAAGATACAGTAAATATAACCTGGAAGTGAAGGAATATCAACACCAGCGATTGGACAGATTGCACGAAAGACAGAAACAAGCGAACAAGTATGATCATGGCCTGGTGGCCTGCATGAAAGAGACATCATTTTCATCGACTACATATGATGATAGATCTTGAGTTTTGACATTAAAACCAGCAATACTGAGACGGATTAAAACTAGTTATAAATTCATATTAGATTTTAAGGAAAATAATGTCGTTTTGTGTATTATTCAGATTTGTAAAATAAAGATGCGACCGAAAATACCTTTTGAGAATTCGTTGAGTCCCGGATGTGAAACTTTCATGCAACCGAAATACATGTCGCAAACATGGGTTGATTTTAATAGTTTTTATTTGGGTAAAAAAAGAGGAGTTTAAGGTCATTTTAAAGCACTGTAAGTTATATATGACTTTCTATTCGAGTTTTAAATGCTTCCAAATTCCTTTCAAATTTCGAAGGCTCACAAAGTTTTCCATTCGTTTATTTGTTTTGTTACACTTATTAACAAAAGATTAAAATGGCTGACTTGTCTATGAAGAAATGCGATGGAATTAATTCGATAATTAGATAATTTTTTTTAAATAGGATTTTTTTAAAAGTTCCTTTTAGTACTTAACGCATTTTTTATTTCATTAAAAAAACGATTAACGGTAGATAAAAAAAAAATAATGTGTGTCACGGCGAGTCGAGAAACACACATACACAGACATACGAGAAATGGTCCCAATTTTTTGAGAAACAAATAATTTTGTAGAAAGAGAGTAAAAATGGAGTTGGGAATAATAAATATTGCAAAAAATCAAAATGGTGCTAGACTATTGCCAAGAATGAAGAATTTGCCATTTTATGAATTTTGACAGCGTGTTCGTTCACAATGAAATCTGTCGCTGCAAATATCAACTATCAGTTGATATTTGCTGTTTTGTTAATCTGATTTCGCTAAAATGCTTTGATGGGCTTTTCTATCTAGTCACTTATATATATATATATATATATATATATATATATATATATATATATATATATACAGGGTGGGCAAAAATAAGGGTCCTATTTTTAAAAATCCATAACTTTTTTATTTATTGATTTTTTAAATTTTTTTTTTTTTAGAATAAGTAAAGGACCCCTTCCGAAGCAAGCATGAGCCGTATTAGCCCTAAGGAACGTACCCTCATTTAGAAAACATTATTTTTGCTTAAAAAACTCAAAACAGTGTAAAAAAACAATACTTTAGTTTTTGTAAGTTTTAAGAAGTGTTTTTCGGCTAAAATTTGTTTTGTTTATTTCAAAAAATCTCGGAAGGGTCAGTCTACACACACATAAAGTTTGGTGAGTTTAACTTTTATTTTGTGGAAGTTATTCAAATTCAAGTTATTCAAATTTAAAGATAGGACCCTTATTTTGGCCCACCCTGTACATATATATATATATATATATATATATATATATATATATATATATATATATGTGTGTGTTGGAACCTCATACGTCGCAATCGACGGGAGAGTCCATCATATATATATATATATATATATATATATATATATATATATATATATATATATATATATATATATATATATATATACAAAAGATTAAGACATGGTCGGTACCGTAGGTTTCAAATCCAAAGAAACGGTACCTATAGTTGGTCTCCTATGATAGACTCTCTTCAGCCTCTGTAATTACATATATAAATAAATAGTACGCTCATATTTTTTATTCTTTTAAAACTCTGCTGGGGTTCTCTTCCACTAACTTAGCATTATATATATATATACAGGACCGGCGGGACAATTATAAAAGTGGGGGGGGGGGCTCTCCTAAAAAGTGTGGGGAGGGCGGTTAAACACATGCATATATAACTTCATTATTGATGACCGTAAAGTGGAGGGGCCAAGTCAAAAAGTGTGTGGGTGTGGGGGGTGAGGGGCTTGTGCCCCCTCCCCCCGGTGCCGCCGTCCATTATATATATATATATATATATATATATATATATATATATATATATATATATATATATATATATATATATATATATATATGTGTGTGTGTGTGTGTGTGTGTGTGTGTGTATCGAGGCAGCATTTTTTCTTTAAGACACGTATTATTAAAAATAAATGACAATTTTTGTCTGGATATTTTAGTATTGATTCCTGCAATTTTCCGGATTAAAATCTTAATCTCGGAAGAAAATTGGCTGATGAAACTGCCGTAATGTACATGTTTGTCGAGAGTACTTTCTGACCCGTCTGGGTCCATCGTCAGTGGAATAATGACAAACAGGTAAAGACCTGGAGTGAGATTTATAATTAATTATGGCGGGAACATTTAAATATTAAACTATATTTATTAGGTATTATAAGCATTTAAGTATATTAGTACTAGTGTTAAAATTAATCTTGTTAATAGCAGGTTTTTTAGTTTTAATGAGTAAAGCTTCTAGTATGTAGAGTTTTTGTGTATTAGTATTATGTTCTAGGATTTTAGTATTGTCTACGAAAAGTTTTTTTTCTTCCGAGATTAAGATTTTAATCCGGAAAATTGAAGGGATCAATACTAAAATATCCAGACAAAAATTGTCGGTTATTTTTAATAATAATAATAATAATATATATATATATATATATATATATATATATATATATATATATATATATATATATAGTCATCCTCATACAGACTGTTTCGCTGTTTCACAGCTCTTCAGTGCGGAGTCACAATTGTTTGTCTTTCAATTCCATCTTTTTCCATCTAATTCACGATAAAATATCTCCATTTAGTGTTTCCTCTCCAGAAATTTAAGATCATAAAATACAATTCTTTAATCAATTCTTTGCCAAATTTCTAAACAAAATTAATTTTCAATAACGCCTCCAGTTTTTCATTTTGTTTAAACTTGAAACTATCAATTCACAACAGACATCTTTAATCGTTTATTTTTTAAAACTTTTTGTTTCGTTTTTTAATTTTTGATTATTAAGTTTTTCTTTTGCTAAATTATTTTTATTTTTAAAAGTGATTTAAAAAGTTAAATGTAATTATTACGGTATCGTTTAACCATTAAATTATTGTCATTAAGGCAATGATGTAAAATCTCTATTAAAAACAAAAATTATTAGATGTAAAAAGTTTCCAAAATTTTCAGTCTTTTAATACATAAGGGTTTGGTATGAATTTTACAGCCATAAATGACTTTCTATCCGACAGTTTAAATGCTTCCAAATTCCTTTAAAATTTCCAAATGTCACGAAGTAATTAATTCTTTTTTTTTATGGCTGACTTGTTTGCAAAGAAACGCAAATGCATTGTGGTTGATTTAATTTCGTAAGTAAATTATTGTTTTAGATAGAAATTTTAAAGTTCGTTTTACTCCTACGTAATTGCATTTTTGATTTCAATAAAAAACATCGATTGATGGTAAATAGAAAAATAAAAATGCATGTCACATAAAGTCGAGCAACGCATACATACACAGACACACGAAAAGTGGTCACACAATTTGTCGATTTAGTCGTTTCGCAGCCAAAATGGCGGACGATGAACCGTCCGCTAATTTCCGAATTCACAAATGAGTAAGTAAACCCAAATAAATTGTTTTGGATTAATTTCAAATTTACCTTAAATTATTTTAAAGGAAATACAGTTGGGAAATTAGTCCAAAACAATTTATTTGGGTTTACTTACACATTTGTGAGCTCGGAACAAAATGAGAAACTAGCAGACAGTTCATTGTCCGCCATTTTGGCTGCAAAACGACTAAATCGCCCACAATTTTATTAATATAGATATTAGCAAAAAAAATTTAAATTGATTAATTGAACAATTATATAAACGATAAAATGTACACGACCACCCGTGCCCCGTTGGGTCGGTATTTGTTTTTGGTACTATTAAATATATAATTTCTTACCTTTAGTTTTTAGTTGATTACGATGTTTTTACAAGAAAGTATTTACTTGAAAATGGATGTCGTCATAAAGGATAAATGGTAGCTTTTGATAATTAAAAAATAAATAAAGCTCATTTTGTGACGTCATCAATTTTTATGTTGTTATGGTGATCAACCCTATTGCGTCACTATAAGGACTCTTCCCGACACTATAAATAATGATAATGGTGATAACAGAGAGAGAGAGAGAGAGAGAGAGAGAGAGAGAGAGAGAGAGAGAGAGAGAGAGAGAGAGAGAGAGAGTGTGTGTGTGTGTGTGTGTGTGTGTGTGTGTGTGTGTGTGTGTGTGTGTGTCGCTATGACAAAGCCAACACATTATTTCCGGACTTTCTGTAAATAATACTCTTGTTAACTACCTCCTTGTTATCTTATTTATTTTTGTCCCTATTAAGACCACAACATAAGTAAATAGATATATATTTCTTTCTTGATAATCATTCTCGGCCTTTTGGCTGGAATCAAAGTGTAGTATCTGTTCCGATGGATACTACATCCTATAAACCGGTATCGTCTTGGCCTTCGGATCTTGATTCCACCGGTCTGTGGGTTTGTCCTGTGTAGTTCTAGGAGGTCCACCCTCCCAGGCTTTGCCTCCCCTCTTTGGGGTGGAGTAAGTTTATCGCTTACTGCCTGGAATGCCGACGGGGCTGGCCAGGCATTTTTTGTAGGCCAGAGTGCTCACCTTCTCAGACGCTGACTTTTCAAATCTCACTTTCCCGACCTTGTGTCAGATTTTACCGCTGTGGGAGGAAGATAAATAGCATTCGTTTTTTATCTACTCTTCTCCCCCCCCCACCTCACTGTTTCTCTCTTTCTTTATCCCCTCTCTCTTCCATTCATTCTCTTTTTTTCTGATTTAATTATTTGTGATTCGCCTCCGTAATAAAAGAAGTATTGATACTTCTTTTATTACTCGCCCTTTATTTACGTTATTCGTTTTTTGTGACGTCATCCATTTTCAATTAAATACATATATTTCTTTCTTAATAATCACTCGTGTTTATCTGCTCTCCCCCCTCTCTCTCTCTCGTTTGCCCTCTCCTCTTTCCCTTCCCCCTTACCCCTCTATCTCTCTCTCTTAATTATTTGCGTCATTTATCTACTCCCACTACTTCTATTAGCATTTGTCCTTTACTTAGGTTATTCGCCTTTCCCCCACAATCTCAAACATGGTAAAGTGCGCACGGTGACAAGCAAGCAATATCTTCAGAGTTTTAGCAGTAGTAGTAGTAGTAGTAGTAGTAGTATATACCTAGATGGAGTATTTTTTGTCCGTGTGTTTGTGTGCTCGCCTGTTAGTCACTTATAGATTCTAAAACTACTTATTGGGATTACATGCATGTAACACCTTTGCGATGCCGAGTGTCTTACAGAACCCCCAATGTTAATTCTCCTACTAGTACAACAGTTAATAGAAATAATAGGCTCCGAAACTACTGGACACGATTGCATACTATTTTTACATTATTACCTTTTAGATTTCAATAAAAAAATCGGTTAAATATAAAAATATGATAATGTGTAAGTCACGGAGAGTCGAGAAATGCACACACATAAACAAACACACAGAAAATGGTCACAATTTAAAAAAAAAAGAAGAATTTTTGTAAAAAGAGAGAAAATGAGAAGGGGGTTAATAAATATAACAAAAAAAAACGAAAAAAAACGAAAAAAAAAAAATTGGGGCTAGACTATTTTTAAATTGCCAAGGATGAAAAAATTACCATTTTATGAATTTTCACAACGCGTTCGTTCATAATGAAATCTGTCACTGGAAATAGCGATTGATGCGTGAAAATATTGTTGTTTGTTAATCTGATTTCGATAGAATAATAAAAAAAAAACAATACCATTCGTAAGAAAAAGAATAGGCTCAAAAAAAACAATTCGACAAAACTGCATTAAGATTTTCTTTAAAGTTAATTTTAGGACGTTACCCTATTGCATTTCTGATTTTAAAAACTCGATTAATACTAAATAATAATAAGCTCCCAAATTATTGGACAGAATTGGACAAAATTTTTGTTATAGAGTGAGGGGGAATCAAGATTCTTTTACTACACCTGATGCTACTACTACTACGACTACGGTTGGAAAGTTCACTTTACTTATTGAATGACCCTCGTATGTAAACAAACAGACAGATAGCTATTATGTGTGTTCGTATAACTGATGGAGGTGATAGGGTAACTAATATGTCTTCATTATTATTTTCATCTTGCTTAGCGAAAGAAGATTTGACAGGGAAAAGAACGAAAGCTTCGGACTAAATAGTTCAGAATTAAAACGAGGCGGATTGGTCGGCTGGTTGAATAATTGATGAGATAATGAATCATCTTGCGCGCTGTTTTAATCGAGGAGAATTCAAACGTTCGGGGATAGAAACTCTTTACAATAAATAATTGCAGAGAGATGGAAATAGATTGAGATACATTGATAGTTTTTCTAATATATAAAGTAAAGTTGGTCTATTTATCGATAGCTTTCTTCCTTACACAATTAATATTTGATTCTAGTTAGTCAGTTTTTCTTGTAGGTCGTTGCAGCATGTTGTTAAGAAGAAAAAAATGTAATTTGATCTAGCTTCATTTTATTAGACACACACACACAGGGGGAGTTTGAATTACCTACTAGACACTATGCTCGAGTGTCTTCGGTCTCTCTATACAAGGGTTTGTCAGGACAACCTGACATGAGGATACTTACCCCTACAAGTAAACCCTGACCAAATATTCAAAATTACATAGTATCCGCAGCACAAATAAGATCCCCTCATACGAGGAATAGTGCATCTTCTCCTAGTGATGTTACCTCAAGTAACACCATGTAGCTGGATACTCCACCAGACTAGATGAATTCTTGTCCTGGAATCCGGTAATACCAACAGACCACAACCAAAGATATACTATGACATACTTGACTGGTCAGTCGGGGAGAGAAGAAATTTATTATTCTTAACTTTTTACTAACTCAATGTTTGAGAAATAAAGGAGAATTTTAAAAGTATATTCTGGTATCTATGTATCTCATATAGAGATCAAGTGTTAGCCCCAGGAAGGGGCCCCTTGATTTTTGAGAACTTCGACTGAAGTAAAATTAAACATTAGGGGAGTTTGAATTACTTACTAGGGAAGTTTGAATTACCTACTAGACACCATCCTTGAGTGTCTTCGGTCTCTCTGTACAAGAGTTTGTCAGGACAACCTGACATGAGGATACTTTATCCTACAAGTAAACCCTGACCAAATATTCAAAATAACATAGTATTCGAAGCCCAAATAAGACCCCCTCAACACGGCTATACACTGGCTTATACGAGGAGGATGCACCTACTAAAAGTAATGTTACCTCAAGTAACAGCACTTAGCTGGATACTCCACCAGACTAGGGTAATTTTTGTCCTGGAATCCGGAAAGACCAAGAGACCACAAGAAAGATATACTATAACATAGTAAACTGGTCAATTGAAGAGAGGAAAATGAATGTTCTTCACTTCTTTACTTACTCAACGTTTTACAGGTAAAGGAGAACTTTACCGGAATATTCGAACATCTATGTATCTCATATAGAGATCAAGTGTTAGCCCCAAGAAGGGGCTCCTTGATTTCTGAGAACTTCGACTGAAGTAAAAAAAAAAAAAAAGAAGGAAAACACACACAGACATATCAGGGATATGAGTGGCCAATGGCAAACAAATCTGAAATCTAGATCAATTTTCCAACCTGAGGAGGCCACGTCCTCCCATCGAATTTCTTAACCTTACCTTCCTGCTACGTGTGTGAAATTCAACATAAAAAGATCCTCCATTTCCACGCCATTCTAGCTTTTTAGGGCAGTTAACCAAAAAACTTATTTTCTATGTAAGATAAATTCTCTGTGGTGATTTTCTTTTTTAGGAAGATTGGTTTTATGCTGAGAAGTTAGTAAAAAAAAAAAAAAAATACCCTACCAATAACACTAGTTCTGAGTGGTAAGTCCCATAAAAAATCCTTTCCTTAACCCTAGCACTAACCCTAAGTGCGAAATGCCTACCCCCAAATTCCCTCGACCCTATTATTAACTAGAAGTCCGAGTAACAAGCCCACCTTAAACAAAAATACCGTTAAAATTATTTTTTTGTGTAAACAGAATGTTCAAAGTTTATTTTGTGTGTCAAAAAGTTTTGTTGGTGTGTGTAATAAAAGCTTAAAACATTAAAAATATATTTTGTCTAAGAACTAAACAAGGAAAAACATAGCCGTTTGCTAGAGAAAAAACCCAAGTGCGTCTGGTGGGGGAAGGAGACAGGAAGTCATTCTTTGATGAAACAAGTCTTGCAGCAAATATTACATAATAGACTGCTGGCTTCCGTTTGTACATAGCTATATTCTGATCCTGTTTGACAATTGTGTAGTTTGTTCCTACCATGGGGTATCATGTGGCTTAGTAGACAAGCTCTTGACAGACATGCTCTACCACATGAACCTCGCATATAGACGAGCTGAAGTATGTTTGACACGTTCTGCACTAACCGCTTCTGCAAAGCACGTTTTAAGATGGAGTAGTCCATTGACTCGGCCTCAAATCTTCCGAAACCGCCCAACCGATCTCTCCAACGCCATCTTCTCCCAGTCCTTCATGTTCATGCCAAATGTTTGCAGATTGTTTTTGAATATATCCTAAAAACGTTACATTGGCTTGTGTCTTGAACGTTTGTAATCCTGCAGTTCCCCATATAATAGTTATTTAGGGAGCTTGTCATCTTCCATCTTAACAAGAAGACCCTACCCAGCACATCTGACTGACTAATATATATATATATATATATATATATATATATATATATATATATATATATAAAGTGGTGAACTAAAAACGAACTTTTAGGAAAGGTAAAACCTATTGTGAAAAGTATACAGCTCAATATCCAGGATAGAGCAGATAGATATGTAGAAGGATGAAAAGGAATTAGAAAAGCAAAAGTCAAATCTTTTTTCAATTCAGTTGCTCATAGCAAGGTATATTCCGCAAAAAGGCAATTTATTCAAGTTAAATTTTTCCTTAAGCCAGGCTTTTCAAAGATCAAAATCTTATCATCAGAGGAAGACACTGGGATATATATATATATTCTTTATTATCCTTATGGATTTATGGATAATATAGAAGTCAAGGGTCCTATTATTTTGCTATCGAATTTACAAACGTGTTTACGATGTGTACGAACACACTGTGTAAATTAGCTTCAAAGAAAGAGTCACTCTTTCTCTGAATCCTCACAGAGACATTCAAAACTATTAGAGAGTGATTTGATCAACATGCAGAGAGGGTGAGAGAAATACATAGAAAGCTAAGGGTCAGATGGATGGCTTGTTCAATTAATTACAAATTACGGCTAAAACTTGAAACAATTTTGTTTTCAAACATAACGCAATCCCAGAACTAAAGAATATTTTAAGATGTATTTTGTGTCATTAAAATATATGAGAAAAAAGCCTTAGAGAAACAAACGTTGATTAACCCAGCTTCCATGTAATATATGATTTGCATGAGGATGACTATATATATCCCCCACTTTCGTGCGTTGAGCATGCTTCTAAGAGAGATCGCCGGTTGCCATTAGCGATAATGCATAGCTATTTATAAAAGAATAGAGCTCTCTCGGCTGCTGAAAAATGCTCAATATAAACATTTAGATTACACTTACTTTGTAGCTTGTGCTAATAGTGTAATGGGTAAGAAGTCCGCCTGTTTTCAAAACTGTCGGTTTTCGATCACAGCTTGAAGTACTTTCTTGTTTAGCCACTCTGAAAAATGAAACAGTCTATCTTTGGATGACTATGTTTGAATGAATGACGTCATCCCTTTGTTACTTCAGAGTTTATGACGTCATAAAGGATCTCTTCCGGATATCTTCAACCTGTTTAAATAGATGATATCATCTCTTTGTGACTGTGTAGCTTACTTGCCATAAGTGTATTTTTATACTACTATCATATATTGAGCATTGCTGAGGTACTTAAACAAATATATACATAATATTTTATCATATAAGGGTGTATATATATATATATATATATATATATATATATATATATATATATATATATGAAAGAGTAATATATAGATATAATAATATGAAAGAGTAATATATATATAATAATTATTTCCTTTTCAGAGTTACTGAGTAATATTAAAAAAGATATTACTTAAAAGAAAAAAAGAAGGCGGGAATCGGACATGTTTCTGGAGATATCAAGTAACGTCGTTAACAAGAACTCGTTTTCAATGAAATTTTGTCGTCTGCTGACAAAAACAGTTTTAAGCGAACTTAAAAAAAAAATACAAAGTAAGAAAGTTTTCCACATTTGAAAAATATATATATTGTAAAGGTATGAACTGTATTTATTGTTATTATTTTTCTTTTTATATTAAATATGAACAAAAATGCATGCTAACCCTTTTTTTCCTTTACTTTTAATAAATTTTTCATTCATGAATATACAAGCTGACTTGTTCTGTTCATTGACTTATTTCATTGTTAACCGAGAAAAAGAGCGAACACACAAAAACTTTTACGCATTTAAAAACTGCATATTTGTTACATGTTATTTCATTATGCATATTTTTTTTCATTCAGTGTAGCAGCAAATCCTGGGAACATATACCAGAAAGAACAGTTGGAAATAATTTATACACCATCCACTATGACTATGCAATCCCTACAACTACATATCTAGAAAACGGAGCTGTTAAACCTGACATAATGGTATGGGACAAAAGGGAAAAAGTAGCAACCCTAGTTAAAGTCAGTGTCCCTAATGATGCTGGCTTAAACCGAGCTGAAAGGGGAAAGATTACGAAATACCAAAGTCTTTTGTACGACATGAAAAGAAACTGGAATGTGAGGAAGATCTCCATCATACCAGTAATTATAGGAGCAACCGGACTAATGAAAAAGAATTTCAAAAACTACCTGGTGAATATACCCGATGAACCAAGTGCAAGAGAGATACAAACAATTGCACTTAAAGGGATGGTTAGAATCTGTTGGGGGAAAAATATGTATTACATACGTCGCGGCCTGTACCGCTATGTTTGTTTACTTTTGGATCAGACCCCATCTTAGAAAAAGATGACAGCAGCAGCAGTTTTTTAACCCCTTGCATGCTACGTAAGACGGAAAACCACTGGCTGCTGCCTGTGATTGCTGTTGTGGATGCTCTTATTAACTCTTCGTCTGGCAACTGGAAAAAATACTGGGCTTCACCTAATATTCTAGAAGAAATATCACAACAGAGTTTCACCCGTATCTTCTATCTTTTTGGATGGAAGGATTAAAAATATAATCTATTGGGATAGCAAATTATATTACTTATACAGTCCAGCAACTTCTAGACTGGATTGGTCGACGAATGATTCCCACAGGAATTATTTGTCGTAATCAATACATTCAGTAAAACCAGCGACTGTCATGGTACACTCTCTCCATGTATTCGCCAGCTTTTCACTCAAAAAAGCGATTTAGCCGGGGGGTTGGGGTTCGGAGACCCCCACATCCGACTGGGTGAACCAGTCGTCGAGCCAGGAAGCAGACAGCAGCAACAATCAAGCAGCCCTTTTCAGGGCTAACACAAACTACTAATGCGATTAACACTTTCCTGCCTGCTCCATCCCCTGAACTCCAGCCTTCCTCTCCAGTCTCCTGTTCCTGCTTGGACACCAGCACTGGCAGCTCCTGCTCCATCTCACTCGGCTCCTGCTGCACTAGCAAGCCTGAGCAGACTTCAGCTCTCTGCAACAATCTCCAGCAGTCCTGAACAGACTCCGACAATCCACGGCAAGCTTCAACAGCTACCCCGGCACTCTGCAACACGACACTCCCCAGCAAGCTCCAACAGCTACCCCCGCGGGCACAGCACTCTCCAGTTGCCCTGGCGCTCTGCAGCACACTCCGCCGTCCTGCCACCCAGCGACGTCACTCCTTCACCAGCTTCCTGCAGCTTCAGCTCACCTCTGCACCAGCTTCCTGCAGCTCCAGTTACAGCTCTCTCCGGCAACACCTGCTCTTTATTTCAGCATCACCTTCTCCAGTACCAGTGACGTTATTCCAGCCTTTCCTGCTTCCAGTGACGTCACCCCCGTTATTCTTACTTTTCTTTCTCAACCAGTTATTACCTCGTATGGTAAATAAACGACCCTCTTTTTAAAACTGTTCATCTGTGTTTGTTCTCTCTTCTTTGCCATTGTCGTAATTTGCCCGTGTCCACTTTCTTAGTTGCAACACTCCCGCAACACAAAGATATACAAAATTATCGAATATAAAAGTATATCTCTCCTCGCCGTACCCTGAAGAGGGCCGAGGCAACAGTCGGAAGGGGAAAGGTTTTGCTAAAAGAATTGCTCCTTCAGCGACCAAACCCAAAGGTTCTGGTGAAAAAAAAATGGAGTCTCTGGATAGAGCAAAGTCGTACTGTTGACCCCGACTTGTAACAGAGTCTGTCTCGTTGAGGGGTTGATGTGTGAATCCGAATCTGAATGAACTCGTCAGTGTCGAAGTTCTTTCAGTCTGTCCATATCCACTACTGCAAGTGGAAAAACTATAGTTCAACTATCTCACTCACAAGAGAGTTCGTCGATACACCACTGCTAGTGTAAATTGTATCTGAAAAAGTCTGACTCACAAGAGAGTTCGTCGATACACCACTGCTAGTGTAAATTGTATCTGAAAAAGTCTGACTCACAAGAGAGTTCGTCGATACACCACTGCTAGTGTAAATTGTATCTTAAAAAGTCTGACTCACAAGAGAGTTCGTCGATACACCACTGCTAGTGTAAATTGTATCTGAAAAAGTCTGACTCACAAGAGAGTTCGTCGATACACCACTACTAGTGTAAATTGTATCTTAAAAAGTCTGACTCACAAGAGAGTTCGTCGATACACCACTGCTAGTGTAAATTGTATCTGAAAAAGTCTGACTCACAAGAGAGTTCGTCGATACACCACTACTAGTGTAAATTGTATCTGAAAAAGTCTGACTCACAAGAGAGTTCGTCGATACACCACTACTAGTGTAAATTGTATCTGAAAAAGTCTGACTCACAAGAGAGTTCGTCGATACACCACTGCTAGTGTAAATTGTATCTGAAAAAGTCTGACTCACAAGAGAGTTCGTCGATACACCACTGCTAGTGTAAATTGTATCTGAAAAAGTCTGACTCACAAGAGAGTTCGTCGATACACCACTGCTAGTGTAAATTGTATCTTAAAAAGTCTGACTCACAAGAGAGTTCGTCGATACACCACTGCTAGTGTAAATTGTATCTGAAAAAGTCTGACTCACAAGAGAGTTCGTCGATACACCACTACTAGTGTAAATTGTATCTTAAAAAGTCTGACTCACAAGAGAGTTCGTCGATACACCACTGCTAGTGTAAATTGTATCTGAAAAAGTCTGACTCACAAGAGAGTTCGTCGATACACCACTACTAGTGTAAATTGTATCTTAAAAAGTCTGACTCACAAGAGAGTTCGTCGATACACCACTGCTAGTGTAAATTGTATCTGAAAAAGTCTGACTCACAAGAGAGTTCGTCGATACACCACTACTAGTGTAAATTGTATCTTAAAAAGTCTGACTCACAAGAGAGTTCGTCGATACACCACTGCTAGTGTAAATTGTATCTGAAAAAGTCTGACTCACAAGAGAGTTCGTCGATACACCACTACTAGTGTAAATTGTATCTGAAAAAGTCTGACTCACAAGAGAGTTCGTCGATACACCACTACTAGTGTAAATTGTATCTGAAAAAGTCTGACTCACAAGAGAGTTCGTCGATACACCACTGCTAGTGTAAATTGTATCTGAAAAAGTCTGACTCACAAGAGAGTTCGTCGATACACCACTGCTAGTGTAAATTGTATCTGAAAAAGTCTGACTCACAAGAGAGTTCGTCGATACACCACTACTAGTGTAAATTGTATCTTAAAAAGTCTGACTCACAAGAGAGTTCGTCGATACACCACTGCTAGTGTAAATTGTATCTGAAAAAGTCTGACTCACAAGAGAGTTCGTCGATACACCACTACTAGTGTAAATTGTATCTTAAAAAGTCTGACTCACAAGAGAGTTCGTCGATACACCACTGCTAGTGTAAATTGTATCTGAAAAAGTCTGACTCACAAGAGAGTTCGTCGATACACCACTACTAGTGTAAATTGTATCTGAAAAAGTCTGACTCACAAGAGAGTTCGTCGATACACCACTGCTAGTGTAAATTGTATCTGAAAAAGTCTGACTCACAAGAGAGTTCGTCGATACACCACTGCTAGTGTAAATTGTATCTGAAAAAGTCTGACTCACAAGAGAGTTCGTCGATACACCACTGCTAGTGTAAATTGTATCTGAAAAAGTCTGACTCACAAGAGAGTTCGTCGATACACCACTACTAGTGTAAATTGTATCTTAAAAAGTCTGACTCACAAGAGAGTTCGTTGATACACCACTACTAGTGTAAATTGTATCTTAAAAAGTCTGACTCACAAGAGAGTTCGTCGATACACCACTGCTAGTGTAAATTGTATCTTAAAAAGTCTGACTCACAAGAGAGTTCGTCGATACACCACTGCTAGTGTAAATTGTATCTGAAAAAGTCTGACTCACAAGAGAGTTCGTCGATACACCACTGCTAGTGTAAATTGTATCTGAAAAAGTCTGACTCACAAGAGAGTCCGTCGATACACCACTACTAGTGTAAAAAAGTCTGACTCGTAAGAGAGTCTATCGATGTGCCACACTGGCCACTGGCCCTGTTCGCCGGGGAATGGTGACGCCAATGTGCACCTTCTTTTTCTTTACACCAATTGAACGGGGAAAGGCAGAACCTAATATAGGTTTTTAACTACCTACCCCCCTCCAACCGAACCAAAAATGTGCCACTCCGACCCTGCTTTGTTGGGTTTCATCCCCCCCCCCCTCCTGAAGGCCTCACCCACTCAATAGGCTCGACCGTCCACATCTTTTTTACAAATCTTAAAAAGATCTCCCAGATGGAGTGTCTGAAATAACAGGTGAATGTCTGCCAATTAGCTGGACAAACACACACACATCCCTTCCCTTTATATGTTGAATTCTTGGAGCGCAAATAAGTGATCATGTAATAAAGTTTACATTAAATCTATGTTATATATATATATATATATATATATATATATATATATATATATATATATATATATATATATATATATTACATGCAAACCAACTTCTCAAAATCAGAAACGAACTAAATCAACACAGCAGTCCTTGCACACACAAAGAGCTCAATATCATTTCAGATAGAGCTTTTAAAAATAATAAATCATACGATGAGCCACATTTTTATTTATTATTGTTATATATCTATTAATAATGGAGATTATGTATCTGTCTGTCTGTCCGTCTGTCTGTCCGTTTGTCTGAAGCCGAAACTCCATCAGAGTAATATTACTATTTACTTAGTCTGTCAGCTTCTATATATAATACTACAAAAACCGCCGTAAACATATAAATAAAGTAGAAAGAAATTTCAAGATGAGACTGCGATTAAAACAGAAAACGTGTCAAGAATCTTAAACTAATACTTTTTCAACTTCCTTATATACTGTTACAAAAAGTCGCTCAGACACTAGATGGGTTTTTATATAATTCATTCCTTTTAAACTTCAATTAAATTCATATTTACAAATATACACTTATAACTGCTATTATCAAATTTACATATGTATTTACAATATTTTCCGATAAGGTGATATTAATAAAAATTATTCATACAATTAATTAAACACATTTCATTAAGAAACCAGCGTGTTTTTTAAACCATACTTTGTTAAAATTGCAAAGTCATCCTTTCGGAAGTGACGTCATTTTGAGAGGATTTTTTTCACATTATAATTCTTTATTTTCATTACGTTGTTAAGACAATGTGTTGTTAAGCAAGGCATATCCCAGTCATTAGTAAATGGGTGACCATTTTGGAAAAATAAATTGCTAACTCATCCTTCATTGTGAGAGGAGTTTTTCACATTATAATTCTTTATTTTCATTACGTTGTTAAGTCAAGGTGTTTTGTTGTAAATTAAAGTTAAGCAATACATATCACGGCCATTACTAAATGGATGACAATTTCGGAAGAATAGATTGCTGACTCATCCTTCCGGAAGTGACGTCATAGTGAGAGGATTTTTTCACATTATCATACTTTACTTTCCTTACGTTGTTAAGACAAGGTGTTTTGTTGTAAATTGAAGTTAAGCAACAAATATCTCGGCCATTACTAAATGGGTAACCATTTTGGAAGAATAACAAAACTGGTTCTTCAATAGCATATTTAAACATGAGTTCTTTGATATGACCGAGGCGCCTTCTAATTTTTCCCCCTTTTTTTAACTATGTATGGGGGAGGGTAAAAATCTTTTTTTTGGGGGGGGGTAAAATTTTTCTTTTTCTTTTTCTTTTTTTAGCTGAAAATATTACTATGTATGGGGGAGAGTAAAATTTTTTTTGGGGGGGGGTAAAATTTTTCTTTTTCTTTTTTTCTTTTTTAGCTGAAAATATTACTATGTATGGGGGAGGGTAAAAAAAAATTGGTGGGGCCAAACATTTTTTTTTTCAACTTAACATATTTCTATTTATGAGGGAAGGTAAAAAAAAATTGAGGTGGGGTCGAAATTTATTTTTTTCTTTACTTTTAACTAAAAATATTTTTGGTCGGAAATAAAGAAAATCAATGTCTAACCACCCAAGAAATATGACTGGGGCTCCATCGGTTTATGGGTAAGCGTTCATTTCTGACGCGGCAGCCTAGCAAAAATATGCTCCCTCCGGTCGCATATATTTGCTAGTATATATAATTATTTTTATTTTAATTATTTTAATGAATAGATTGACTCAACTATCTATTATTATATTTAATGTGATTTAATCAACATTTCTTTCCCTAATGTTTTTTTTCTATCAACTTTAAAAGAATCTATTTTACTTGTTCTAATTCGCTGTAATTTATAATTAACTGAACAAGTACCCCCATCTCTCTTTTAGCTATCTAAGTATTTCTCGGTGCATTTTAATTCCATTTTAATTCGTCTAATTAACTCACTAAGTGACCAATCTCTAAGTTTCTATCTATTACTCTCTTCCTCTCTCACTCTATGTTGATTCTATAGTTTTTAATGTCTCTGTGAACATTTAGAGAAAGAGTAACTTTCTCTTTTTAGTTAATTTACATAGGTTGTTCTTACATACCGTAAACAATTATGTAAATTAGATAGCAAAATAATAGGACTCTTGACTTCTATCTTCTATCTATCAGGATAATATAGAAGTAAAGAGACTTATTATTTTTAGTTATGCGAGAATAATTTGATTAATAGATATATCTCAGGATGGGCAAAGAAAAACTTTTAGATCTTTTTAGATCACTTACTTACTTTATTTGGAGGTGACGGTGGTTAAGTGGATAAAGACGTGGACTCCCGATATGGGTGTGCCAAGTTCGAATCCAGTCGGTTCCATAGAATCACTTTTACTTAGGTATGTTGGCAACCATTATGTGATCCCTCCTGCAAAAATGCCAACAACAGAATCAAGCCGGTGAACAAAGTTGTACCGTGTTGATTCATATGAATTTACTTTTTTTAACTTTTACTTCCCCAATTTTCATTCGTAATTGTTGTACCATGTTATTGGCAATATAATAACGTACTCTCCTACAATTGATTAAAAAAAATTACTTAATCCGGCCAGGATGATTGGTAATATGAAATATTTTTAAATAATCAGCTAAAAGTAAAAAAACAGCAAGAGGGATAACTCATATTTTTAATTGAAGAATATAATACAAGTTTTCTACCTTATCTCGGGAAACGTCCAGTAGATACAATATGTGATAGAAATAATAAATCATGGGAATTTTAAAATGGCTATTATGAAAATGGTTTCTCCGCTTACTGCATAATATGATCAATCATGTATTAACATGCGTTTTCACACCATCTTCTCTTTTTCTGCACCCTTCCACCATTCTTTCTAAACAGACCACCAAGTACGCATAGACCTTCAAAATTCTGTGATTTCTAAATATTGTGTACATCCTCTTTAAACTTATGAGGAATCCGTTTATATCATAGAATTGTGTTGAAAAGTTTGTGTACTGCTTTGTAGGGATGATAAAGTTACCTCCCTTCAAAGCTATTTTTTTTGGGGGGGGGGTTTGGGATTCAAAGTTGTGTCCTTTAGAAAAAAGATCAAGTCCCAAAATCTCATGAGAACACGTGACCTCGTTCCAGCTCTCGCTATGTCCAAGAATGACACTGATATTTTCTCTTGTTTTTTCTGCGTATTCACCGAACGAAGCAAACCTGATTCTATTAGGAAGTCTCATGTGAGTAAATTCCTTGTGTTACCTTGATTAGAGGCTCACTGCCCATTCGCAAATGATTGGAATGAATATTTTCAATCCCTGAGCCTTTTCCTCCTTTTTCCACCATTCTTTCGAGACAAGATAACCAAAAATTAACATAGACCTTCAAAATACAGTAATTACTAAATGTGGTGTATTTTCTCTTTAAACTTATGAGGAATCTGTTCATATTGTAGAATTGTGTTGAAAATATAGTATATTGCTTTGATTAGAGGCTACCCACCCATTCTCAAATGTTGAAAATAAATGTTGTCAATCCCACTAAATGCAAATAGAATTTTAAAATGCTATGATTTTTATGGTGCATTGCCTTTTAAAAAATTTTGTATTGGTTAATATTTTGATGTTTTTAATACAAAAATTGAAGTAAAGTTCTCTGTTATTTTAAGTACCTCAGTATTGTCTGATTTATTCCCTGCTTCCTTTGTTCCATCTCTTTTGACTTGGTGTAGTGGTCTTCATCTATTCACTGTTTTGATATCTTGTTATAATACAGCTTCCTATTCTAGTAGCTTTTTTTCAAGAACTGCAGGATTATGGAACTCTCTTCCTGTTGACCGTTTCCTCCTACCTATAGCTTTAGTCTATTCAAGACTAAGATCAATAGGCATCTCGTGTCTTTGTGTCAATCATCTTTTTTTTTAGCTCCTTACATCAAGTGGCTTCATGTCTTGTCTGGAGCAACTTCCATAAAAAAATGTTCCTATTGCAGAGAAAATCTGTTGTTGACCAACTTTACAATTAAAATCACCCATTATAACTATAGAATTATTCAATGTCTATTGCGGAATTTTATCAAGAAATCAGGTCATGAATTCTTACTTTATTCTCCTGACCTGTTTCTTCTAAGAACTATTATTTGAGTCTTTCGGTGGCTGATGATATCGATGTGCGCTACAATTACAGATTTATCACGGCTCTCCTAAAATAGATTGTATTCGATCGTATATTTTAATAACTTCTTTGTCAGAATGTGCCCATGTTGGGAAGTAGCATTGTATAAATATTAGCTTCAAGTGTATCCTTGTCATTCACAGAGTCGAAAGTCTATCGCATATTGGATTATATACTTCCTCTGCAGCGATATGTGTTTTTATGTACAAAAATGCTAACACCATTTGAGCGAACAGTTTCATTGGTCAAAAAGAATATTTTTTGTTGGTTTATTCTACCTTGCTTTCTTTATTCTAGTTTCAGAGGGTTCTACTATATCCGATTTTATGTTTTCAAGCTCATGTAATATTGTACCTAAAAAGCATGAATTGAGGTCATTGCTCTCAAATTGTATGTGCATACGTAAAAATGATAAAATATTGCGGCCAATATCAATGTGCTGTGTGCAGGAAAAGGAGTGGGATCCAATGCCATATAATGCAGCTTATGCACATTATGGGTTCACAATAAGTGTAATGGTTTGTACGGAAAGCTGGTAGCAAACCCCAAGTGTAGAAGGTGCCTGAAACAGCCACGCCCACTTAACTGCTGACCTTGTACTGAGGTGAAGTTAGACAACGACCCTTTCGAAGTGGTGGACTCCTTTTGTTATCTTGGAGATATGTTGAGTGCTGGAGGTGGTTGCGAACTTAGCTCTACAATTAGAGTAAGATCAGTGTTTTACAAACTATTGTCAGTCCTGACTTCGCAAGCTATTCTTCTCACAACCAAGGGAAGGGTATATAGCAGCTGTATTCGGTGTGTGATACTGTTTGAAGGTGAGTGCCGGACCCCCACTCAGTTCTCACTCATCTGTCTTCAGCATAATGACAGAGCAATTATAAGATGGATATACAATGTTGGGTCAGATCAGACCCGGCATATCAGCTCTGATAGCCTGTTTGCGAGGCTGACTATACCAAAGCTAGAAGAACAGGTGCAATTCTTGGATAACAGGTGCAATTCTTGGATAACAGGTGCAATTCTTGGATAAGAAAATGCAGAGAACTTCAGGTGAAGGGTCGAGGGAAAGTTGGACGACCCGAGAAAACTTGGATGCAAACCAGCAACAAAGATCTTTGACAATGGAATTTGAATTTAAGCAATCCTCAAACCGTCAAACTTGGAGACAGAGATTGCAGACTGTCAGAAAACGTCAGACTCCAGACCAAGGAAAATAAGATGATAAAATGAATGATGATAATCATCGTGATATTTATTATAGATAAACGCGCTGCTATTTTGGAGGATGGGGAATGATGAAGGGATTTGTATCTTTAACATGGGCATTATTGTGTCAAGTGAACGCAGCAGACATGAAATGGGACTTGAACTTGTTGAGCTGGTTGATTGTCATCGTGTAGTATCTTGCTGCTGTTGTGCCTAAAAGAAAGATAATGGCATATCTTTATTGTTCACTGTGAAGAATGACATCAGTGGCTTTGTTGCTGTTGAGCTCAGGTATGGTTCTGTTCAGTCCTAGGAGGTCCACCCTCCCAGGATTTACCTTCTCTCTGAGAAGGGGTTAGTTTATTGCCAATCGCTTAAGGCAGCCCTACCAAAGAATGCCATCAGGGCTTCTCAGGTATTTTTTTAAACAGGTGGTATCGTTGTTTTAGCTATCTGGATGTAAGGTCATCTCAGGGATGGATATTCAACAATATTGCCACGTGATCATATTTTAATGTTTTCATTTGTAAGAAATGTTTAAAACAAAAGAGAAAGTTTATGTGTCGACTTTAGATTTGTTTGTGGGTTTCTCAGCACGTATCGACTTCTATCACGTTTTTTTGTCAGAGTTAATATA
This sequence comes from Sepiola atlantica, assembly GCA_963556195.1. Classification (NCBI taxonomy): domain Eukaryota; kingdom Metazoa; phylum Mollusca; class Cephalopoda; order Sepiida; family Sepiolidae; genus Sepiola; species Sepiola atlantica. The sequence goes on along the minus strand of OY744516.1, from coordinate 19,189,515 downwards.
AACAAAAAGAGACAGCAGATAGTATGGCCCAGAGAAGAGTAGAAAGGTGTAAGGTAACTTTATTTTCTTTCTGAGAAATAAGAATGCATTCATTTTTAATTAATTTTAATTTAGTCAAGAAAGTAAATGTATGTAATTTGTTAAGATTATAGTCATAACCTGTCCAACAGATGGGGACTTACGTAATTATATATAATTGTTTTTTTCAATCAAACACACAATGCAGCCCACACACACAAAGCCAGTCATCAACAGGAAATCATAGACTTGAGTTTTGCCCTCCTTTGGGCTCTTTAGTTGATGGATGACTGCTTTGTGTGTCTGTGAAAAAACAATTTTGTATATATATATATATATACATATACATTCACAGCTAGTCAAAAGTATTTGGTCACTTGCAAATTTTTTATGAATCAAAGTTAGAAATATTTGGTTTAAATGGTAAGAATTTTTTTAATAATGGATTAATGTCCTTTGAATTGATGAATCAAAGTTAGAAATCTTTGGTTTAAATAGTAAGAATTTTTTTAGTAATGGATTAATGTCCTTTGAATTGATGAATCAAAGTTAGAAATCTTTGGTTTAAATGGTAAGAGTATTTTTAATAATGGATAAAAGTCCTTTGAATTGATGAATCAAAGTAAGAAATCTTTGGTTTAAATGCAAAGAGTTTTTTTAATAATGGATTAATGTCCTTTGAATTGATGAATCAAAGTTAGAAATCTTTGGTTTAAATGGTAAGAGTATTTTTAATAATGGATTAATGTCCTTTGAATTGATGAATCAAAGTTAGAAATCTTTGGTTTAAATGCAAAGAGTTTTTTTAATAATGGATTAATGTCCTTTGAATTGATGAATCAAAGTTAGAAATATTTGGTTTAAATGGTAAGAGTTTTTTAATAATGGATTAATGTCCTTTGAATTGATGAATCAAAGTTAGAAATCTTTGGTTTAAATGGTAAGAGTTTTTTTAATAATGGATTAATGTTCTTTGAATTGATGAATCAAAGTTAGAAATCTTTGGTTAAATGGTAAGAGTATTTTTAATAATGGATAAAAGTCCTTTGAATTGATGAATCAAAGTTAGAAATTTTTGGTTTAAATGGTAAGAGTTTTTTTAATAATGGATTAATGTCCTTTGAATTGATGAATCAAAGTTAGAAATTTTTGGTTTAAATGGTAAGAGTTGGTGAAAAAGCCGCAACCCCTATATCCAGCCAATCATAAAGCATGAAGGAGGTTCTGTTATGGTGTAGGATTTCTTTGCCAATTACAAAGTCAGGGATTGGAAACAGGTGACAGGAAAAATTTAATCAGACTGGCTATCACAGCGTACTGCAACATTATACGATATCATTTGGAATGTATTTTATGTGTCAAAGATTTGCATTCATGAAAGATAATGACTAAAAGGATTCAAGTAAAATCTGCCAGCGGTACATTAAAAGCAAAAAAAAAAAAGGAACAATATGTCCGACAACTGATGTTTTGGACGACACAATTAGCCAACTTAAAGTCAACTAAACTGATGTGTGATGAACTTAATCAAAAAGTATGAGCTAAACAAACCAAAGATTTGGTTCATTTCTAGCAATTCCTGTAGGAAAACTGGGTAGAAATATCTTCAGTCTACCTCCAGTCTTTGATGGAAAGAATTCCAGCAATCTGTGGACGAATGATAGCAGCCAAAGAGGGTTATTTTGATGAATCAAAAGTTTAAATAGATTCTTGTGTTTTTGTTGAATTTCTATTTAATGTGGTTCAAAAAAACTTATATTTTGTATAATTAATAAAACCATTCCGATGCTTAATTTGTTGCATTAAAAATAACACTTTTAGGATTAGAAATAAAATCTTTGAGAGTGGCCAAATACTTTTCATTGGTAGTGTATGTATGTATGTATGTATATATATATATATATATATATATATATATATATATATATATATATATATATATATATCCAAGATAAAAAACAAACATTATGTAGATGAAATGATATGAATCAAGTATTTAAGTAGAAGAAAAAAGAGAAAGGTTAAAAGAAATCATTTTGCAACTATAAAAACATATTTTAATGATTTGGTCAATTTTTAAAGACTAACTAACGATCAAACAGTTCAAATGAATCTATTAAATATCTGGAGCAAATGTTGTTTTTTTTGCTCGTTTTTTTTTTTAATGATTTGCATTGATTTTTTTTCTTTTCCTTTTAAATTGTTATATTGAGTTGATGAGTTCAGGTGGTTTCTCTCTCTAACTTTATATTATCTTGTACAGACCACGTTAATCCTCTGTTCACAGTTCCAAACCAGTTTGATTAAACCAAAGTTGAAAGAATTACAATCAGAAAACATTTTGCTACAAACAATAAATTGAACTGCTAACAACTCAAAAAAATGAATGCACAACTAATTTTGAGATACAGGGCGACCCAAATTAAATGCAACCCATCCATGGAATCATAAATATAATTCACAATCCTTTCTGCAATCCAACCACATTTGCTGATAAGCATACCTGCACACGATGTGCAAAAATGTCAATAAATGATACGCTCCTCTAATGGCGCTGTCCTGATTTGGATGGTGATGCCCCTTTTCAGTTCTGGAATAGTTTAAAGATTGTATTGATAGACATTATCTTTGCGCTAACCACACAGATAAAAATCTAGAGGGTTAAGATCCGGTGAGTGTAAAGCTCATTGAGAATCACACCTACTGATGAGACAATCACCAAAGTGTCCCCACATATCATTGAAAGACTGTTGGACATCTATGATTGAAACTTGGTAAGAGTTTATTTGTACCAAATATGGTTGGATTACAGAAAGGATTGTGAATTTTATTAACGATTCAATGGGTGGCATTTTTATTTATTTTATATCAATTCGATTTAATTAATAATTTAATGGGTGGCATTTTTATTTATTTTATATCAATTCGATTTAACTAATAATTTAATGGGTGGCATTTTTATTTATTTTATATCAATTCGATTTAATTAATAATTTAATGGGTGGCATTTTTATTTATTTTATATCAATTCGATTTAATTAAAAATTTAATGGGTGGCATTTTTATTTATTTTATATCAATTCGATTTAATTAATAATTTAATAGGTGCCATTTTTATTTATTTTATATCAATTCGATTTAATTAATAATTTAATGGGTGGCATTTTTATTTATTTTATATCAATTCGATTTAATTAATAATTTAATGGGTGGCATTTTTATTTATTTTATATCAATTCGATTTAATTAATAATTTAATGGGTGGCATTTTTATTTATTTTATATCAATTCGATTTAACTAATAATTTAATGGGTGGCATTTTTATTTATTTTATATCAATTCGATTTAATTAATAATTTAATGGGTGGCATTTTTATTTATTTTATATCAATTCGATTTAATTAAAAATTTAATGGGTGGCATTTTTATTTATTTTATATCAATTCGATTTAATTAATAATTTAATAGGTGCCATTTTTATTTATTTTATATCAATTCGATTTAATTAATAATTTAATGGGTGGCATTTTTATTTATTTTATATCAATTCGATTTAATTAATAATTTAATGGGTGGCATTTTTATTTATTTTATATCAATTCGATTTAATTAATAATTTAATGGGTGGCATTTTTATTTATTTTATATCAATTCGATTTAACTAATAATTTAATGGGTGGCATTTTTATTTATTTTATATCAATTCGATTTAATTAAAAATTTAATGGGTGGCATTTTTATTTATTTTATATCAATTCGATTTAATTAATAATTTAATGGGTGGCATTTTTATTTATTTTATATCAATTCGATTTAATTAAAAATTTAATGGGTGGCATTTTTATTTATTTTATATCAATTCGATTTAATTAATAATTTAATGGGTGGCATTTTTATTTATTTTATATCAATTCGATTTAATTAATAATTTAATGGGTGGCATTTTTATTTATTTTATATCAATTCGATTTAATTAATAATTTAATGGGTGGCATTTTTATTTATTTTATATCAATTCGATTTAATTAATAATTTAATGGGTGGCATTTTTATTTATTTTATATCAATTCGATTTAATTAAAAATTTAATGGGTGGCATTTTTATTTATTTTATATCAATTCGATTTAATTAAAAATTTAATGGGTGGCATTTTTATTTATTTTATATCAATTCGATTTAATTAATAATTTAATGGGTGGCATTTTTATTTATTTTATATCAATTCGATTTAATTAATAATTTAATGGGTGGCATTTTTATTTATTTTATATCAATTCGATTTAATTAATAATTTAATGGGTGGCATTTTTATTTATTTTATATCAATTCGATTTAATTAAAAATTTAATGGGTGGCATTTTTATTTATTTTATATCAATTCGATTTAATTAATAATTTAATAGGTGCCATTTTTATTTATTTTATATCAATTCGATTTAATTAATAATTTAATGGATGGCATTTTTATTTATTTCATATCAATTCGATTTAATTAATAATTTAATGGGTGGCATTTTTATTTATTTTATATCAATTCGATTTAATTAATAATTTAATGGGTGGCATTTTTACAGTTTTATATCAATTCGATTTAATTAATAATTTAATGACAAAATGATGTCGTAATAATTAAATTTAATATTTCAAAATCCTATTAAAAAATAATTTGATAAAAATCAAGACATAAAAAGACAAAAATGAAAGTAAAGACTCTTGGGTCACCCTATATCATATGTACACATTCACCATTCATTCCAAACAGAAGACGACATGAAAGAGGAGCACAAAAACAGTTTTAAGTTCAAAGGTCATCGAACAAAATTTTCTGGAGAAGAGAATTTTGATCAAGTAAACATGCAAAAATACATTGGGTTACAGAAAAAGAACGAAAATTATTCGAGAAACCTGTAATAAAAAAAGTAAAATTACAGGACCATCAATTCATCAATTTCTGGATTTTAAAATAAATTAAACGTTCCATTTTCAGGCAATGAATAATTTCAGTATTTCCTATTTAATTTTATGTTATGAAAATAGATGGCATTATTTAAAAAATGAATTAACTAACTGTACTCACTCGACGTTGCCCAGGAGTCCTTACTTTCATTTTTGTTTTGCTTTTAAACTATGTCTTGATTTTTATCAAATTATTTTTTTTAATATGATTTTGAAAGTTAAATTTAATTATTATGATATCATTCGGTTATTAAATTATTAATTGAATCAAATTGTTATAAAATATAACTAATTATTGTGACGGTAATGTTTTAATCTTTATTTATAAAATGACTGGATGTAAATAGTTTAAATTTGCTAAGAATTTTAAAACCAGTTTAAATGACTTTCTATTCAATAGAATAAATGTTTCTAACTTCCTTTCACATTTTGAAGAATCAGAGTAATTTTTTTTTTTAACTATTAACAAACGATTAAAATGGCTGACTTGTTTATGAAGAACACAAAATACATCCTTCTGGCATCTGAGAACCTCTACAGTGAAGGGATGGGATTTTGCTGATTGCTGGCGGTATTTACGTCGAGGGGGCATCAGTGCAGCAAGTTCGCCTGAGGACGTTCCATGAAAGTACTTGTAGAACAATCACAGGGATGCAACATTGCGGCTATGGAACAGGGACTGGAGCTTGGTAGATAAATTAAACGTTCCATTTTCAGGCAATTAATAATTACGGTGTTTGATATTTATTTTTGTGTTATCAAAATAGATGATATTTATTTAAAAAATGAGTGCTCAATATATAATTAAATAACTGTACTCAGGAGTCATTACTTTTATTTTTGTTTGGCTTTTAATCTGTCTTGATTTTTATCAAATTATTTTTTAATAGGATTTTGAAAATTAAATTTAATTATTATGATATCATTCGGTTATTAAATTATTAAGTGAATCAGATTGTTATAAAATATAACTAATTATTGTGAAGGTAATGTTTTAATCTTTATGTATAAAATGAGTGGCTGTAAATAGTTTTCCCTAACTTTAAATCTTTTTATTAAATGAAAATTTGCTAAGAATTTTAAATGACTTTTTATTCAACAGAATATTCAATACCATTTAAAATTAAACATTTTTTTTTTTTAACTTTTGTTCACCCAAAACAAGGCCCATTGCCACTGAGGCGTAAAAGTGCTACTGTGACTTAGGGACCCTACCTACAGGGGCATCCTAAGTGGAAATTTGTACAGCAAGATCTTTGTTCACATTACATTTTACTTTCTGAATATTGGTACAGTCTAAGAAACAGTGAGCAGGGAGGGAATTCCAAAGGCGAGCAGTATAAGGAAAAAAGCTATTAGAGTAGAAAGCATTCCAGCATTTGGGGACCTATACAGTGAAGGGGTGGGATTTTGCTGATTGTCGGGTTGGTTGGGGGTATTTATGTCGAGGGGACACCAGTGCAGCAAGTTCGCCGGAGCACATTCCATGAAATTACTTGTAGAACAAGCACAGGGATGCAACATTGCGGCGATGGGACAGGGGCTGGAGCTTGGTAGATAGTGTGAGAGGTTCTTCTATGGACCCTGTCTAAGAGAGAGAGGATAGTAGTTGGTGCATCTGCCCAGATGTGACAAAAATACTCCATGCATGGGCGAATGGTGGCTTTGTAGAGATATATGATACTGGCATATGTGAGAAGTTTTCTAGCACGGTAGAGGGAGCCCACCTTCTTTGCAGCAGCCTTCACACTCTCAGGTAGGGTGTTATTAGTCATGGCAATCGATGGTTGAAAAGGTTTTGTATAGTTGTTAAAAGGAAAGGAGCTTTGTCTCAGTAGCATTAAAAGTTACCATCCATTTATGACCCCATTCCATTACAGAATAGAGGTCATTTTTTAAGGATTTGGCCATTGCCTTGGATCCTTGTGCGTTTGTTTTGTCCGTATGTTGAGAATAGAGTGTGGTGTCATCAGCAAAAATACCCATCTCAGACACAATTGCATCAAGGAGGTCGTTTATGAGAATCAGAAACAATAATGGTCCAAGGATAGACCCCTGGGGTACACCCGCATTAATGTCACGTTATTTAGAAGTATGGCCATCGAGGACAACCTGGATCTTTCTTTTGACCAAGAAAGATATGATTAAATTAAATATTTGTCTAGTAATACTGTACAAATTACTTTTTATGGGAATACCATCATGCCAGACCTTGTCAAAGGCTTTGGATATACTAAGCACTATCGCCCTAGCCTCACCCGCTTTGTCCAGTGTCTGGTATATGCGTTCAGAGATAACTGTTAGAATATCCGCAGTATGCTATTGCATTTTAAGAAATTTTTGACTAATAGTTAATGGTAAATAAATTTTTTAAATATTAACTTAATTCTTGTCATTGCAAGAAAAATACACACACACATACGGGGAGTTGTCTTATAATCTCTCTCTCTCTCTCTCATATATATATATATATATATATATATATATATATATAGCAAAATTGTCTGTATTTCACAGCATCACAGGTAAATGGTTGATCTCAGAGTCAAACTAACCGCGGATTTGGAATCAGCACTTTTGGGCCGATGTCCTTATTGATGTCAGAAGTTCTTGAACCATTTCTAAAACTCATTATTCAAAATTAAAAGTAAATAAAAATAATGTTAGAAACAAATCTTCTGATAATTTTATTGTTTCTTTTAGCCAATCAAACAACAAACTTATGATAAGTGTTTATATTTTTCACATCAAATCACATATTGTTTACTTTGAAGAGAAAACATTGACCCCCCACCCCCCATCCCGAAATGCACACAGACCTCCAAAATATTGTAATCTCATTGGGGGCTTACCTGTCAAAATAAAATCACTTTGATATTCTGTTTTGTTATCTGATGATGACCATGTGTATAAACTTATTTTCTTAAATTTTGTATAAGTTATTATTAAGTTGTTTTTTTATACACACATGGGCCAGAAGTTATAGGTAACCAGGTTAAATTTTCCTATTTCAAAGGAAACTGTTGCGCAATTGACCAACTTTGCAATTAAAATTGCACATTATAAATACATGATCCCTTTTGGGGATTTTATCAATAATTATTGATAAAATTCCCCAAATTATAATATTATAATAGATTGTATTTGATGGTATATTTTAATAACTTCTTCATTAGAGTGTGCACATGCTGGTAGTTTTGTTTTACGGCATATCAACCCTTTTTGGGTTATTTAATGCCGAATCTGGTCTTGTTTTCTTCTCTTTTTTGTTTCTTTCCCCTTTTAATATCTGTTTCTATTTAACCCATAGTTGGGACCCTAACAGGTACTACCACTCCGGGTCAGGGTGGACCTGGGAGCAATGGTAATTAAGAGGAGGCTCCACATTCCCCAAAGTCCGTAAGCCGGATCTCACCATCGGATGTAGTTTAAGGTCATATCCAGGACCGGGAGTAGGGTAGGAAAAATAAAAATAAAAAAGGGGAGGGAGAAAGGGAGAGGGGCTGTTGTTTTTGTTTTTGGTTTTGTAGAACATAATTAAGTTTTACAAACAAAAAAAAAAAAAAAAAAAAAAAAACGTCAATGTAGGTGAATTTCGTCTCAGGGAGCCACAGGGCAGCCTGATCTGGTATCACCAGGCACATGCTGGGAAATATTGTATAAATATTAGCTTCGAGTTTTGGTAGAGTCGAAAGTTTATCAGATATTGGTTTATATTCTTCCTCTGCAGCAATATGTGTTTCTTTTGTTTTTATGTACACGAAAGCCTACACCATTTGAGCGAACAGTTTCATTGGTGGAAAAGAAGATTTTAGTGCGATTTATTACATTCTACCTTGCTTTTTTTGATTTTAGTTTCAGAGAGTTCTACTATATCCGAGTTTATGGTTTGAAGCTTACACAATTGAAGTCTTTAATTGCAAATGGCCACCTTTTCGTATCTTGTTTCTCTTGTAATCTTACTTTTGTGCAAGTGAGGAACAAAGACGCATAAAATGTTTTCTTTTGCTTCGTTGTTTATAGACTAGAGAGAACTTGGAAGAAATGTAGGCATCATTAAAAAAACATTAACACCTGACAGGCATCTATTTATGAAAATAAGGCTTTTATAGTTATGGATGGCCCAAGTCATCTTCATGTATTATAGTAAGGGAAGTTGGAATTCTGTCTGTGTGCGTTCGACTAAAAGTCAGAAACTACACAAGGTACACTGAAAAACTGTCGGATGTCCTTTCTAGTAAATAATAAATGTTCTTCAATTTCTTCCTTCTTATTTTTCTGGCATTTTCCAATCTTCAAACATGGTTGTAAAGCCCCATTTATTACTGTTTATATATCTATGTAATTGTGTCTGTGTGTGTTCGGCTAAAAGTCAGAAACTACACAAAATACATTTAGAAACCTTACATCATCGGATTCAGTGTGACCTCGAGTTGGTTTTGGTAAAAGTAATGCTGTAGTATTCCTTCCCTTGGGGCCACCAGGGACCCACTTAGTCCACAATGGGGAGGTTAAAAAATTACATTTGTTTTTTTCATTTTTACTGGTAGTTATTTAAAAAAACAACATTAAATTAGGTCAAACAGTAGTCGGTCAGCTATCAGAGCTGGAAGGTAAAACGGCCGAAACGTTGTGATAAAAACAAGATGAGGATACCAGTCTAAAATTGGTAAATAATAGTGAACATTCCTCATCTTAGAAATGCGAACAAATTAAAACTATACTTATCTGTCTACATACTATTAAAACTCTGTGGATTCTGTTTTCTTGTTTGTTTTTCTGCATGCAAACTGAATGGCATCACGAAGGGATAGCGTCATCCACTTAGAGTTGCAAGGCATCAGACAAAACTTTTATGACGTCACAAAGAGATGATGTCATAATGGAATGACGTCCTCCACACAAAGGGAAGACGTCACATAGAAATGACATCATCCATGAAAATAGAGACCATAGACAACCTGTGAGTCAAAGGATCATGGGTCGTGACCCGGAGTGTCAAAGGTCTTCTGTTTGGTCATGATTGTACATATACATGCTAGACGAATCGTATAGACTCGGAACTTCAAGTATACTACTAAAACTCTGTGGATCTTATTTGTTTGTTTGTTTGTTTGTTTGTTATTTTGTTTGTTGTTTGTTCTCGTGCTCAAAGGATGACATCATAAATGATGACGTTACAGTTGAGTTGGGGTAACCGTGCACAGTGGATGACGTCACAAAACGATAATGGCATCCATTAAATCAGTGAGGTGGACGGGTAGAGATCCTTTATTTTGACAACTTGCAGCCTGAAGGATCACCTGTTGTCTATTAGACGAACATCTATACCCCTGGGAGTAAAATAAAAATGTTGCCAATATAAGTTGGAAAAAAGAAAGTTCCAGATATAAACAAACAAGGATCTGGAAAGATGTAGAAAAAACCCGATGAAAGGAAAAAGGGTTAATTCACCGTTTCCTAGCCAAAATTGGGGGACAATGAATCATGTGCATTTTTCTGATTTTTTTCTGACCCTACAAATTAGTAAGTAAACCCGAATAAATTGTTTGGGACTAATTTCCCAACTGCATTTCCTTTAAAATAATTTATGGTAAATTTAGAAATTAGTCCCAAATAATTTATTTGGGTTTACTTACTCATTTGTGAATGCGAAAAAATGCAGACGATTCAGTGTCCGCCATTTTGGCTAGGAAACAACAATTTTACCAGAAAAAGATCTATGCATTTAACCACCCCAACCCACATATTCTCTCTCTCAGAATGTAACATTTGGCTGTGGTGGATGTATGCGTTTTTCTGAGTTCTATTCTAGCTTATTTTTTTTCCATTGCATCAAACAATAGTTTTTGAGCGGTTTATGGTTGATTGATTGTTGTGTTTTACGGCATGCCATCATCGTTGGCTCATTTTATGTTGGTCGTATGTTTGATGTGCATTTAATGTGAAAAGATTTTTGTCACACAACCTGGTCTTCCCAAATAATCACCCATTTAGTACTGGCCAGGCTTAATGTCACTTAACTTTGGTGATTCTACAGGAAGCTGTGTGTCAACATGATTATAACTGTACATTGAGCGATTTGGAATCTATCATGTGGAAAGGAGGAGCTTGACGTCATAGCTTTTACAGCCATCATTAAAAAATAGGCATTTAAGTGTGTTTGTCTCTCTCCCTCTCTCCTTTTTTTTCTATCTACCCTATTTCCCAACCCTCTCAACTACGGGTAATTCCAGTGAATTCAACAAAGCTATGTCATGAAGATTCTCAGATTTTTTTCCAAATGTTTTTTTTTAATACTAATTAATCACTACTTACCAAGGTCCAAAAGCCACTTGAGGATAAGAGTTAATGAGATTGTCAGTCGGATAATGAACAATACTATGAGAGGATTGAAAACGATGAATGGGTTGGGCAGAATTTGATTATTTAAGGGGACGGCTCGACAAGTAGTTTTTGACATTTGATTTGTTGTAGTCAGCTGGAAAGCAATCCCACGATATTGTGTTCCACAGATAGGAAGTTCTTGGAACGAAACTCTGTTCATGGAAATTCCATTTAAGTTTAGGTGCACAGGGGAAGAACGAAAAGTCCCTTGCAGTGATTGTAGAGACGAGTTCTTGCTGTGAATGTTTTTTTTGGGGGGGGGGGGGGGGGAGGGCACAAAGAGAAGTAATTCCTGAAAGTTCCGGCTTCAGATTTTTTGACCATTCATAGTTTTAGGCAATTTCAGAAATTTTGAAAATATTGAGTTTTCCTCATTTTTGTTGAACATTTGAGAACTTTTGTGAATTTTGGTGGAATGGGTCCCTACTCAAGCTCTACTCTAACCCCACCCCAACCGTCCTGAGTATGACACAAAACTGCATCCGGTGGTGAGGTCTTAATTTGGGAACTTTGAGGAGTGTAGCGTCACTCCTTAGTTATAACTACTCCCGGGTCCACTCTGACTCGGAGTGGTAGTACCTGTCAAAACCCTACCTATGTGTTAAATAGAAACTATTGTGTACAAACCATTTACAAAATACACACCTAGAAAATAAATTAGTATACAAAACATATGTATGGTTCCGGCATGAAATAGAGTGTGATATATCTTATGTCTAATGTTGTGTTTAGTTTTTTTTTGTATTTGTCAACTGTAATAAATGCATGAATTGTACTTGGTATTCCTTTTATTATATTAGTATCTATATATTAATACGATAGCGTGTGTGTTCGTGTGTCACGCTCCTAAAGAAATGCAATAAATAAACAACAAATAAATTGGATGGAGAGACTTGGAACCGAAACCGTACCATCTAGCTGAAAAGCAGCGACTTTACCACTGACCTAACTAAATGGAGTTGTTAAATAGATCAAAATTTAGTTAATTAAACTATTAACTGACCCGGCTCTGTCGCTTCAGCGTGAAAGGAGGAGGGCATTGTGGAAGGCGGAGGAGACGCAGAAACACTTACCAAATGGGCCAGTTTCAGGCTTACGATATTTATTTATTTATTTATTTTTTTTAATATTTAAAATTTCTTCTTCTTCTTCTTCTTCTTCTTCTTCTTATTTATATATTAATACGATAGAGCGTGTGTTATTTATTTTGTGTGTCACGATCTGACACTCCTATTTAAGATTTGCCCCTGACAACGGGAGGGGGGGGTAGAGAGAGGGGAGAGAGGGTGCGAGTTAGAATGGAGTCGCGACCGATGGTGACTTCTGAAGAGACAGCTCTTGCCCCGGCAACCGAGTAATATAAATAAATATATATACTTCCATCCCGTCTCACAAAATTTTGGTGAGTAAAATATGAGCATATTTCTAGACACCGGATAATATTATTAACAGTAAATCATACAGATTGATGTAGAAAACACTGTGGAATTTCCACAGGGTCCCGCTAGTTTATAATATTGCATGTTTGAGAGCTCTACGAACTAAAGAGGAGTTAGGTAAAGAGTCTTACCCAACAGTCTCAGTTCAGGAATGAGGGTGCCCCAGGCGATAGGCAATGAATCACCTGCCTCCGCCCACTGAAAGGAGATTGCCTGAAAAGATGGCCTCCAGAAACCGTTTCAAAGCTCTGTATCTCTCAGCGTGAGGGAATACAGATG
>OY744516.1:19156434-19168934 GCA_963556195.1 Sepiola atlantica | reverse complement strand
AATTTCAATTTCTTCTTAAGACACTTCAAACTTAATTCTTAACTTTTAGATATTTCCTAGAACCAAAATCATGGTATGGATTTTGATCAAAATTGGAATAAAAATTCTAGACATAAGGTTTAGCATCCTTATATCTTGATTTTAATTTTTGTAAGAGGACATAAAAGTGGTGCAAAACTGTTCCGTTCAGGAAATTAATTTTACTATCATGGGACGAGTATTCTTCTAGTATTCATATAAAGTTAGGTATATGTATATGTTTTTATATTTGTCTGTACAGGATTCACTCCTAAACCATTTTAACGATCATTATGAATTTTGAATCACAGTTGCTAGGCGTAAGGGGTCGTAATATGAGCTATATCTGGTTTAATTTAGTTTTGTAAAAAGAGGTTGGAAGTTCTTTGTGAAAATACAGATACCTCTGATATTTGTGAAATTTTCACAATAGGTATGAGACATCAATTAATAAATATTCTCCAAAGTTTTGTTTATTTAAAGTATTTAAAGTTTTTTAGGGGCGTAATATGGGCACAACCTCACATTTAATAATTCAAATATTTCAGATTTGCATTAAATTTAATCTATAATCATTAGACACCAAGGAAGCAAGATTCCCAAAATTTCAATTTCTTCTTAAGACCCCTTTAACTTAAGCCTTAAATTTTAGACATTTTCTAGAATTAAAATCATGTAATGAATTTTGATCAAAATTAGAATAAGGAATCTAGATATAAGGTTTATTTAGTATCATTATATCTTGATTTTAATTTTCATTAGGGGACAAAAATTAGAGCTAAACTGTTCTGTTTGGGGAATTAATTTTACCCGTCCTCGGGTGAGTATTCTTATATATATATATATATATATATATATATATATATATATATATATATATTTCTTTTTTTTTAAATATTAAAGTGTTTTATAGCTACAGATGACGTCGTTTCGGGTTTTCTACCCTCATCAGTGCAGGAATGGTGGTTGCAAGCAGTCGCATGGGCCCGAACACAGTTCGTAGATTCAGTCTAGAATTACGAGCCAAACGCCCACGCCCACACGGCTGCGAGAATTCACCACAGACAGTAATTAAAATTAATGTACACTTATCCGGGAGGTGGGGGCAAGCGTCATGTTGTCGATAGTGTTCAACACTCGAGCTGAACTCTTAATCGCAGGATGACAACGATCTTGTAACTTCAAACAGGGTTCGACTATTAAGACTATTAAATCTTAAAGGGGCATTAACTATGAATATTTATTTAAATATTAAAGTGTTTTAGATCTACAGACGACGTCGTTTTGTGTTTTCTACCCTCATCAGTGCAGGAGTGGTGGTTGCAAGCGCTCACACATATATATATATATATATATATATATATATATATACTAGCAGGCATAATTCTCGGCATTGCCCAAGAATTAATTATGCCTCTCCATATATTTCTACTCTTATCGCAGAGCCACATATTGCTATTTTTATTCTTATTTTTAATTTCAAATTTTAAGTTATAAATAAAATAATATAAAATAAAATATTGATGGCCAGCATGAACGCAGACCCACTCTATTGTTGTAAAAACTAGTAATAACAAATGCATGGCATTCATCATTGGATTCCAAAAAGTTGTGGTTGATCTAGTATTTACTTTCTTCCCACCACAGGAAAATGTGACGCAAGGTCGGAAGGTGGGAATTTAAAAAGCCAGCGCTCAAGAAGATGAGCACTCTGGCCTACAAAAAATGCCTGGACAGCCCCGTCAGCATTCCCCGGTAGGGTCGCCTCAGAGAGAAGGTAAAGCCTGGGAGAGTGGACCTCCTAGAGCGGAACAGAACCATACCTCAGTTTGACAGAAAAAAGTAAACTTAGATCAAATCGATCAGACTCTGCCGAACTGATTGTTGAGGACGTATCCTCGACGCGGTATGAGAAATAAAACAAGTGTGGTTTATCTTGGTATAGGGCTTTGTTTTCAATTGTATTCTGGATAGACAGACAGTAACACCAAGCACTTAATATAGGCATTTCTTTTTAATATGACCTGTTATAGAAGCGATGGAGTCTAGTGGTTACAGATATGGACTGTAGGATTGGCATGCCGGGTTCGAGTTTTGTCAGGGCTACTGCATCACTTTCACTAATACTCTTGGGAAAGTTATGAATACATATATCCTCCCTCCAGCTATGGGTTAAATAGTAGGGTAGACTAGACTCTCAAACCTTGGTTGTGCAACTAGTCTAGGAGAAAGAAAGCTCTGAAATAAGACCAGTCGTTCTCTGTTTATGCCAGCATTGTTTCTGAACATCCTGAATTTCTCCTGACCACTGGACTCGAGCAACGCCGACTCAGAGGAGGTGCGGTCGTAAATTGTGCAACCTTTGCTTCACTATAAACTCCTCATGCAAACCCCTTTATAGGGGGTATCCAGACTGAAAGGAGACCTTCATATAAGACCTACTGATCATTCCGTCCAAAATTCAAACAAACTTATGCAAATCAGAGTATTGATTTACTCCTCTCCAGGAGTTAGGCACAAGGCCAGTTTTTTATCTTACTCTCACAAGTAAGATGTGACCCAAGGTCGGGTCGGGAAAAGTGGGGTTTAAAAATTGCCTGGGCAGCCCCGTCGGCATCCCCGGTAGGGGCGCCTCAGGCAGTAAGCAATAAACTTACTCCTCCCCAAAGAGGGGAGGCAAAGCCTGGGAGGGTGGACCTCCTAGAACTGCACAGGACAGGCGTGCAGTATCCATCGGAACAGATACTACACTTTGATCTTAGCCAAAAGGCCAAAAAGTGAGTCAGAGTAGATGAGGTACCTATGTACTTACTTCCCCACATGTTCGGGTTTTTAATGTGGAGAAAATCCAGTTCCCCAAAAAGAGAACTTTGGATTAGGACAAAAAGATGCAACGTCAGCTAAGCAGCAGTTTTCGTAATTATATTAAATACATTTCCATTTTTGTTAATAATTTATAACTCACATGTATTTTGTAGAAGAGAGATTAACATTGTCATTAAATAATGTAAACGTATCATAGAATTAGGATACAAATCAGTTTGAAAGTGGCTTTGTTGCTGCCGCGCTGAGGTAGGGTTCTGTTCAGTCCTAGGAGGTCTATTCTCCCAGGCTTTACTTTCTCTTTAAGCAGGATGGGGGCAGTTTATTACTCATCGCCTGAGACGCCCCTAACGGGGAATTGCACGCCAGAGTGCGCTTGCTTCTCAAAACCTGATCTGACGTTGTGTCTGATCTCCTGGCAAGGAGGTAAATAATAAATTATGTAAACGTAAATTCGTATCAATCATTGTCGTACGACATTTGATCGGCTCAGTTCTGTTGTTGGAATGGGTTTTCCCCCGTTTTTTTCTAGCATCAGGTACTTACAGGGCGATCACATGAAGTTTGCCAACATCAGTAATGAACGTGGTGCTATGGAACCAACAGGGTTTGAACTTGGCACACCTAGGTCGTCAGTCCACATTAGTATCTACTTCACAACTGCCACCTCCCGCATAAAAAAATTAGGAAATCAACGTTCTATTAGATTTAAATCAGCTAAAGTACCCGGCGTTGCCTGGGAATAAAAGAACATAACTGACTTGACAGAAATTAATTTTGGTAATTAAATTTAGAAATTTGGAAATTAATTTAATTTCGTAATCAAATTATTTTGCGAAATAGGAATTTAAAAAAATTTTGTTTTAGTACTTAAAATTTTTTTTTAACATAGTTCACCCCAAACAAACACGTAAGGGACTACTGAGAAAAAAGGGTGAAGGTTTTGGGGGGGGGGGTCAACCTAAATTAGGAGCTGTGCAGTGAGATGTCTGTTTACATTAGTTTTAAATTTCTGCATGTCAGTACCGTCAGGAAAGCATGGAGCAGGGAGGGAGTTCCAGAGTCCAGCAGCATGAGGAAAGAAGCTTTTGGAGTAGAAAGCTCTTCGGCATCTGGGGACCTCCACAGTGAATGGATGGGATTTGACGCTAATCGATTAATAGTAAAGAAACAAATCATAATGTGTAAGTAACGTAGAGGCGAGAAACACACACACATGCAGACACGTTAGAAGTCGCATGATTTAATTAATATATATATTTAATTTTAAAAAAAACTCAAGTGAGAGAACTTAGTATAATTACGCACAATAAATTCTCTTTAATCTGTTTCTGTGAGCAAGAGAAATTGTCTCCACTCTAACAGTTTTCTTAGCCAGAATAAGTATTTTCAGAAAAAAAAAACTAAAGCAAAGTAAAATATATCCGTGGAAGGACAATAAAAGAAAAAATAGATTAGTCAGAATCAAGTATCGATTTATCAGGCAGATTGCTATTTGAGTCTAACTTTGAAAATCTGACAAGATGACATTATATCTTACATTCCAGTATTTTGCTTCAGTAACTTCTAGTCTCATTTTAATGGAACAGAAAAGAGCACTAGCAATAATGAGAGAGAGAGAGAGAGAGAGAGAGAGAGAGGGGTGGGAGAGAGAGAGGGGTGGGAGAGAGAGAGAGAGACAGAGGGAGAGAGACATAGCTGATGCTGTGAAAGACTACGTGAAGATGAGGGAGAGTATGGGACTTGGTATGAAAAAGCGAATGCTGGAGGCGGACACTTCCGGTTCACAAGTTAGTAGCAGGAGAAACGTATGAAGAAGAAGAGGAAGTAGGAGGCGATAGAACGAGGATTAAGGTGAAAAAAGAAAAGAACAGTATGGGATCGTAATAAATATAGAATTAGATAAAATCCACCGAATTTCCACGGGCCATTGCTAGCGTATAGATTATTGCTGTAGTGGCAAAACAGATGGATAATAATATGTTTGTACTGACCTCTTGTCCGGACTGACCAGTATTTTCTAATAAGCGCCCATGCAAATAATTATAGTCATTTGAATGCAGAAAAATCAATCTTTGACAATAACTGTTTTCCTGTTTGGATTATTACAAGACTCAAAGAATTATTTTTTGCTTTCGGCCGCAGAGAACTGGTACAAAAGAACCGAAGAATGATTACGGAAATGTCTGACATGAACAAAAATGGTCGTATGCTTAATGGCATTTTCATCATAATTACAGAGTCGTTTTACTCCTCAGACTAATGCCTCCATTTTATTCTACAGTTATTATTGCAACTGGCGACACAAGAATTAGAAAGCAAGATGGAAAATACAAGAACAGATATTGTTAAGTTGCATGCAAGAAGTGTAAGACAATGGAGATGGATGAGAACTCAGATGTGAAGAAAGTATATTTGAATGGTGAAGCTTCTTTTTTTTTTTTTAACATAGTTCACCCCAAACAAGGCAGGCCGCCATTGTAGACGTAAGGGGCTACTGAGAAAGAAGAAAAGGGGAGACGGTAGAGGGGGTCAACCTAAATTGGGATCTGCGCAGCGAGATGTCCTGTTTACATTAGTTTTAAATTTCTGCATGTCTGTACTGTCGGGGAAACAGGGGGCAGGGAGAGTGTTCAAGAGTCCAGCAGCACGAGGAAAGAAGCTATTTGAGTAGAAGGCTCTCCGACACATCTGGGGACTTCCACAGTGGATGATTGTTGAGTTAGTCTAGTGAATTTACGTCGAGGAGGCACCAGAGTATTGATTTACTCCTCTCCAGGAGTTAGGCACAAGGCCAGTTTTTATCTTACTCCCACAAGTAAGGTCGGGTCGGGAAAGTGGGGTTTAAAAATTGCCTGGGCAGCCCCGTCGGCATTCCCTGGTAGGGGTGCCTCAGGCAGTAAGCAATAAACTTACTCCTCCCCAAAGAGGGGAGGCGAAGCCTGGGAGGGTGGACCTCCTAGAACTGCACAGGACAGACCCATAGACCGGCGTAAATCAAGCCCCGAAGGCCAAGACAATACCAGTCTATGGGGTGCAGTATCCATCGGAACAGATACTACACTTTGATCTTAGCCAAAAGGCCGAGCACCAGAGTAGCCAATTCATCGGAGCATAATCCATTGAAGTATTTGTAAAACAAGCACAAGGATGCTACATTGCGGCGATGGGACAGGGACTGCTATTGATGTCAAGAATTTTGTTACCTTGGTGATACCATTGGAGCACACGGTGGAGCAGGTGCTAATGTGAGTGCAAGAATTAGGAGTGGATTGAGTAAATTCAGGAGAACTCCTGCCATTACTAACCAGCAGAGCGTTACCGCTGTCAACCAAGGGAAGAGTCTATAAGGCATGTGTACACAGTGTGATAATGTATGGAAGTGGAATCTGGTCAGTGAAGGATGAGGACAAGCGTTGTATGGATGTGTAATGTGAGTCTTAAAGACAGGCTTAGTTCTGATGACCTCAGAGGAAGATTAAATCTGGACAGTATAAGGAGATGAGTGCAGAATAGGAGACTTTGATGTTATGGTCATGTTGAACGAATGAATAAGAGTTCTTGGGTTAGTAGATGTGGAACAATTGAGGTAGCAGGGTCAGTTGGCAAGGTATGGCCAAGGAAAAGATGGGAGGAAGTGATAAAAAAGGATTTGAGGGAAAGAGGAATATATAAAGTCCTGGCTAGTAGTAGGTTAGTTTTAAAGTCAATTTCTTAATACTTGCCAGCATGAAAAGCGGACGTTTTATTTTTGTTTTTTTAACATAGTTCACCCCAAACAGGGCGAGTTGCCACTGTAGACGTAAGGAGTTACTGAGAATTAGGGTGGAAGTTTTTTTTTGGGGGGGGGGGGTCATCCTAAATTGGAAGCTGTACAGCGAGATGCTTGTTCACATTAGTTTTAAAATTTTGCATGTCAGTACAGTCGTGGAAACAGGGAGCAGGGAGGGAGTTCGAAAGGCCGGCAGCATGAGGAAAAAAGCTATTAGAGTAGAAGGCTCTCCGGCATCTGAGGACATCCACAGTGAATGGATTGGATTTAGATGATTGTCAGGTTCGTCGAGTGAATTTATGTTGAGGGGGGGGGGGGGCAGAGCAGCAAGTTCATCGAAGAACATTCCATTCGTTGAACCAAAAATGATGATGATGATGATGATGATGATGATGATGATGGCTTGTCTTTTCAATCTGTGCATTTAGTAATGAAAATTTTTTTTCAAACTTAAGCATACTATACTGTTAGAAGTGGCAGTGAATTTTGTTATTACGTATTAACTCTCACTTGGAAAAAAGCAGGTTCTTTCAACCAATCATAGTGCAAAAGATATTCACTTCCAAATCTCGCCATACTATAAAAACCCAAACACAGCGTTTTTTTACTCTCTCCTGTTTTTCTTTGTAGACAACACACAAGTCTAATTACACCCTCTTATAATATTCATCATTATTCAACTCTCAATCTATCCATCTCATTAACCCTTATCCTTGAGTGACTTTTAGCCTTGATAAGTAGTGACTCATTGGTAAAAAAAGAAGTGAAAGAAAATGGCCACGCATTCGATTTGTGTGTGCGCATGCACATGTGTGTGTACACGTGTGTATATGTGTGTGCATGCATGTGTGAGTGTATGTGTGTCTGTCTGTTAGTCGTCATTGCTAAAAAGCAAATAATCCTTTCGGTGATATGTATTCAAATTGTGCACTCATTGCACTCCACTACAGCCAATCAATATAGTCTGAGGCTCTAAAAGAACAGACACTTTGGAGGGCAGAGCGGCACACCACATACTGGAAGTTTCATTGGGTGTTAGCGCTGTTTGTTGATAAGCAACTCTGTTGGTGCTCCTGGTTCATTGCAGTATCCAATACTTTGTTCATTGTGTTGTCTGTTACTCGTTCATTACATGTTCCGTCAATCTGTGGACCACAATGCTCGCTATTCTGTCTGTTACGTTATCCAATAAAGGCCAGAAACCATCTCTATTTAAATCCATTTCCAATTCACAATCAAAGGAAGCAAAAAGTAAAACTTCTTGCTTCTAAATGATCACTATAGTAAAACAATAATTTTTTTTTACCAAAATATAATGACCAATTTACTGCAAAACCCGGCTCTCAGCAGCCCAGAAGATTTAAATGTATTCATTTATATTTTACAGCCAATCAGAATCCTTCTTTTAAGTCAATTATAGTTTTCCTTTCATAAATATTTAAGGCTCTAAACTCAAATATTATAATCATCTATTCTCTTCAAAATGACTGAAATGAAAATTAAGATATATATCTTTTTAGAATCAATAAGAATTTTTAATTTAATAAATTTTATGAATCCTTTTTTCTAGCCTTATAAATAGAGAACTAATCTTGGCTTAATCCTAAATTACTTACAGAGTACTTTTCAACTTCTTTTTTACGAATTTATACTTCTATTTAAAAAAAAAAAATTTATATCTCTCCCGGGCAACGCCGGAGCACGGGTTGTGCTAGTACCTTATAAATAGAGAACTAATCGTAACTTACTCAGTTTTAAAGTCTCTTAGCTAGTGGTACAAATGAGTCCTGGGCCCCTTCTTTTTTTTTCTCTTAAAACAACTCGGAAAACAGTGAGCAGCTCATACCTAGATACAGTTAGGAAGGTCTTACAAACCACCATACTTAGCATTTTATTTTTCAGCAATCTCTGTTGTTTTTTATCCCTCATCCCTTCCTAACCGATGGGTTTGTACGTATATTTTTTGTAAATAAAAAAAACGTCAAACCATTGGAGATAATGTTAACTAGGCTTTAACCAATAGAGTGAATGTGGTACTTTGGTGACTGAAACTAGTTTAGCGAATAGACCAAGAGTACGACAGTCGACTATCGCCCACTTTCGGCCTTGTGCCACATCTTATTTTATAAAGAAAATTCTGTGAAATTCTTTGTAAAATCTTAAAGATAAATAAAATCAGTCTTCAGAAAAGGTTCACGTGTGTATGCTACACACACACACACATTATATATATATATATATATGGGAAGAGAAGGATGAAGGTAATCCGACGTGATGGGAAAATGAAAAAGGAAAAACCAAAAAATGGATGTTTTTTATGTGTACATCAACGTTTCGTCTTTATTTATAAGACTTCATCAGGATGATAAAATAGAGAAAAAATGTCATGCAAGTACAGATACATGTAGGGTAGACATATTGGGAGGAAAAATAGAATGAAATAATGGCCACTGCTATATATATATATATAGGCAAACATTATTAAATAACTCGGGGTGCTTTTGCTTGCTTAGACTTTTTTTATTTTTTCAATTTTCCGAATGGTCCATTTAGTGTTTCTGTCAAATTGGTGTATGTAAGTTCCGTGGTTTTCTTTCCTTTTTCGCGAGTACTTTCGATTTGATTCGTCAAATCATCTTCAGGCGGTGTTAGTCTTGGTGTCTTTAAAAATATGTCTTTACTGTTGAGTTTTTTTTAATTATAACGGTTAGTAACTTAGAACTTAAAAAAGAGCGCCTATAATATTGAGATGTTACATGAGAACGTGATTGCGTTCTAAGAGCGTGTAAGATTCAAAAGTTTGATTGTTTAACCGCTAAAAATTTGATTACGTTCTGAGCGCGTTCAAGATTCAAACGTATAATTGCTTAATGACTAAAAATTTGGTAACGTTAAATATCTATGCTAGACACTTTAAAATGTGACTAGTTTCGTAATACGCATTATTGATTGTGGGATGTTTAATTTTTATGTAGAGAGCTTCAAGAATTTTTAATCGTTTGATGTGTGTATCGCCGTGTATTAGCAATTATATGCTTAGAACGTAATCAAATTCTTAGCGGTTAAGCACATACACACAACCTTCCATTCATTTTTACAAACACATACACACAGAGGAATACTTTATGGAGACGGTCTAAATCAGTTGTTCCCCACCTTTTTTGTCCTTGCCCCACCTAATCATCTCTAAAATCCCGATGTCCCTCATGTGGTGATATATCATTTTTATCATATAAAAAGCGAAACTTGTTTGGGCTGAAGAAACTAAAAACGCCTTCATCTAACCAAGTTTCAAATAAACATGGCATCCATGAAAAAGAAAAAGAAAATAAACAAAAGATAGTTAAGTGTCTGAAACTTAAAAAAAAAGATTTATTTTCTTTGAGAGAAACAAAAAACTTGGAGAAAATAGATATTACTCGACTCCCTATGACCCATTCAATCAGTATGTGTTATATATATTATTAAATATATAATTTATTAACTTTGACATTTGCTGATAATCATGTTTTTACAAAGACATAAAACTATTATTAATTCTATAAATACATAATATAAATACATAATTCAACATTTGATAAAATATGATTTACATTTAAAAAATCATTAAAATCTTTTTCAACCACCACATTTAAAAAGTCTATATTCGAAACATCAGGGTGTTTTATCGGTACTACTCCAGATGAAGCGCATAATTTCCGTGACTGCTCAGCGGCAACAATCGGGCAGGTCGCGGAAGCGCCCGAGATGAAAACGAGGCTGAAGCAGAGCTGACTGATCAGCTTGTTGCCAATCGTCTGCGCTCAGCACAACAAAACAAGCGGTAAGAAGACCTTTCGAACCGGCCGCAAACGTATCCGTAAACCCTGATCCTCGACGAGAAAATATATGAAATCCCCGCCCCCCCCAAAAATATACAAAAAAAACTTGCCTAAATATCCTAAGAAAAATAACATACTTCTTTGTTTTATGTGTCTTTTTTAGACACAAAAAAGTTGCCTAAATATCGTAAAATAAAAACATTTACTTCTTTGATTTATGTAAAAAAAAAATTAAAATGGTTCATTTGGCCCACGAAAAAAAAAAAAGAAAAAAAAAAGAAGTTTATTTATAGTTCTTCAGCTATGGTTTGTTCATTTTTTTTTTTTCAAATATATGTATTTTTTTCTTTTGTATTCTTCGTCTTATATTGTCGTCTGCCACTCTTCCATTTAAACTAATTTTAAAAATAAATTGTAGGTAAACATGTTATTATATTGCCAAAAATTGGCGGTAAGAAACAAATTTTAATTTGTCAGCCTAAATGCTATTTGAGTCTGACGTTGCAAACCCGACAAGATCACTTTATGTGTTAGATATATTTTTGTAGATCTATCTTGGTTTATAAATACTTTAACATTCTCTTTTCGTTTGGCTCTGCACGTCCAATTTTCACAAAATCAAAATCAAAAATAAAATGTCTATTATGACATCAGAATACATTGTGATATCATAATAGACCCATCCTCTCTCTCTCTTTCTCCCACCACTCTCTCTCTTACTCAAAGAAAGATTTTAAATTTGGACTTCCTAAGTCATGCCCAATTGCCCTTCCCTTTAAATCAAATTGCCTCACTTCCTGTGGGTCATACACCCCACGTTGGGAACTGGGTCTAAACATAGAAAAAGCCTTAGAATTTTTTAATTTGATGAAGCATGTTACATTATTTATTGTTACCTTGTACCAGAGGAATGACTTTATCAATTGTATTTTGTCATTCAACTAATAAACAGATAATTAATAAAATTTGTTGAATTTGTACAAAAAAAAACATGCCACTCATAGAAACGTCCATGAAATCTTAAAATAATTGAGCAACTGCTATAATATTTCAGATTTATGAAAAAAATCATTTTAATGAAGATTAAAGCAGAGTATTGATTTACTCCTCTCCAGGAGTTAGGCACAAGGCCAGTTTTTATCTTACTCCCACAAGTAAGATGTGACCCAAGGTCGAGTCGGGAAAGTGGGGTTTAAAAATTGCCTGGGCAGCCTCGTGGGCATTCCCCGGTAGGGGCGCCTCAGACAGTAAGCAATAAACTTACTCCTCCCCAAAGAGAGGAAGCGAAGCCTGGGAGGGTGGACCTCCTAAAACTGCACAGGACAGACCCATAGACCGGCGTAAATCAAGCCCCGAAGGCCAAGACAATACCAGTCTATGGAGTGCAGTATCCATCGGAACAGATACTACACTTTGATCTTAGCCAAAAAGGCCAAAGCAGAGTAGTTAAAAAAATGGTTTTGGACATTTCAAGAAAAGACAAAATTAATGGTGACTGTGTAAGCTCGCTTCAGTGGGAAATTCCGATGTCGTCAATATCCATACAAAAAAGCTCATGTACATGGAACAATCGGAAACTTGAACGGTAAAAGTAACAAAACCACTCATTGAGTGTCAGGAGAGGAGTGCATCAGAATTATCGATAATTTTGCATATTGTATCCAGGCGTGCTTGCAAAGCAGAGGTGCACATTTGAATAGCATTGAACGAAGATAGAACAAAGACTGTTGGACATTCATGACTGAAACTTGGTGGACAAGTCAAGCATAGAATGAAGTTTATTTGGACTGCAGAAAGAATTGTGAATTTTATAAATGATTTCAGGGGTGGCATTTATTTTTTTGGGGGGGGGGGCACTCCTTTTTTGGTGAAAGGAGCAACCTTATAGAAAGTCTTTTCATCTTTCATTTTAACATTTCCTATACAACCAGAAACAATTTTATCCTGGGCACGACACCAAACTGCCTGGACACCGATCTCTCCTAGCCCTTTCTAGCATTTTCATTTTATTTATTTGGTTTTTTTCTACCTATCTCACTTCTTAACCCTATTCCACCTCTGTCCAC
>OY744516.1:19093934-19151434 GCA_963556195.1 Sepiola atlantica | reverse complement strand
ATTATTGATGTCATAATCATACCTAACACTATTATTAATGTCATAATCATACCTTACACTATTATCCTTATCTTTTCAGAAACTTTTGCCCATATGAACAATCAGGAAAGCAAACGTCAAAGAGTGTATAATTTGCCGAATGCACTCGTCACATCAAAGGAGATTTCAAGAATAGTTTGAGTTGTCCATACAGACTGTTTAATGTAAAGAATAGAATTACTATGAGCAACATTATGAGAAGGAAGTCTGGAAGTGGAGGAATCAACAAAAAACGTACCAAAGCTTTTATTAAAGCTCTCAAATCCCAAATCCTAAAGGATCCAACCAAATCCATAAAAAAATGGCAATTTAACTTGAGATAGACAACAAGATCATTAGAAATGCAGTAAAATATGATTTGAAGTTAAAATCTTACACAAGAAAACCAAAACACTTGTTGATCAACAGTATGAATGAAAAGTGATTGAAAAGGTGCAATAAAATTATTCTTACTGTTCACCAAGCTCCAGCCACTGTCCCATCGCTGCAATGTTGTATCCCTGTGCTTGTTTTACAAGTACTTCGATGGAATGTGCTCTAACGAAATTACTGTTCTGGTGTACCCTCGATGTAAATACACCCGATCAACCCGACAGTTAGCTAAATCCCATCCCTTCACTGTGGAGGTCCCTAGATTCCGCAGTGCTTTCTACTCTAAAAGCTTCTTTCCTAAAACTGCTAGCCTTTGGAATTCCTTTCCTGTTACCCTGACTGTACCAACATACAAAAATTTAAATGTAATATGAATGAACATCTATAAAAATACAGAAGGCATCCCATTGAATATCGCTAACAGTATACTATGAAATATCTAATGAATTTCAGTCTTTTAAAAGATAGCTTTAAGTAAAAAGATATTATTGTCTGTTTCTAAGAGTCATGTATGTATGTATGTATGTATAAATACAGTGTGTGTGAGGTATTTTAGGACATACATTATTATTACTATAGTAAGAATATTATTTAACTTTATATTTTCTATATTTCAGTATTATTAATGACAGCCGCTAGTATTACACAAGTGAAGAGCCACACAATTATCGTGACTATATATGAGGAATATAGGAAATTAGAAATAAAACCATTTTTTAAAGTTGCTTCATCTTTTATTTACAAAGAGTTAAAGGCTTAAGATGGAAAGGTATGATCATTATCAAAACATAAGAGACATTCTAGACACACTGATATCATTAGAACACCTGGATTTATTCGGCAAGTACAGCACACCGTTGGTGGTAATACTGGAAAATCCATAATATCGATTGTCTGTGTGTAAGAAGGAAGAAGCAATCATACGCCCATGCATGGAGTATTGTTGTCCAAAACAGAGTCCTTAATCTAATAGGTCCCTCACTTTCCACCAAGCCTCAGCCCCTGTCCCATCGCCGCAATGTTGTACATAAAAATATCAGATATAAGTCTTATGTGATTAGTAAAGGTAATTTGACATCAGAAAAGCTAAAGGAAAATCGTTGCCTCAGAGTAAACAGGTTCACGAAAAGCATAAATGAATGGCGTAAAATCTCGATGATCGCATGACCCCTAACATACATGTTAAAATATTGCTTGGTTTCGGGATTGTTTTTAAGGAAGTCCAATTGTAATTGTTCTAATTAGCATCAATTCACAATTTACTTACTAAGTAACCTATATCTTACTAAGTTTCTGTCTATTACTCTCGCCCTCTCTCTCTCTCTCACTGTATGAGGTTTGACTTCCCTCCCCATTCTTATTTTATACAGTGTTTATCACTCTCCTTTCCGTCTTGCTTCCATCCCTCTCTCTCTCTCTCTCTCTCTCTGTTTATTAACAGTGAAAGGTAGTAAAACTGAATATTAAAACAAAAGATTGGAATAGTCCATTAGACACAATAAGGAATATCACCACAAGTATAAATACTATTTAACAGATAGTTGGAGAGAAAAGGAGAGATAGAAGAGAAAGAGAACTAGGGACGGGGAGATATAGCGAAGAGAAAGACTAATTTTGAATTTTGTTTTTTGAAAATTTAACTGGCTTTGCAAACTCAATTTTCCTGATTCAAATAATCTAACCCTAGCTCACTGGGTAACCCAATTGATCACATTATTTCTAATGTATATATATATATATATATATATATATATATATATATATATATATTATTATTATTATTATTATAATATTAAAGCTGAATTCAAAAAAGTGTGTTTCTCTAAGGCTTTTTTCCCTATATACTTTAATGACACAAAATACATAC
This sequence comes from Sepiola atlantica, assembly GCA_963556195.1. Lineage (NCBI taxonomy): Eukaryota > Metazoa > Mollusca > Cephalopoda > Sepiida > Sepiolidae > Sepiola > Sepiola atlantica. The sequence continues at coordinate 19,149,156 of OY744516.1, read as the reverse complement.
TAAAATAAATCTTAGTTCTAGGATTGAGTTATTCTTTCCATTGTAATTCTTCTAATTAACCGTACATTGTAATTAACTGAACAAGTCACCAAACTCTCCCTTGGCTATCTCTGTATCTCTCTCACCTTCTCTCACTGTGGATTGATCCAATCACTCTCTAATAGCTTTTAATGACTCTGTGAGCATTTAGAGAAAGAGTGATTCTTTCTTTACTCAGCTAATTTCCATACTGTGTTCGTACACACCGTAAACACGTATGTAAATTAGATAGCAAGATGACAGGAATCTTTTCTTTATTTATTATATTCGACTGTAAATGAAGAGAAAGAGAGAGAGAGAAGAGTGATAGAAACGGTAAAATTAAAACGGAGAGGAGTAGACAAGATAAAATGAAAGAGGAAGAGAGTAATAAACAGACACTTTGTAAAAGATTAGTAGTAGATAGATAGATAGATAGATAAATAGATAGATAGGGAGAGATATTTTATTAGAGGAGATGTATTTCATTAAACTGGCAAGTTAATTATTAAATTACGTCTAATTAAAATGGAAGTTTGTTTTTAAGCATAACTCAATCCCAATACCAGTTAATAATTTAGCATGTATTTTGTGTAATAAAAATATATAGGAAAAAAACCTTAGTGAAACAAACGTTCATTAACTCAGCTATCTCATAATAGATAGATAGATAGGTAGAGAGATAGATAGATAGATAGATAGATATTATAACTAAAACGAATGTTTGTTATACTTTTAGTAATAGCCGTATTAAACGCAGTAGCAAGAAGCCATGTTGTAACTTTGTCGGCTGCCATTTTCTCCCTGTAACTACGTTTACTACTAAGTCAACGATTGTCTGTCAAGGTCTGTAATTCTGTTTTACCAGTGCCGCCGACGTGGCATGAAGAAGTGCTGTAATGTAATTCTAATAGCGGGACCCATGGAAATCCCATGGCTGATTAATAAAAAAATACTTCAATTCTATTTATTTACATACTTACTAGCAAGTCTATCCAGTGTTGCTCGGGATTAACTAAGGAATCTTATGTCCTTTTTGCACATATTACGACATTTTACATTTTATAACATTCAATTTTTGGAGTGGCGTTCAAAGATATACTCAGCATTGTTTGCGATAAAGCCTGCGTGCATCAATAGTTGGCTGCCGAGACATTGCGTCCATTCAGACTCTCATGCTTCCCGAATTTTTTTTTTTATGGAAATCGCTCCAGACAAGGCATGAAGCCACTTGATATACGGAGCTAAAAAAAAACTATTTTACGGTCAAAATCTAGCCAACGATAAGTGTTAGATAGATAGATTTCGACCCAGAAAACAGCAATTCTTCCCCCTTTGTCAAAAACATCGTTCATGGAATGTGAGGACTAAAAGACAAAATAAGGGAAGCGAGAGTTACGAGGCTGCCGAAAGTAAACCCAAGTTAGTCACTTTCTACTCTTCTTCGCCAAAACTACACCTGCTGCCCCCCCCCTCCATACACATGCACGTATGTATTATATCATTACTCATACATCGTTCATTTCCCTGACAATTGTACATCAGCGTTTGCCTTTTCGATAAGTTGTAGTGAACCTGAGCACTGCACACTAGGATTTCATCATTATTATTACACTAGCGGGGCTACCCCGCGTTGCTCGGGGTCATAAAAACATATAATTGAAGAGAAATCGCGTGTGTAACATCTTTATATTCAAACTTCTATTTCCCCCCTCCTCTATAGCCGTCTCTTTATCTTTCTACCTTTCTCTTCACTAGTCGCCCCATTTCACCGCTACTTTCTCATTTTGCCTTTTGCGAAAGCTGCTTCTTCCCCACCATTTCTCCTACGTTTTCCAGGGCAATAGTATGACATATTTCTATAAAAAGTACCACCTCTATCTGCGCTTTCTATATAGGTACTTATCTCCGCTCCGATATTCATACTATATACGTATGTATCGCCACAATGGTGCGCAGACTATATACGTACCTACTGTCGCCCCAGTGCATATACTATAAAAGTACCTATTGCCGCCCCAGTATGCATGCTATATACGTACCTATCGCTGCCCCAGTGTGAATGCTACATACGTACCTATCGCAGCCCCAGTGCGAATGCGAAATACGCATCTATCACCGGCCCAGTGCGAATACTATACCGCAGAAGCCTTGTGGTCCTATACCGCAGAAGCACCCCTGTACTCTCCAGTACCAAGCCTAGAACCTCATAATAACATTTCTATTCTTATTTTTTAATTCACCAGTCGAGGATATGTCTCCGACGATCAGAGGGTGGGGCCGTTGTGGCATCTTCTAGTTCTCCTCTATCAAGTTAAGGTATGATTCTGTGCAGTTCTACGAGGTCCATCCTCCCAGGCTTTACCTTCTCACTCTTTTAGAAGGGGTTGGTTAGTTTATTGTTAGTCGCTTGAGGCGGCACTACCGGGGAATGCCGACAGGACTGCTCAGGCATTTTTTGTGGGGCAGAGTGCTCTACCTCTTGGGCGCTGGTTTTTCAATCCCCACCTTCTGGCCTTGTGCCGCATCTTCCTGCGGTGGAAGAGAGATAAATAACCAATTTCTATACTTTTTAATTTATTAATAAAGTAAAACGTCACATCCCTTATGAGGGATGTAAAGCGCGAACGCAGACCCCACAATAATGTTGTTCGCCTTCGATCAAAATTAAATATACGTATCCAAGTAATGTTCTTTCAGAATATCTATAGTTGTGTTGGGGTCTATTTCCAAATGTTTAGAAATAGATCGTAAACAAATAAAAAGACAGAAATTATAATCTCTATTTATGTAAAGTTAGTTATATGTATATGAGTATATATTTGTGTGTACAGGATTCACTCCCAAACTAATTAACCGATCATTATGAATTTTGGAATAAAGAGGACAGCTGTAATGGTGGGTAATGTGGGATCTATTTAGTGCAATATATTTGTATGCAATGGGGGCAAAAAGGAGGTAGAATCCCTTTGTGAAAATTCAGATACCTTTGATTTTTGTGAAATTTTAATCAATAGGTATTCGACATAATTAATAATTATTCTCCAAATTTCAGTTTCTTTGCAGTATTTTAAAAGGATTTTAAGGAGCATAATATGGGCACAACCTCTCACTTGAAAATTCAAATATTTCAGATTTGCATTAAATTTGATCCATATACATTAGACACTAATTACGTAAGATTCCCTGCATTTCATTTTTTACAAGACCCCTTAAGTTTAAGCCGTAAATTTAAAAATGATGTAATCGATTTTGATCAAAATTGGAATAAGGATTCTAGACATAAGCTATAGTATCATTATATGATATTTTATCATTGTAAGAGGACATAAAAGTGGTGCAAAACTGTTCTTTTCTGGGAATTAATTTTACGCGTCCTGGAACGAGTATTCTTCTAGTTTTATATATCATCACTCTTTCTCTAAATGCTTACTGAGTCGAGGGTCTAGACCAGGGGCGGAAACCCTGCTATGCTTTATTATTGCAATCCGAGCCGAGGACCTCCCAGTAAAACGCATATCATTTTGTGACATAGACGTAAAAGTAGGTTTCAATTAAGATTTACAGTGGGATAAAAATGTATAAATATCAGCGAGCGATGATGCATGTATATTTCATTTTTCTTTAACTAATAATTTCAAATCCTTAGCCTGAGATAAAAATAGAAAAAGAGAAAGAGAGAGGCAAAGAGGAAACGAGAGACGAGGAAAGGGCATGAAACATAGAACCTATGCGAGGTGTATCAAAACGGATGCTGGATCAACTTGCTACTTCCTCCGTCATTATTTTTTATGGTTCCAAAATGGCTCTTCGTCGGCGCCTTTTATAACATCACATACAGAAGTCTCTTGAGAAAAATATCAGATTTGTAGAGTGTTCAATGCAATTTTTGTACAATTTATTCATGTAAACAAAATATAGTAATTCTGAGATTTCGTTTTTCACTCCGGCCCGCAATCTCCTTCCAAAAGTCTCATCTGGCCCTCACTCTGAAAAGGTTACCCGCCCCTGGTCTAGACATTCGTCTAGTAGATAATCGGCGATCCTCAGGGTCACGGGTCGTCTAGATAAAGATTCTCTTCCCTCCCTCTCTCTCTCTCTCTCTCTGACTTGATGGATGACGTCATCCTTCAGTGACCTCATCCTTTATGACGTCATCCACTTTGGTAGTCATCAAATGTGCACTGGGACAAACAAACAAGATCCAAAGAGTTTTAATAGTATATTAGTAGTATGTAGATAGATAGATAGATAGATAGATAGATAGATAGATAGATAGATAGATAGATAGATTTTATTGGGGGGGGAGGTATTTCTTACCTGTCATCTGAAGCACTCTCATTCATGAGGGAGTGCCAAGAGAACTATACAGGTATTTGTGTTCTCATTCAGAGTGCTCCTTTCTGCAGAGTTGGATCCTCCGACATCAAAACCTAACCTTGTGTCTAACTTTTCCCCCATGAGGAGACATGTAAATATGCATAATATCCAGCATAATCTCCTCCTTTCTAAGGAGAGGATGGATTAATTGTCTGTTGCCTGACTAAAGGCAGAACAGATACTACATTTTGATCCAATCCCCAAAGCCAGGTAGTACCAATTATTTTTTTTTTATCATCACAGAATTCTGTTTATGTCGTTTTATTCGAAATTATTCATTTTATTAAATATTTATATGTGAATATAATTTGATATTAATGTGAGTTTTAAAGACAGGTTTAGATCTGATGACCTCACAGGAAGATTAATCTGGCCAGTATAGGGATATGTGTGCAGAGCAGGAGACTTCGATGGTATGGCCACGTTGAAAGAATGGATGAGAGTTCTTGGGTTTGTAGATGTAGAATAGTTAAGGTAGCAGGGGAAACCAAGGAAAACATGGGAGGAAGTGATAAAAATAGACTTGAGAGGAAGAGGGATAAATAAAGACCTGACCAGAGATAGGTTAGTTTGGAGGTCAATTTCTTAAAGCCGTCCAACGCATGTCAGTATGTAAAACGGATATTAAACTGATGATGATGATGATGATGATGATGATGATGATGATGATGATGATGATACAATCAAGAAATCCATACAAATTTGGCCAATATGTCATAATTGCTGTCCAATAACCACTGTTGATAAAGCAAGAAAGGTCAAAAGACTCCAATTGGCCAATATGTACAATGACCAGATAATAGATCAGTGGAATAAAGTCTTTTTGACTGACGAATCAACATTAGAAATGATTGGATCAAATGAAAGGGTCTATGTGCGGTGAAGAGTTGGTGAAAGAGCTGCAACCCCCTGTATGACACCAGTTGTGAAGCAAGGGAGAAAGGTTTGTATTACATAGTAGTAGCCATGTTAATGAAAAGTTTGGAGGTCGGGGGTCAGAATGGCTACACCAATCAGAAGTTACGCAAACCTTTCTCTTAGCCGGCGAGACTTGAACAAGAAAATACATGTTTTCACGTGCTGCCCAATCGACTGATGTAGTAAACTCTCTCTCACACACACACACACACACACACACACACACCCACACACACCCACACACACACACACACACACACACACACACAGCATGCAAAGTTTCTTAAATTATTCATAAACTAACCAATAGTGTTGGCATGATTTTATATCAACAAACAAAAAGACACCTGGGCTCACAACCATGATAGCAGCAACGATGATGGCGACAAGACAATCAACTTACATGTGTAAAGGGCTTTATACACTCATCGGTTCGGGTGTACGTAACATTTGTTTCTGAATTAAAAATTATGATTTTATGTTGTTTTTTTTTGTTTTGTTTTTTTAGCAGATTTCACCCCAAACAAGGCAGGCCGCCACTGTTGACGTAAGGGGCTACTGAGAATTAGGGTGTAGGTTTAGTTTGTCATCCTAAGTTGGGAGCTGTGCAGCGAGATGTCTGTTTACATTAGTTTTAAACCTCTGCATGTCAGTACTGTCGGGGAAACAGGAGGCAGGGAGGGAGTTCCAGAGGCCGGCAGTACGACGAAAGAAGCTATTGAAGTAGAAGTCACTCTGGCATCTGGGGACCTCCACCGTGAATGGATGGGATTTAGCTGATTCTCGAGTTGGTTTAGTGTTTTTTTTTGTCGAGGGGGCACTAGAGCAGCCAGTTCATCGGAGCGCAATCCATTAAAGTATTTGTAAAACAAGCACAAGGATGCAAGATTGCGACGATGAGACAGGGGCTGGAGCTTGGTTGATAGTGAAGGACCTACTAAGTTGGCGACTTTTTTTTTGACCTTGTCAAGGAAGGAGAGACTAGTGGATGATGCACCAGCCCAGATGTGACAACAATACTCCATGCATGGGCGGATGGTGGCTTTGTAGAGATACAGGATAATGTCAGGTGTGAGGAGTTTACTAGCACGGTTGAGGGAGCCCACCTTCTTTGCTGCAGCCTTGGCAATGTCTTCAATGTATTTGTTAATGAGAGAAAGTCATAAAATTGTTTTTTGAATTAAACAGTATTTTTACATTGTTTCAAGCAAGCATTATGAAAGTTTGCTTTGAATATGGGACAAGATAAACTGTAATTTTTTTTTTTTTTTTAAATGTGAAATAATCACTTAACCTACTTTTGCCAATTGCAATTCTTCCCCTTTATCAGAAACATTGCTCATGGAATGTGAGGACTAAAGGACAAAATAAGGGAAGCAAGAGTTACGAGGCTGCCGAAAGTAAACCCAAGCCCCACTTTCTACTCTCCTTAAACATACTTTTGCAAATTTGTGGATTTGTACCAGGTGAAGGGCAAATTGAATCAGACCTGTTATACTGCAGCATCAGACGATGCCATCTGGAATGTGGCTTATGAGTCTAGGATTTGTATGCATGCGAGATAATAACCGAAGCATATGAGTAAACTCTGTCAGAGGAATATTAAAAGCAAAGAGGAATAGCACATCTTTCAAATGATGCCTTGGCCAGCGCAATCAGTGGACTTAAAACTAACTAAACTGGCGTGGGATGAACTCGACTAAAAAGTCACCGCGAAACAACTCACGAGTGCAACTCACCTCTGCCAACTCTTGCAGGAAAGCTGGGCAGAATTATCTTCAGTCTTTGGTAACAAGAATGCTGAGAATCTTTGAACCAGGGATAGCATCCAGAGGGGGTCATTTTGATGAATCAAAAGTTAAAGTTTTTTTTAGTTTCTTTTCATGGAAATCACTCCAGACAAGGCATGAAGCCACTTGATGTAAAAAGCTAACAAGAACAAAAGATGATTATCGCAAAGAAAGGAGATGCCTATTGGCCTTAGTCTTGAAAAGACCAAGGATATAAGTAGGAGGAAAACTGTCAGAAAAAAAGTGTACATAGTGCATCTAATATAACATATGAGACTTTCTCTCGCTTTTTTAACACTACAACACTAGCAAGGATATCTGTCATTTCCCAGATGAAGGGGATAAAATAAATGTTCAAAACATTGGCTAAAATAAAATATTCATTCAAGCAAATAAGAAAAGTTAGGGTTTGATTTTTTATTTTATTTATTTATTTTTTATATTGTTAAAAAATTAGATTTTTTATTTTATTTATTTATTTTTAATATTGTTAAAAAATTAGATTTTTTATTTTATTTATTTATTTTTTATATTGTTAAAAAATTAGATTTTTTATTTTATTTATTTATTTTTAATATTGTTAAAAAATTAGATTTTTTATTTTATTTATTTATTTTAATATTGTTAAAAAATTAGATTTTTTATTTTATTTATTTATTTTTAATATTGTTAAAAAAATAGATTTTTTATTTTATTTATTTATTTTTAATATTGTTAAAAAATTAGATTTTTTATTTTATTTATTTATTTTTAATATTGTTAAAAAATTAGATTTTTTATTTTATTTATTTATTTTTAATATTGTTAAAAAATTAGATTTTTTATTTTATTTATTTATTTTTAATATTGTTCCAATATTAGATTTTTTATTTTATTTATTTATTTTTAATATTGGTAAAATATTAGATTTTTTATTTTATTTATTTATTTTTAATATTGTTAAAAAATTAGATTTTTTATTTTATTTATTTATTTTTAATATTGTTAAAAAATTAGATTTTTTATTTTATTTATTTATTTTTAATATTGTTAAAAAATTAGATTTTTTATTTTATTTATTTATTTTTAATATTGTTAAAAAATTAGATTTTTTATTTTATTTATTTATTTTTAATATTGTTAAAAAATTAGAGGTAAGATGATTAGATTTTTTGCTCAAGTAGAATACTAATCCCAAAGAAATGTTAAAGTTTATCTTACTTTTAGGATTTGAAATAAAGAAAGAAAATCATTTTTTCAAAAACGTTCTTATTTCTTGAAAAAAATTTTTTTTTCAATACCAAGTTAAATAAAGTTATTGCCAACACGTGTTATACACAATTGGATATTTAAAGTGTTATTTTTAATGAAACAAGTTAAGCACCACAATGTTTTTATTAATTATGCTAAATACAAGTCTTCTTCAGTAACTTTGTAGCATCGCCAGATATTTTTTAACAAATTGATTTGAAGGAGTTTTTCTTCTTTAGTACTTACTGAGTATGAACAAAACGTTTTTCAAAAATTCTAGTCGGAAAATGTTTGTGTTAAATAGGAGGCTCTATGCGTGGTGAAGAGTTGCAAGTCCCTGCATCACATGAACCGTAAAGCATGGGGGGGCTTTTGCTAATTGCCAAGTTGAGGATTTACACCAGGCGAAGGGCAAATTGAACCAGATCAGCTACCACAATCTACTGCAGCATCACGTGATCCCATTTGGAACGCATCTTGTGGGTCAGGAATTTGTACTCATGCAAAATAATGATAAAAAGTATACTCTGCTGGAGGTACATTAAAAGCAAAAAGGAACAGAACGTCCTTCAACCATAGATGCAAGTGACAGCTTTCAAAAAGCCCTGAAAACGTTAAACCGAATATGATGATGATGATGATGATGACGATGATGATGACGATGATGATGATGATGATGATGATGACGATGATGATGATGATGATGATGATGATGATGATGATGATGATGATGATGACGATGATGATGATGATTACGATGATGATGATGACGAGGATTGTATATGTTACATAATCAGGGCTGTTATTTGAATGGAAAAGTTTGAGTGGAACTTTAAGGGTTAGAGGTGACCCCAGACGGAAGTCGACAAAATAGCGTGGCTTCCAAATGGAGATTTTCTGTCACTTAGCTGGCGAGACTTCAAGCAGGAAAGATGTGTCTGGGGTGATGCGCAATGTAAGTAGATGTAGCGGGATGAGCTATCTGTCTGTCTGTCTGTCAGACTCTCTCTCTCTCTTTCTCTCTCTCTCTCATGCCCATGAAAGTAATCTGTCTTCCTGATGTTTTCTATGACTGTTCTTCTCTTTGTAAGCAACCTTTATAAAAAACTAAACATAAGTGTCCGAGTGATTGTATCCACAGACAAGCAATACCCTCGGTTTCCGACGACAACATGGGTATATGATAGTTTATAAATGCACCGGCAAGTCGACGGACCAGAGGGCAAATAATTAATTTCTGACTGTTTTTGTATTGGTCTTTACACATCTATACAGACAGACAGGTATATTAAAGGGGCGAGTAAAATCATACATACTGTCACACGTAAAAAGGATGTACAACAAATTATTCTTGCCATTTAAGCTCTTATCCTAATTAGGTCCTTTCTGGAATTGGGTCATGATCCTGATCCTCCACTTTGAGAAATGGTGAAGGTTCAGCTACAGAAGAAAAACTGCTGGTGTTGGGCGGCATTGTTTTGAATGTTACTTAGCGAAATTTCTCTTTATAAATTTTAATTTCAACTTGTTTATTTTGAAAATGATCTTATTTTAATTGTACTCGTTGTATAGTAAAGGTGCCATTTCTGCGACTGTTCTTTGTAATAAAGCTTTATTAATAATTAAACATCGGCGTCCGAGTGATTGTATCCACAGACAAGCAAGAACCTGGGTTCACGACGACGACGACAACACGTGTGTATAATGGTTTATACAAGTGAAAACGTAACATATATTCAGTGTGTGTGTGGGTTAAAGATTTGAAGTTAAACTAAATTTGTACTGACAATACATTTAATAGGGGAAAGATGTCCGAGGAAAGGAAAGTTCAAAAAAGCAGCAAATTCGCAATGAAACTAAGTTGAGTGGAAACGTTGCCGTGTGTCAAGTGGATGTCTTTGAAATAATTAGAAACGGTTTTTAGTTACGATTGGCATTTAACGATGGAACCTCGGATTTTATTTAGAGACGGGTCGATTGGCAGCTGACGATGACAGGCTGCAGAGGGCAAGATAACCAAGATGGGGAGAGGTGATCTGGGGAGCGGAGGGTCTGACAGACAAAAAATGACGGGAGAGGGATAGGCAAATGGATAGACTGAGAGAGCGATGGTGGTGGGGGAGAATGAGTAGAGAAGGGGAAGGAGAGAAATACTTATAGAGATGATGAGAAAGAAGATATACATTATATATATATATATATATATATAGAGAGAGAGAGAGAGAGAGAGAGAGAAAAGAAGGGGGAAATGAGTAAGAGGAGAGAACAGGAGAAAGGGTGAGATAATTATAGACAAAGGGGGAGAGAGGGGGAGAGGAGGAAGGGAAAGAGATAGGAGAGAAAGAGAAAGATAATTAAAGAGAGAGATGGTGAAAATAAATATAAGAAAAAAAGAAAGGGATGATGGAAAGAAGGATAGTAGGAGAGAGAAGGAGAGAGATGGCAAGACAGAGGATAGATAGATAGATAGATAGAGAGAGAGAGAGAGAGAGAGAGAGAGAGAGGGAGATAAAGACGGAGCGATGGCGATAGGTAGATAGAAAGAGAAAGATGGTACGAGGGAAGTTTGGAAGATAAAGAAAAATGAATAATTACAGATTGAGAGAGAGAGAAAGAGAGAAATAAAAAGAGAAAGAGAGAGAGAAAGTGAGAGAAAGAGAAAGAGAGAGAGAAAGAGAAAAAGAGAGAGAGAAAGAGAGATAAAGAGAAAGAGAGAGAGAAAGAGAGAGAGACAGAGAGAGAGAGAGAGAGAAAAAAAAGAGAGAGATAAAGAGAAAGAGAAGAGAGATGGCAAAAAAGATACATATATATATAGAGAAAGAAAGCGGCTGAGAAGGAAGATAGAAAGAGAGGGAGAGTGAGAGAGAGAGAGAGAGGAAGATAGGAAGATAAAAAGAAAGAAAGATATAAAGGTAGATAAAGAGAGACAGAAAGAGTTGATAGAAATAAGGTTAGTATGATAGAGAGAAAGAGAGAGATGGCAATAATAAGGATAGAAAATAGAGAGAGTGTGAGAGAGAGAGAGGGGGAGAGAGAGGGGAGAGAGAGAGGGGGAGAGAGAGTTAGAGAGATAGGGAGAGACAGACAGACAGACAGACAGACAGGCAGACATAGACAGAGAGGGAAAAAGAGACACTTCCAATTTTACGAGTCAAAATTATGTTTGTAAGCAGAACAAGAACCCCCCCCCCCCCGCCTGCAAAAAAAAAAAAACGCAAGGAATCGATTCTAATTCCTTCTCATGGTTATGAGTCACCGACGTACGCACATGCATGTGCACCAAAAGAGATGGGTGAGCAGGTGGGGAAGGACACCCTTCCACTGCTTCTGCAAAACCAAAGTGCAGGTAACTCCCCCCTACCTTCATACCCCCCCCCCCCGCCACCACTGTTAATGTCAGTCTCGTTGTAGCCCGCCTCCATTTCCATCCCCCAACACACAAAAAATATTGATTTCTTCTTTTTTTAGACTCGTCTTCGCATTATTGTGAGAGGCTTTGTCCGTTGGTATGTCAGTCGGTATGTCACGTTTGAATGGACGAAATACCATTTTCATCCTTAAACATTCAGATTGAATGAATGTATCTTTTTTTTGAATGCATCAAGTATGTATAAGGCCAAATCCGTTAGTCGGTCTGTCCTAATTAAGTTTGAAATAGCATTTTCTTTGGTCTGTCATACTAATATTTTAAATAGTATTTCTTTTAGTCCGTCATGCTTAAGTTTGTTGTCGTATTTTCCTGAGTCTGACATGTTTAAAATAACATTTTCTGGTGTCTGACATGCTCAAGTTTGAAATAGCATTTCTTGTGTCTGACATGCTCAAGTTTAAAATAGCATTTTGAGTCTGTCATGCTTAAGTTTGAAATAAAATTTTCTTTAGTCTGTAATGCTTAAGTTTGAAATAGTATTTTCATTTGTCTGTCACAGTCAAGTTTGAAATAGTATTTTTGTTGGTCTGTCATGCTCAAGTTATGAATAGTATTATCTTTGGTCTGTTATGCTTAAGTTTCAGATAGCATTTTCTTTGGTCTGTCATGCTTTCTTAAGTTTGAAATAATATTTTATTTTGTATTTCATGCTTACGTTTGAAATAATATTTTCGGTAAGATTGTAGCCCTACACCCTCTGCTAATTCACTCCAAAATAAAAATGAGATTCTACATTTTTGGCACGATTACATCTTAATATGAAAAACTTGGCGGTAAAAATTTAAAAAAACAACAAAAAACAATCAAATCAATTATTTTAGAATTTAGAGTGGGTGTCAGATTCGCATATAAATGTAATGTAAAATGATCAATCACTTCTGGAACAGATAGCATTTTTAAAGAATATCTAACTATTTTTTATTTGTTAATCTTGGGCATTACATACATTTCTTGAAGATTATTTGTATACAGCATTTTTTGAGGTCTGTCATGCTTAAGTTTCAAATAGCATTTTCTTTGGTTTGACATGCATAAGTTTCAAATTTTTTATGGAAATCACTCCAGACAAGGTATGAAGCCACTTGAAGTAAGAAGCTAAAAATAATGGAAGATAATTATTAGCAAAGACAGGAGATGCTTATTGACCTTAGTCTTGAAAACACCAAGGCAAAAGGTAGGAGAAAAACAGTCAGCAGAAAGAGAGTTCCACAAGCCTGCAGTTCTTAGAAAGAAGCCATTCGAATAGCAAGATGTATTATAATGAGATATCAAAACAGCGAATTTGTGAGGACCACTAGACCAACAAGTCAAACGAGCTGGAACAAAAAAAGAAGCAGGGAATAGATCAGATAATTCTGAACAACACATGCCATGAAAGTATTTATAGAAAAGACTGAGACTAGCAACATCACGTCTATGAGAGAGAGGGTGAAGAGAAGAAGAAAGGTGGGGCAAATCAAATTACAGATACGCTTCTGAAACTTATCAAGAACCATCAAATTGGACAGAGATTCACCAGCCCAAATGTAACAACAGTACTTCATACGTGGTCTGATAGTAGATTTGTAGAGATAGAGAATAGTCTCAGGTGTGAGAAAGTGTTTGGAGTAGCATTTCTTTTGGTCTGTCATGTTTAAGTTTGAAATAGCATTTTGTTTGGTCTGTCATGCTTAAGTTTGAAATAGTATTTTCTTTAGTCTGTCAGGCATAAGTTTGAAATAGCATTTCATATTGGTTGGACGCATCTTAAGAATTAAAATTTTTGTGTTTTTTTTTCTAAACAATTTCGGTCGAAATTGTTGATAAAGTTGTGAATGAGTGTGCCGATAATTAGAAATTTATTTGTTTAATTCCATTGGGAAATTCTCTTTCTTCATTGCGGATCTATAATTTAAAACGTAAAACACAGGGATACCTGTCATAAAAATGCGCGTGTGTCTGTGTGTGTGGGGGGGGGGGAGGATAATGTAAAATCCCTGAAACTTGAGGGAGAACACGCGTGCGTGATTGTTACGTCACACGAGAGGAAGAAAAGACAATATTTCGGTATAAAAGTTGCGATGCAACACCTGCTTATTTCACACAGACATCACCCACTGACCCATGTCATGTGTGCTCTCGTCTTCATTTCTTCAAAACAAAGGAATAAGATTCGGAAAATAAGGAGTCTTGGCCTTTTGGCCAAGATCAAACTGTAGTATCTGTTCCGATGGATACTGCCTCCACCCCCCCCCCCGTAGACCGGTATTGTCTGGGCCTTCGGGTCTTGATTTACGCCGGTCTATTCGTTGTCTTTCCTGTGCACTTCTAGGAGGTGCACCCTCCCAGGCTTTGTCTTCTCATTCTTTGAGAAGGGGTTAGTTTATTGCTAATCGCCTAAGGCGCCCCTATCGGGGAATGCCGACGGGGTTGCCCAGGCAATTTTTAATGGCCAGAGCGCTCAAATTCTCGAGCGCTGGTTTATCAAATCCCTCTTTCCCGACCTTGTGTCACATCTTACCGCTGTGGGAGGTAGATAAAAAAAATAAGGAGTCTTGGCCTTTTGGCCAAGATCAAAGTGTAGTATCTGTTCCGATGGATACTGCACCCCATAGACTGGTATTGTCTTGGCATTCGGGGCTTGATTTACGCCGTTCTATGGGTCAGTCCTGTGCAGTTCTAGGAGGTCCACCCTCCCAGGCTTTGCCTCCCCTCTTTGGGGATGAGTAAGTTTATTGCTTATTGCCTGAGGCGCCCCTAATAGCCAGAGTGCTCACTTTCTCGGGCGCTGGTTTATCAAATCCCACTTTCCCGACCTTGTGTCACATCTTACCGCTGTGGGAGGTAGATAAATAAAAAAAAGAAGTTACTGTTCAAACCAGGATTGTATATACACAGACATATTTTTAAAGACAGAAACATTTTTTCATCCTGCAGAAATGTGTGCGTCTGTCTGTGCATTCATATACATATATGTGTGCGTCTGTGTGTGTGTTTGCTGGCTAATGAACAATCCCGACGCTATAATTACGATGGAGAAAAAAAAAAAGTGTAATTTGAAATATGTAAAGGAAAAATAAAGAAGAGAATTAATTGCCTTGCTATACATTATTTTAATTATTGTCTTAATTATAATGTGTTGTTTTCCTTTGATTACATGACAAATACACATAGATCTAATTATACAGGTTCACAAGAGAAGCTGCTTGAGTATATCAGTAAGCATACATGAAGATTTATATATATATATATATATATATATATATATATATATATATATATATAAATAACTTATTTTGTAATATGGTAGGAAAAATCCCAGCAGAGTGCTCGATTAATTGAGAATCAAACTTAAGAGCGTAACATTTATTTTGGTACAGAAAAATTAGTACAACATTAGTACCGTCGGTTTCAAGCTCAGAAGGACTTAACCATCTGGCTCTCTTCAGCTTATGTTGTCACCTGTTTCAGAAATGTGAATAGTGACACGTGAATTCACATTTCTGAAACAGGTGACAACGTAAGCTGAAGAGAACCGGATGGTTAAGTCCTTCTGAGCTTGAAACCGACGGTACTAATGTTGTAATAATTTTTCTGTACCAATATATATATATATATATATATATATATATATATATATATATATATATATATATATGTGTGTGTGTGTGTGTGTGTGTGTGTGTAAATACACTTTAATATTTAATAAAAATATTCATAGTAATGGACTCCTTTATCTTAATTGTCGAGCACTGTCTGAAATTATACAAATCGTTAATCTATGGAAGCACCCTTTGATCTCGGAACGTTTGAATCCTGCTGCTGGCTTTAAATGTATCTTAATTTCAGTAATGTCTGTGGTGATTTCCGTTGGCTTAATTGATTAGGGTGTAGGATCGTGATTCTCTTCTGAATCTACGAACTGCGTTCGAACCTGTCTGATCGCCTAAAACCACCACTTCCTGCACTGATGAAGACGTAAGTCCAAAACGACATCGTATGTAGGTAAATACACTTTAATATTTAATAAAACTATTCATAGTATATATATATATATATATATATATATATATATATATATATATATAGAGAGAGAGAGAGAGAGAGAGAGAGAAAGAGAGAGAGAGATAGATAGAGAATACTTTAAAGATATAAATAATGTCTTTAACCAATAGACTATCAGGATAAAAACAAAGCTCAATATAGTGTATAGAGCAATAATATTAATTGAATGACAATAAAATGAGAAATTAATCAGATTTTATTAAAGTTCAAAAACAAGGAGTGATATTGCGTCCTTAACTCATGAGTTTTCAAAGAAAATTTTCTCATCAGAGGACAATTACCGCAATGACATTACTGCAGGTAATAAAATTAAGCTTTGAAAATATATAAAAACATATAAAAAATACATAAAAGTATATAAAACATCAAATATATTGGCCAAAAACACACTTTTTTGTTAAACTTATACAGTTTAAAACAATTTCAAGAAAAATGTCAAAGAAGTCGACTAAAAACAATCCAAGTAGTGAATGGTAGTTCAAAAACGAAAAAAGTTATCCAGGCGGGAAATTTGCTTGCTATCGATGCAGTAGATGGCAGTGAAAAGTGTATTCAAGGGGTATGCAAATTAATAAAACGATAGAAAAAACAAAATCATATAAAAAGTTCAGAAGACTCACTCGGTGTTGAATATCATAATGTCCAATTAAGGGTTCTTATGAGCTGATAGGAGTTGTGCAAACCATAACTTCCTGGTCTGACGTATATATAGAAAAATGTGATGGAGTAGAAATATGCAATAAGATCCGATCAAAAAAACAATTGTTAAAGATAGGGACTGGAAGATGAAAAATAAATAAAATATTTAAAGTTCGGCTATATATAAACTCAATGTCTGTGTGTATGTGTATGTGTATGTGTATGTGTATGTGTATGTGTGTGTGTGTGTTTGTGTGTGTGTGCCCTATAGAAAAAAAAGTTAGAGAATCAACATAACATCTAAAAGTGTATTCTTATGAAAAAACACCGGAGAAGATATGGAACTTTTACTGAATCTCTAAGTGCACCCCTAAGGGGGCTATAGAGCAAATTTCGTCGAGTTTTTTTAGTCATAATTTGGAAAGAAAACACTGTAATTTCAATGTATTCCTTCCGCTCGACACTTTCTTTGAAAATTATTTCAAGTTTCTTAAACTTCTCTTCGGACTAGGGAGGGGGTGGCAAGAAACTCGGAAAGGGTGGTTGTAGTAATGCTCTGGAATCATCCTTAATTTTATTTGGGTGGTTTCAGTAGCGCTCTAAACCGGAGCAATACATGTAAGATTACAGTATTACATTTGGTAAGTGGTTTATAGTAATCCAAAAGTGTTCAACGTCCTAGATAGAGCAGGTGTGTTTAAACATAGCTCGGGAGTTAGAACTTCTCTGTCTTTTGTTAACTCGGTGTTGCCCGGGAGCCATAATAGTAACAGAGCAGGTGTGTTTATTCGACGTTGCTCGGGAATCATCAATATCCTAGATAGAGCAATCCTACATAGAGAAGGTTTTTATTAAACACTGCGTTACCCGGGAGAAAGATGTTCACTTTATTTTGTTATACTATTTTATACCAGTTGCTCGAGAGTCAGTGTTCAATATCCTAGATAGAGCAGGTGTGTGCAATAATACAGTAGTAAAGTAGTACATTTTCAATGTGGTGTATGCTTGATGGAGAAAGGGGAAGACAAGAAAATCAGCGTTGCCCGGGAATACACTAAAACAAATATAGATTTCATCATATTTTTGAGGAAGTGGGTGGGGAAGAAACTCAGTGTTGCCCAGGAGCGATGACTTTAAAACTGAAAGCTCAGGTAAATGACTTAAATTATTATTATTATTTTCAATACATTAAAACAAGAGAGAGGAATGGGCTGAGCGGAGGTGAAAGAAGGGTAGGAGGAGAGATGGGGTAAAACGAGGAAGGGGGTAAGAGAGAAAGATAAAGAGACGGATTGAGAGAGGTAGAGAGATAGAAGTTTTAACATAAAGATGTTCCACATACTTTTTAACCTCTTCTGTTTTGTTTTTTACGGCCCCGGGCAACGCAGGGGAGACCTGCTTGTATATATATATATATATATATATATTAAAAGTTTGCCCTAAATAGCATTTAAGCTTACCTATAAACTTTGATTTTGATTAGCGAATTTTCATTTGTTATTATTGTACCATCTTATTGGCAATATAATAATGTACGTTGCGGCAATTTATTTAAAAGAAATATGTAGTCCCGCTCGAACAACTTGTAAAATGGAAACATTTTTTAATTACGATAGAAAATAAGTATCACGAGGAATAACTCATATTTTATATTGAAGAATATAAAAAGAGTTGTCTCCCTTACAACTACAGTTTTAATTCTGACTAGTGAATTTTCAATTGTTATTGTTTTACAATGTTATCGGCAATATAATAATGTACTTCGCTGCAATTTATTTAGAAAATTACTTAGTCTAGCCCAGACGACTGGTAATATAAAACATTTTTGAACAATCACCTTAAAATAAAAATTAGCAAGGAGGGATAACTGATATCTTTAATTGAAAAATATCAAAAATTGTCTCCCTTACAACTACTATTTTATCTTTTTTTCTGTATAAGTTTAAAAACATGTGCAAACAAATATCAAGTAAAAATCTAAAATAACTTCACTGCATCCCGAACAACGCCGGGTAGCTACAGTTATAAACTAATTGCCTTGCTATCCATTATTTTAATTATAATGTGTTGTTTTCTTTTTTTATTACAGGAGAAATACACATAGATCTAATTATAGAACTTCACAAGAAAATCTATTCGAGCATATCAGTAAATATATATACAAATTTATATATATGCTAGCTTTGCCTAACCGGCGTTGCCCGTGAATTATTTTATTAGCACTTAAATTTCCTTCCGAATATGTCGACATGTTGTAACACATTCTCTATGCGAGATTTATTTTAATAGTCGATTTCGTTTACAAATATTATAACGTACATGATGAAGTAGGAATATGACTGAGGATAACTCGCGATAAGCAACATGTGTTTGCTTATTAGGAAGGAAATACAAAGTATAATAAAATGACTCACGCGCAACACTGGGTAGGTACAGCTAGTTAAAACTGAAAATGTCTTATGCAAAATAAAACTGATGGCTAATAGAAACAAAGTGAGTATTGTGAAACATTAGGTGTGATTCATGTAGAAAGTGTTTACGAAATACGTATCATGTGACCTGATTCAACATCGAAATTTACAGGTTTTCAGATATTACCTATTTGTTTTCATGCCAGTTTCCATTTGAATAAAAAATATAATTTTTCTAAAAATGTTTTTAAATAGTAAAAAACAAAAGAATGTATAAAGTCTTACTATTTACTATTATTAGCGAAATTTGCTGCTGATTGCGAGAAATGGCTTCCATTTGTAATTTACATTTGCTGCTGAAAAGAAAGATGGCTTCCCCATGAAAAATATTCTGAGCAAGATAAATTATATTTGCAATTAAATCGACTTAAAATTTATTCTTCTTAACAAAATGCAGCAACGTTAAACAGAAAAAAAACAGATAGCTAGTCAGAATCAAATAATGATTTTTCAGATGCAATGCGGTCTAAATTTGAGAATCCAACTGACATTTCTTATATATCATAGCAAAATGTAGGCATATAAATAAATATTTACTTTCTTATACAGGCAGATATACATATATAACCTATAATAATACACGTTGTGTCTCTGTTTTAATATATCCAAGATCTCATTCTGTTTTGAGAGACAATGGATACCCCATGTAAGGGTGCTTGTGTGAGAAGTCTATAGTGAAATAATCGTTGCACAATCTCTAACTGCATTTCTCCTGAACTAGCATTGTTTGGGTCCAGTGCATTGCAGGGAGGATTTATTATTACATTTCTTTCCGTTTTCCTTATTTCTATGTTTATAACCTATACATTCTGTCAGATTATAATCCTCCAAGTATGCCTCACGCATACTGTCGGAATTGACAAGCAAACGTTCTATTGGACACTATGAGTTTACAACAGTGCCTCTGCGACAGAGAGAACAGGGAAACTTAACAGAGTCTTACAGGAGTACAAGACATACACTAGGGATTAAAAACTTTTTTTTCATATTGACTCTAAGATCTTTGCTCTCTATGTCAGCCTTTCATGTCTGCAAGTTGAAGATGTTCTCCTCTAGGGAATCCACAATAACAACAAGGTCATCCGCATATAGAAGATCCCATAGGACTCTAGTACCAAAGTCACGAGACAGCGCCTCTAGAACCAAGATGAAGTAAAGTTGGCTCTCTATTTAACGAAATGAATGGAATCAAATAGTTTTGCTAAATCAATAATTTCTTTGAATTATCTTATTCATATAACCAAGAAGATCAAAGAAGTCTAGCGTGTTGCTCAGAGCCAATTCATATCTGTTCATTTCAGTCACTTCATATCTATTTTCATTAATTGTGGTTAGAATTTCCTTCTGTCAAAACGACAAACCCGACCAGCAACAACATCACACCCTTTCCCTTTAGAGGTCCCTAGATGCCTGAAAAATTTCTACTTTAATAGCTTATTTCCTAGGACCGCTTGCCTTTGGAATTACCTCCCTGCTCTCTGTTTCTCCGACCGTATCAACGTGCAGAAATTTAAATGTAATGTGAACAAACATCTCCCAACCCAGGTTGCCACCTATAAAACTGGCCGCTGTCACAATAGCCTCTTCCGCCTCCGTTGCAACATGGCTTGGTTGGGTGTGAAAAAAAGTGAATAAATAATTTTTTTTATAAGTTTGAATGTCTGTCCAAGGGCACTTTGAACCTGGATATGGCGGGCATCATTACAATCTCATGTGGCAGACCATTCCATGGAGAATTTTAAAATGGCAGTGCAAGGTTAAAACGTACGTGCAAACGAAGGTACAAACGTATTATTATTATACAGATTGTGAATATAATAATTATGTTGCGTTAAACTGCATTTTTGTTCAACCCCGGATGTGAAGATCATTAACGTAACATTCCTTCCGACTTCCTTTGTAACACTTCCGCTCCCCGTCTTTTGTCTTTAACTTATGTCCGGTTGCAGCAGTTTAAGCGTGTGAGGCCGTAATTTCATTTCAAACCGAAGAAAAAGAAATTTAACTTGTAAATCTCAACTTCAGTCTCATATGAAGCACTAATCTCAGAAGAAGGTCAAGGTCGGTCGAACATATTCTTCTTCTTCTTCTTCTCTTAAAATAATATATTTACCTCGTAGTCAACTAAATGAAATATTTTGATAAAGAATTTAAAGAACATATATATATATATATATATATATATATATATATATATATATATATATATATATATATATATATATAGTTTAAAAAGTTACACATTGGAAACGTTGCTGAAATGGCAATAATAAGGAGAATATTTTTTAAAAATATTTAGAAAACCTGGACAACACAGATTATTTGTTTTTTAAAATAAATTATTTATTTACTTTAAAAACTTTCTTTTTTATTTTTAAACTTGAGTACTTTCGGTAATAAATACCCTTGTCAGAAGTATAAGCATATTTTTTTCTCTTCTTTTTTCTTCCTGACTGAGACATATCTATCAGAGTCAAGTTGAAATTCGTCTTGATATGTGTGTGTGTGTCTCTCTCTCTCTTATATATATATATATATATATATATATATATATATATATTCTTATTTGCATCCTGTCCAAGAGGGACAGGCTAGTATAAAGGGGAGTTTGAATTACCTACTATTATCTTCTGCATTTTGTTGGATGTTATCCAAACAGTTTTGCTTCACACAGAGTTTGAATTACCTACTAGACACCGATCCTTGGTCTCTTCGGTCTCTCTGTACAAAGGTTTGTCAGCAGAACCCGACATAAGAACACTTCCCCTACAAGTAAACCCTGACCAAATATTCAAAATAACATAGTATTTGCAGCACAAATAAGATACCTCAGCACGGCTATACACTTGATCATATGAGTAATGGTGCACCTACTCCTAGTGATGTTACCTCAAGTAACTGCACTTAGCTGTATACTCCACCAGACTAGATGGATTCAACTGAAGTAAAATAAAACACACACACATACTTATATACACACACATCTACAGTATATATATATGTATATATATATATATATATAGAGAGAGAGAGATAGAGATAGAGAGAGTGAGTTCTATATAGAGAGTTTGAATTACCTACTAGACACTATCATCGAGTGTCTTCGGTCTCTTTGTACAAGGGTTTGTCAGGACAACCTGACATGAGGATACTTAACCCTACAAGTTAATCCGGATTAAATATTCAAATAAACATAGTATTTGACGCCCAAATAAGATCCTCTCAACACCGATATACACTGGCTCATACGAGGAATGGTGCACCCTCTCGAAGTAATGTTACATCAAGTAATAGCATTTAGCTGGATACTACACCAGACTAGATTAATTCTTGTCCTGGAATCCTGTTAGACTAAAAGACCAGATAAAAGATATACTATAATATAGTTAACTGGTCAATTGGGAAGAGGAAAATTAATGTTCTTAGCTCTTTATTAAGTCAACGTTTGAGAGGTCAAAGAGAACTTTAATGGAATATTCGAATATCTATGTATCTTATATAGAGATCAAGTTTTAGCCCCAAGAAGGGGCCCTTGATTTCTGAGTACTTTGACTGAAGTAAAATGAAACAATATATATATATATATATATTAAAAAATTGGTTTGTTCATATTCTTTTAAAGCATCTTTTAAGAAATTTAGCATAAAATATAGACATACGCCTAAAAGCACAGAGGATGCAGAATACAATAATAAAATAAAAATCAAGACAGATTTTTTTTCTCATTTTAAATATCATATATTTATGATATTTAAAATGAGAAAAAAAATCTGTCTTGATTTTTATTTTATTATTGTATTCAATAGCCAATGGCTGAGCTTCTCTCAAACAAAGGCCCGGCTGATCTATATTTGACATTTTTTTCTTTTTGTTTTGTTTGGATATTGCGCATCTCTTTTGTGAGTGTGTCGCATTAACAAGTGATTTTATTTTGGAATACTTTCTTTTCTATTTATTTTGCTATTCGTTCCTACTTTAGATGTTGATTTAGTTTAATTTTTTATTTATTTTATTTATTTGTTATGCATATAGTTGTCCTAAACTAAAGTTTGTTCTATGTCTACAGTTGATTGCTATTTCGCTTTTACAGTTAAGTAAGATTTTTATATCTTTAAAATTAAAAATTTCAAGCTCCTCATTCAACCATAATCTACTCAGGTCGTCTAACTGTCTACATTTATTGGCCTATCGCACTATTTTCCATTCGATTAGTGGCGTGCGTCCGCCCTCTTTGAGTTCCCACTAATGGTTCACTAGTGATGTTTTGAATCGGCGTTTTATGTTATTGAATGTGCTTTTATGTTTGTAATACCTGGGGTGTAAAATTTAGAGAGGTTATACGTACGTAGTACTTATTGTTTTTCGGAGTTTCTTTGGCAAATATTGTGCTGTGGTAAATAAAGCGTTTGGTTAAACAGTTATTTTGTAGTTTACTTTACTATAAATATACGTTGTTGCAAATGCAGGGGGGATAACTAGGTTTGACTAAATAAATAAGCATAAAAACAAAAGAGAATTTAGGACGTTGAAATAATCAATTGAACAATGAAACAATGTTATGTAAAAACTATAACATCTATATATTAATACGATAGCGTGTGTGTTCGTGTGTCACGCTTACATCAAACGCTCTGCGCATGCGTGCCGTACCTAGATTTGGAAAAGCATTTGAGTCACTTAATTTTCGTAATATTTCAAGTATTTCCCTTTGGCGTCACGGTTAGCGACGTAGAATTTTGACGTCGGCCGACTTGTTTATAGTTCGATCCCAAGCAAGTTCTAAGATTTTTTCTACATCGAAGGGGGAGGGGTAGGGAGGGTACAACAGAAGCAACGAATTGGAGTTAAATTTAATTTAATCTAAAACATTTACAAAGTAAAGTTTAGTCGTCGAAATATTACCGTCACTAGAAATATTGTATATAAAGAAGTTTTGTAAATTGTTCCATGTATTTTTCATTTTTAAAAATAAATTTACAAGTCATATTTTATTTAAACATGTTAGGAACAGGATAATTAGTATTGGAAGCATCATTTCGTGTAATTTACGCGGGTCCCGCTAGTTATTATTTTTTTTTTTAATTAACGTTTAAAAATTAATTAACATTGAAATTTTTATATTTTTATTGATTAAAGAATAAGATACGTTAAAAATAATTAACATTTAAACTTATATATCTTTTTAATTAGTATTTACGATTAACTAAAATAAAGAAAAAACAAATTTCTTGTTTTTAAATGAAGGTTTTTGGTCTCATGCCAAAAGACACGAAAAATGTTGGGGACCAGAACTGAGATGTTCCCCCTTCATCTCATGGAGTTTCTTTGGCAGAAAAGAGAAAAGAGAGCTGTATTCCCACGTATAATTCTTGCAATCAGGGAGCAATATGTGATATAATTTCATTTTTCGTTAATTAACAAGTTTATTTAATTTTTGTATTTGGTTAATTAAC
Source organism: Sepiola atlantica (assembly GCA_963556195.1). Classification (NCBI taxonomy): domain Eukaryota; kingdom Metazoa; phylum Mollusca; class Cephalopoda; order Sepiida; family Sepiolidae; genus Sepiola; species Sepiola atlantica. The sequence goes on along the minus strand of OY744516.1, from coordinate 19,124,783 downwards.
ATTGTTTATTTTTGCAGTTTATTTTTTGTGTGGTTAATTAACAAATTTTATTATTACAGTTTATAATTAACGTTATTTTTACCTAAAATTGTTTCATTTTTAGTTCGTTAATTAACTTGTTCCATTTTTCGATTTATTAATTGATTATCACTGTTAATTGAATTAATTTCTAATTTGAATTTGCGTCCCTCGAAATTATGTTTTTACTGATTGAAGATAAAGACACGTTTAAAAATATGTAATGATTCCAGGTTGTGAAAAAGGACACCGAATTGTCTGAAAAAAAAATAGAATCCTCCCTAAAAAATAATAATGTTACAGTTTATCTCATTCTTTAATAAATCAAAATATAGAAATTTCAATGTTAATTAATTTGTAAACGTTAATTAATTACAGTTTTAACATAACAGTGTTTCATTGTTCGATTGATTATTTCAACATCCTAAATTCTCTTTTCATTTTATGCTTATTTTCTTAGTCAAACCGAGTTATCCCCCCCCTGCATTTGCATCAACGTGAGCATCAGCGCTTAAACTTACATAAACAATATTACAGTCTTACGCCAATCAACCAACGTTTCGATGCGTTGAACAGATGTGATAGGATCAAAATGTTGGTTGATTGACGTAAGACTGTAATATTGTTTATGTAAGTTTATCAATTCTCTACTTGGTATTGAGCACTTTTGAAAATATTGGTTTTATGTTCATTTTATTAATATATTTGAACTTAATCAATGCCCCTATATATACTTTTATCTACATTTCATTTTCTCCGCTGGACTTTTCGACACCGGACTTTTTAGCAATCGGACATTTGCTTGCATTCGGGCAGAGTTTTGCCCTGTGTTTCTTTCCCTACAACTTTTATTTTACTTTTTCAAATTTTAAATCTTGGCCTTTGCCAACTTATCTATCCCAGCGACTTCCTCTGATGATAAGATTTTGATCTTTGAAAAGCCTGGCTTAAGGAAAATTTAACTTGAATAAATTGCCTTTTTGCGGAATATACCTTGCTCTGAGCAATTGAATTGAAATTTGATTTGGCTTTTGCTTCTCTAATTCCTTTCCATTCTTCTTCATATATATATATATATATATATATATATATATATATATATATATATAGGACAAGAGAGACAGAAAGAAATTAAAAAAAGAAAGAAAGAAAGCGGAAGAGATAGAGGTAGGAGAGGAAGAGAGAAAGAGAAGAGAGAGAGAGACGAAAGAAAGGGTAAAGAGAAAGAGAAAAACAAACGAGATGGATAGAGAGAAAGAGATATAGAGGAAAATGGAGAGTGTGGGAAATGGAGAGAGAGAAAGAAATAGAGACACGGAGAAGAAGAGAAATAGAAAAAGAAAAAGATAAAGAGAGCAAGAGGCAGATAGATAAAGGCAAAGAGTGAAAGCGAACGAGAGAGATGAAGACGGAAATAAACAAAAAAAATCAAGTAATATATATATATATATATATATATATATATATATATATATATATATATATATATATATATATATATATATATATATATATATATAGAGAGAGAGAGAGAGAGAGATCATTTAAAATTGTGTTTAATTTGTTAATGTATTTCTTCTACAGAAAAGCAGAGAGATTTTTTTGTGTTCAAGATGTGGGATGGGGGGGGAGGTTAAAAAGAAAGACATAATTGTTAGGTAATAAAATGTATTTATTCAGTAGACATGTTATTTATTTTCTGTGGTAACAGCTTACGTAGACGTGTCTCGCCTCAAAAATCGAAACTCTTAATATTCTTAGTGTTGATCCATTTAAAAGAAGAATATTCACCACGCGATTTTGACCACAATTCATATTACTTATTTTTTCTCTCTCTCGCACCCCCCCTCTCTCTCTTTTTTCACTCTATAATAAAGACCAATGTGTATTTATTTGTATATATAAATGTATATCCGCGCCTTCACACAAATGTTAGCGAGTAGAAGACTGCCGGATGAAACCATTTCAAGTGTTTAGAAAAATGGAGAAAGCAAATAGCAAGTCCGACAAACCCTCGTTTTCTAAAATGAATTCGAAAACAAACCCTTCACTCTATTTTCATAATCAGACGTTTTTTTTCCCCTTTCTTCTTCTACGCCCATTGATACGTTTTTTTAACTTTCCGGTTTGAGACGTCTTCTTTCTTTTTTTCTTTTCTTTTTAACTTCACCGACTAAGACGTTATTTTACATGAATATGAATATTAGCGCGAAAACTAGCAAAGCATATTTTTTCTCGTCAGTTTTGACGGAGGGGGTATACCCTACGACTGGTATCAATCGAAATATATGTGGAAGTGGGATGGTATAATGTTTACATACACGGAATGTGAGCTCGGCCTGCCATGTTCAAAATCTGTCGGGACTATTGCAGCATTTTCACTAATATCATGTGGAAAGGTATGAATTCATATATCCTCCCTCCAGCTATGGATTAAATAGTAGGGTGGGCTACACTCTCAAACCTTTGTTATGCAATTAGTCTAAGAGAAGGTAAACTCCGAAATATCACTAGTCTTTCTCTGCTTATCTCAACATTGTTTCCAGCCGTCCTGGACTCCTACTTGCCATTACACTTAAGCAGTGCTGGTTAACGAAAAGTGTGGTTAGAGATTGTGCAACCCATGCTTCACTACAGATTATCAAGACTAAGAAGAGGACACATTGATGTATATATATATATATATATATATATATATGTATATATATATATGTACTTTTACATCTCACGACTACTGTTTCATGCTTTTTTAGCAATTTGTTTTTGCGACTTGTTCATAATTATAAGTAAGTTATGATTAAAAGCATATCACCCAAACAGTTAGTGGCGATAATCTCACTGGAAAATTGCAAAAAAGCATGAGATGGCAAAGTATCTATAGTCTACATTTATTTAGGTACAATCAGTGGTGTGCAGAGGTCTGGTGATGCCCTGGTGATGCCCTGGTGATGCCCTGGTGATGCCCGGGGCCAACACCTTGATTTTATGCTCCTAAGACTCAAGTATGAGTTCTAGTACTGAGAAATATTATGAGAAAGAGAGATCGTTTAAATATGATTAGATGCCCCCCTCCTCCAATTTGGATACCCAGGGCCACTGCCTTATCTCCCGCTTCCTTCTCACGTCACTGGATTAAATCTAAACCAGTGAGTCATCACCATCATCATCACCATCACCATCAGGGTTTTTGATTACTCCTGGAGGTTTTTTTTTTGACATAGTTGCCACGCTAGGCACTGTGGGTTGGCGACGCTATTTTCCCATAGCTAAGTGTTCACATACAGCGCCTAGCATTTACAAATGGTCACCCATCTAGTACTGACCAGGCTCAACGTTGCTTAACTTCGGTGATCTAACGGGGGAACCGGAGTCGCAACTCTAAAAATATAAGAAATACAGAATATATATGTACATATTAAAAAAAATAAATAAATAAATGGATCGAGCAAAGTCGAATGCGACACGAAGGCCTCTGCTGTTGAACACTTTATGACTAAGCTTACTGTATATGTCCGCCGATTCGACATTATATAGAGTTAAAATTCCCTTTTTTCCCATGTTAATTGATGGTGGTCTAGGTGACTTTGCAACTGGGTTCGAATCCTTTGACTGACAAGAATTAACATCTCATACACTGAAGATTGTGTAAGCATGAAACACTAGTGTTTGTAGGTAAAAATAATAAATGTTTATATTATATATATATATATATATATATATATATATATATATACTAGTGTACTCCTTCCATCAAAAATGACGAAAATAGAATTATGTTTCGCCAGTGTTAGCATTCACTATTTATTTAGGCATATCACTAAAATATTAATATTAAATCATAGAATTACGTCAGTAATTTAATTGTTCATATATAAATTATTATTATCATTTCTGATGACCTAAAGAAGAAAAAATACCGCTGACTTTTAATTATAGAGTGGAGTATTTCTTATTAAATTCATTTCAGGTGATGGGGTAAGTCTGAGATGGTTGTCTAACTTGCTATTTTCTTTCTTGTTTCTCATCACTACTTGAAATGGTTTTGTTCGGAGGCTAGAAAAGGGCATGTATTTTACTTTTGCATGATGGGATGGAAGTAAATATACTTTACAAATAAATACACATTCGTCTTTATTATAGAGTCGAGGATATATATAGTAAGCGATGACTGAAGATCCAGGATTCGAGCCTCGCAGTCGATGTTCACAGTTAGTGCTGACTGAAGATCTTCGGTTCAAGTCTTGAAGTCTATGTGTTGGTTGGATAAAGCCACGCTGATGAGTCTTCAAAAAGCAATACATGTGTCCATGGATTTCAGCAAGATGTGACACAAAGTTAGTTTAACGTGGGGAAAACCAGCTCCCCAAGTGGGCAATCTATAAAAGTACAAAAATAGTCGTGAATGGACATGTCACCATTTCCCGGTAGGGGCGCCTCGGGTGACAGACAATAACTTCTCTCCATTCACGAAGGAGGAGGTAATGCCTGGGATGATGGCTGCATACCATATCTCATTATGACAAAGAAGGGTCTGCCAAGAGACAAGATGGTGCCTAGACTGTCAGACTGATGCCAAGAATTTCCCCCGGCTGGTATGAAAAAAAAAGGGAGCTTACAAAACCAGATACATTTTTTTTTTAAATAAAAAGGCCAACATCCAAAAATAGTATCTTTCTGTTCGCTATATCCGCTCTCTCTCTCTCTCTCTCTCTCTCTCTCTCTCTCTCTCTCTCCAGCTATGAATTAAATAGTATTAATACTTGTGGTGATATTCCCTATTGTTTCTAATGGATTATTCCAATCTTGTGCTTTATAGTTTGTTGTATTACCTTCGACTGTTAATAAACAGAGGGAAACAGTGACGGAAGCAAGAGTAATAGACACTGTATAAAATAAGAGTTGGAGTGAAGGTCAAACAACATCGAGTGAGAGAGGGTGAGAGTAATAGACAGAAACAGTAAGAGGTTGGTGACTTGGTGAGTAAATAGTGATTCACGGCTAATTAAAATGGATTAAAAAAGAAAGAAAAAAACATAACTCAATCTCAAAACCAAGGAATATTTTACCATGTATTTTGTGAGATTGAAAAAAAACAACTTTTGTAAAATAATAATAGCTGATTGCTCATCGTGGACAGAACTATATTTTACGGAAGAAAGGTTAAAGACATTGTTTATAGACAGACAGAGAGACAGACAGAGAGACAGACGAAGGGAAGGTGAAAGTAACTGTATACAATAAGAGCGGAGGGAGTGGGGGAATAACATGCCGTGAGAGAGGGTGAGAGCAATAGGCAGAAACCTAGCAAGAGATGGATGACTTAGTGAGTAAAATGCAAATTACGGCTAATTAGAACAATTAAAATGGATTTTCTTTTCAGACGTAACTCAATCCCAAAGTTGAGGAATATTTTAACATGTATTTTTTGTGATTAAAATATATAGGGAAAAACTTTTGGGGAAAGAAACGTTGATCAGCTCAGCTTTAGTATAATAATGGATTCAGCCACATGAATGAGGTCAGCTTGACATTTCACAAGCTTGTCTGACGATTTGCGAGGCCATACGTATTTGATATGGTGGGTAATGGAAAGGTTAGGGCTATATAGTTTCAAATCTCCCCCTTTTTTAATTGCTTCTAAAATCCAATCAATGTGGAGGGTTGAGATGTTTTGACAGAGCTGAGGGCGGCGGCGGGTGAGAAAGTGGTTTATGTCTGTATCAAGTTATTATTTATTTACTTTTCTAATGTTTATGCGTCTTTTGATTTCGTAGGTGTTTGTATGTTGGCTGACTGTTGGCAAGCACTTACAATAAGAATGAGTAGGCTTATGGATGTACACTTCTCAAAATAAAAGCGAATAATTAAAGACGAGGGTTGGGGATTAGTGGTACACACATATTAACGACTAGCTGTTTCTAACCGGTGTTGCCCGGCATTTTTTTCTTTTTTACTAATGAGTCACCGCTTATGAAGGCTGAAAGGCCACTCGAGGATAAGGGTTACTAAACTTGTCAGGTGGACGATGAGACAACACCTTGAGAGGATTTGAGACAATGGTTGAAACTGGACAGAATTTGATTATTCAAGAGGATGGCGCGTCAAGAATTTGTTAACATTAGACTTGAAAACGATCATGCTGTAGTCAGCTGGGAAGTAGCCAAGTTACATTGTCTTCAACAAACGGATAGTTCTTGGAAAGAAACTTTGCACATGGAATTTCCGTTTAGTTGTAAATTTTTATTTGTTTGGTTTTTATCCCTTTTTTCTGGAAGAAGTCACATTTGATCACAAATGGTAAATATTTGTCGAGGAGATAAAACAATATTGCAAAACAGAACTATTTCTTATATTAAAATCAAAACACTCACTGAATTTACAAAAAAAAAACAATAGCAAATAATAATTAATTAATAAAATGCCCTTTTGCAAAACCAATATGCAAATTAGTTAACCTTGCGACAAATATATTAGCAGTAAATAAAAAAGATGGCGCGTCTAGTGTGTAAAGTTGAATTAACTTGGAATAGGGCGTTTTTACTTCATCGTTAGTGCGAGAAATAAGCCCACGTTTCGCATTTATTCATACACACATATATATATATATATATATAGTTATATATGTGTGTGTGTGTGTGTGTGCGTGTGTGTGTAAAATTATATTGAAAAGAAATCAATAAAGTGCTCGATCGCAGAGAAGTGAGAGCTAATAATTTATTTGAAAACTATATGTTACATCCTTCAGAATCGTACCGCGGTTTCATCCAGATGAGCTGACTGTTTACATTTTTAAAAAGCCTAAATCCAATGGAATCGTCAGCGACAACATTATACCATGCCACTTCCATATATATTTCGATTGATACCAGTCGTAGACATTTTTGAGGATCTATAATAACCGTGAAACTGCAGTAAAGTGTTACAGCTAAGTACATTTTATTATACAGGGTGTCCCTCCCCCCCCAATATTTTGTTTTTGTTAATCACACTTATTTTGTTGAGCATGGTGGAGGCAACACCTGTGAATGCAATTAAATCTCAATGGGATCTTCCTTAAAGAATATAGTGCGTCAAACATTACGACAAGAAAATCTGGTTCAAGAAAGTGCAGGACTTTTCAAGTTATAAATCATATAAAGAAAACCTATTTTCTTTTTATGGATGTCAAGCGCAGAAATAGACCGCCACAATATTGTTGTACCCCTTTTTGATCAAAATGAAGTATAATTATCGAAGTACCCAGTTTCAGAATATATATGGTTATGCGGGTCTATCCGAAAACCTAGGAGGAGTTTATGAACAAAGAGACAGGGACTACAACTTTAGATCTATACTGTGTGGCCCCCTCGACCTCAATAACCCTGATTTTGTAGAACATAGCGGAAGCAAGACTTGTGAGCTCAACTAGATCTCAATAGGAGCTCCCTCAAAGAATATATTGCGTTAAACATTACTACAAGAAAGTCTGGTTCAAGAAAGTGCAGGACAGTTTTGTGCATCAGTTGAAACGTGAAAAAGCTGCCTTCAAGAATAGCATTCAGGACTTGGTGGACCACTTCAGGAACTATGGGACAGTAGAGAACGTTATTGCAGCCAGTGACGACAATTGTCCAAGCCATTGAGGACGCCTAAAGAACTGTATAGCTGAACTGATCGATAGCGTGAGAGAGGTTAGTTTAGCAGAGTCCGAAACACTGTGTGGTGCAGTACTCATCGTTTATTGTAAAGTGTGATTTAAGTGTTTCAAGGCTGATTTTGAGTGGACACCTCACAGCCAAGAACTTTAGCCACTCCCCCAGGTTTCTTTCTCTGGAGCTACCTTAAAGACAGAACTATGCATGGAGACACATGAATATCATAGAAGTAAAGGAAGCCATGAGGAAAGAGGTCAAAGCCGTATTTTGGTCGATTTGTAAGGATGTCATGGACAAATTTGTGTTGCACCTCAAGAAATTAACAATGCTAAATAGAGGTCAGCTTGGACACATGTGCCATTTTTAACTAAATTCAAGTAAAAACATGTGCCTTTTTACAGCCCTTAGACAAAACCATTTCAAATGTTGAGGGGGAAGCGAAACAGCAAATAGCAAGTCAAACAACCACCTCAGACTTACTCTGCTGCCTGAAATAAATTCGACAAGAAATCCACCTCTCTATAATAAAAAAAGTCAACGGTGGGAGTTTTTTTTTTCTTTTTTTCTTTAGATCATCAGAAATGATAATAATGATTTATATATGCAAAATTAAATTGCTTACATAATTCTATAATTTTATATGAATATTTTAGTAATATGTCTATATAAATATCAAGTGTGAACACTGGCGAAACATAACATTTTTCCCCATCATGGAGAGTGAACACTGGTAGTTCTAATAAAAAAAAACAGTGCAAATACTTGTGTTCGAGAGATGCTTTAATATAGGGTGAATAGTGGAATAAATGGCTCGGAGAACAACCGCCGGAAGTAGAAATGCATGGAACACTGCTAAGAAAGAGGTGTTCATTTATGAAACATAATAAACCAGTTATCACCAAAGTTTCATTTAATTAATTCTTGTAATATTCATAGACATATCAATGTTTCATGTTCATTCAACACTCATCAGTATGAATGATAAAACTTTACCGCCGGTCGAACGATTAAGAGCCCGTATCTGAATATCTCGAACCCAAGCTTCTTACTACAAACCCGTTGTGACAATCTCACTTCAAATGTGAGAGAGAATAAGTTTGGCATTTTTATTTATAAACACATATAATGGGACGCAGACAATATTCTTATCTTTCAACATGGCTAAATTTTAATCTTAGTTTAATCTCTCTTAAAGTGTTCGACTTGCAGAGCTTAATAATTATTTTAAATAAATAAATATTTTCTTAATATCCTTATACATAGATATGTTTCGTGTTCATTTAACACTCATCATATATATAAATATATATATATATATATATATATATATATATATATATATATATACAGGGTGACTAAAAAAAAACGGGCCCCGTGTACACTTTATGTGATATCTCCTTTATTTATTCACCGATTGCCCTTATTTTACAGGACATGGCAGAATCAACGACCGTGAGTACACCAATACCTTAGTGGGAGCTGGGACAAAGAATACACTGTGTTAAATTTTACTACAAGACAGGCTCGTTTAAGAAAACCCAGGACAGTTTCATGTATCAGTTCGGATGTGAAAAGGCTCCATCCAAAAGCAGAATTCAGAACTGGGTGGACCACTTTGAGAAGTATGGGACCGTGGAGAACTTCAACGCTGCCAGTGAGAACCGTCCAAGCTACTCGGCACGTCCCAAGAAGCGAACAGCCGAGCTGGTCGAAAGTGTGAGAAAGTCTCTCCAGGAGAGTCCAAAACGCTCTGTGCGTAAGCGAAGTCAGTTCCTCGGTATCTCCCGTGAGACTTGCAGGAGAGTGCTGGTGAACGATATCAGGGCTTACCCATACAGAATACAGACGCTGCAGACCCTTACAGCCTCAGACAAGAAGCAGAGGAGCGCTATGGCAGTCAAGATGCTCGATAAGATCGAGGAGACATCAGGTTTCCTTAACCTCCTTTGGACCTCAGATGAAGCCCACTTCCATCTTGACGGAAAGGCGAACTCCAAGACAAATTTCTTCTGGGGGTCCTCCAGACCCAATGAAGTAGTCACCAAGCCCCTGTACTCTCCTAATTGCACGGTGTGGGCTGCCATCTCGGTAAGAGGCATCATCGGACCAATCTTCATCGAAGAATCTGGCGCAGCAGTGACAGTCACCAAGGAACGGTATGTGGAGGTCCTCAAAACCTTCAAGAGTGAGCTCCAGACCCTCTACCCGTCGCTCATGAGCAAGTTCTGATTCAAGCAAGACGGAGCAAGTTCTCACACCTCAAACCTGTCCTGAGATTGGCTGAAAGAGAACTTCGGAGGCCGAGTGATCAGTCTCAAGACTAATTTTGAGTGGCCACCCCATAGCCCGGACCTAAGCCCCCCAGATTATTTCCTTTGGGGCTATCTTAAGGACAGAATCTACGCAAGGAACCCCAGAACCATCACGGAACTCAAGGAAGCCATCAGAGAGGAGATGAGAGCCATTCCCAATTCAGTCTGTAAGAACGTCATGGACAACTTCGTTCTGCGCCTCAAGAAATGCACGGAGCTAAAAGGAGTCCATCTAGAACACATGCTGTAGAACGGAGAAAAACAGGCCAAATACCCTAGTGTTTTGATATGATGTTGTGAATATAATAAACTAGTTATGCCCCAAAATTCATTTAATTCTGACGAAACACTAAGAAACGGGGCCTAATTAAATTTGGGGCCCGTTTTTTGGGGGCCACCCTATATATATATATATATATATATATATATATATATATATGTGTGTGTGTGTGTGTAAAGGAGTAAGGCTACTAACATTTGTAAAACTAACCGCACACACACACACACACTGGCAGAACAGCCAATTCAGCGACAGGGCAATAAAAAATAATAAATTTCAAAAGAAAATCCAACACTTCAAGAAATGGAGATGACCGATAAAATAAAGTTCAAAATCACACGTACTTAATAAACACACACGACTTTGACCAAGAGAAACAGAAAATAATAAAAAATGAAAATAAAAAATATCAAAATATCAAAACACATACACCCCTGCCCGAAAACCCACACATACTCAAAAACGCCAAACAATAACACATTTCCTCAAATGAAACAACACTCTTTCAAATCGAAAGACATTTCTTCAAATGGATTTACATATCTGATGAGAGCAGACCACCGCTTGAAACGCGTTATATAAAATTATAAAATAACAAAATAATAAATAATGTTGAAAAAAACTTTTTACAAATGTTGGTAGCCTTTACATATATACTTTTCTCTCGTTGGAACTGCTCTAATATTGCACTATCCTCTTCTCTCTCTCTCTATATATATATATATATATATATATATACAGGGTGTTGCAGCAAAATCTGACATTTGACAAGAGGTAAAAGAAATACCAAGAGATGCTGAGCAGCGTGGTGAAGCCCTAGATGAACGAAATCGCTGCTGAATGCCCCTACACACAAGGTCAACATGACCCAGGCATGGTTACTCAACAATTCAAAGTGTAGTATCTGTTCCGATGGATACTGCACCCCATAGACTGGTATTGTCTTGGCCTTCGGGGCTTGATTTACGCCGGTCTATGGGTCTGTTCTGTGCAGTTCTAGGAGGTCTATCCTCTCAGGCTTCGCCTCCCCTCTTTGGGGAGGAGTAAGTTTATTGATTACTGCCTGAGGCGCCCCTACCGGGGAATGCCGACGGGGCTGCCCAGGCTATTTTTAAACCCCACTTTCCCGACCCGACCTTGGGTCACATCTTACTTGTGGGAGTAAGATAAAAATTGGCCTTGTGCCTAACCTCTGGAGAGGAGTAAATCAATACTCAACAATGTTGCTCACCACTTGGTCGCCGGACTTGTGGCTGTCCTCCTCACTCGACTGCAACTCCCTTGACTATTTTTATGGGCGTGATAGAGGCCAAGACCAATAATCATCCCGACAACATGGTTGACTCTCTGAAGGCTGCCATCATGGAGGCGTTCGTCATTATTGACAAAGACATGGTCTACAAAGCATGTGACTCATTTCGGGCCCACCTTGAGATGGTCGTCTCTGGCGGCGGCGGTTACATTGAAAAATAATGTAGTATGTAACTCTAACTGTTGTTGAATAAACTCTCGGGTCTCTGCATATACAACTTTTGTTTTTATTGCCTATTTCGTTTTCTTTTTGTTAATTGTCGGATTTTGCTGCAACACCTTGTGTATATATATATATATATATATATTAAGTCTGCAATATATATATATATATATATTAAGTCTGCAATATCTTGGATGTAGTTAGTTTGTCTGGGAATTTAAACTGCATTTTATTTTTTTTAATTTTTTATTTTTTTATTTTTTTTTTTTTTTTTTAATGACTCAAAGCTTCTTTAGACTATATATATATATCTATATATATCTATATATATATATATATATATATATATATATATATATATATATATATATATATATATATATAGTCTAAAGAAGCTTTGAGTTATTTTAAACAAAAAGACAAAAAAAAAAAGGAAAATGCAGTTTAAATTCCCAGAGAAACTAACTAAATCCACAATAGTGCAGACTTAACATTCGTTGGAAAATTCATAAATAAATAAAAATATATAATAGTAAGTAAATAAAATAAAAAGGGGGATTAAGTATCTAAAAGTGAAACAAAAACAGGAGACCTTAACGTAAGCATCTAATATTAACACGGGGATCATCAGCTGTTTACCATGTAACTAGAACGAGAGATAGATAGATAGAGAGAGAGAGAGAGAGAGAGAGGGGGGGTGTATGTGTACTTTTCCATCTCACAACGGCTGTTTCATGGTTTCTTGCAATTTACAAGTGAGATTTCATTCATTTGTTACCAATAATGGGTAGAAACGTCGACTGTCATGAAGGAGCTGAATACACCCACAATTGGACTGTTCGAAGAACATTTAAACAGCACTCTCTATTACTGAGTGAGGGAGTTAACAATTAACTCTTCATTACCACAGTGTATGCTCCCAACCTTGTGCCACATTTATTCTTTGGAATAAATAACTTCCTAATTTTTACTACTACTACTACTACTACTACTACTACTACATCATCATCATCATCAGTCTTTTGATTATCGTGCAGGATGGGGGGGCAATATCCACACCAGTGGACTCCCCTCCAGACAACTGGCTAGCTGCATGCATGCCAGTATTCACCATAGATGTCCACTTTTGTCGATCCTGAAGGTCAGCGTTTAAGAGCCTACAGTCTCTGCAGTCTCTCTCTGTCAACTCCCTCCAAGACAACTTGCAGGTTTAGTGCACAGTTGATTGCACTGCTGAATCTGTCTGCGTGAACATACCAGAGAGTCTTCTCTCCCTCAACATGGGATAAAGGTTTGCAAGACCAAGTTTCCCCAGCAACTCACTTGTCTGCACGGTGGAAGCATCTCTTGGCTTGATGTTACAAATCCGTCCAACCATTGCCCTGTCATTGAGCTGGAGACGCTGGAGGTCTGGCCTTGTCAGTGCCTAGGTTTCACGGGTCTTGTACGACAGTTGGCATAGTGTGATAACTGGTTGCAGCTCCCTGAACTTCTTCCAAGCAGTCTTCACACTATTTGTGGTCGCAAGGCTGTAGCCGCCACCTGTTGAAAGCATATCTTTCAGACAACAAAAAGAGTCAATTACCTTCAACTTGTCTTAACCAACCATCAAGTGGGCGAGCAGTCTCCTGGCATCTAAAGTACCTAAAGTTAATGTTCGCGTTCAGACACTTGAGTCCAACGCACTCTCTGTGCACAAAGTGCTTGCAGCCACTGCACAATATACTACTGCGACAAACAGCACACGGGAAGTTGCCTGAATCCTGATGTACTGCAGATCATGATCTTTATTTGTCAGCATTCACTCTGAACCCTTTCCTTTCCATAGCTTCTTTCCATCTCAGCAGCTTCCCGATGCATTCATCCTGCAAGTTAGCAATGATAACCAGGTTGTCGCGATAGAGACCCTCCTAGGAAACACAGTGTGAAACTCGCGTGATAGAGCCTCAAGCATGATAATAAAAAGGAAGGGACTGAGTACCGATCCCTAATGAGCACCAACCCCTACAGCACTCTCATTACTGTGGCTGTTATTGACATGGACGTGACTTCGAGCATTTGCATACATCCTCTGCACCAAGTGCACCATTCACTTTTCGATACCAAATTTCTGTAGTGCCCACCAGATTACCCTCCGAGGAACATGGTCAAACGTCTTCTCAAGGTCAACAAACGCCATATAGAGACGTTTATTTACTGTAAGGAATTTCTCCTACAACTGCCGGACAACAAATATTGTGTCAGTTGTACCTCTGCCAGGAGCTAAGCCAAATTGTGAGTTATCGATTGAGACGGACTGTGTAAGCAGACTGTCAATGATCCTCTAAATGACTTTCATGACCTGCTCCGTCAGCTTGAGACCTCGGTAATTGTCCTTGTCCAGAGCATATTCCTTACCCTTGTAGAGACAGACAATGAAACTCTTCTCCGAGTCGGTTGGAATCATGCCATCACGGACCATTGAGGATGCAAAGTCACAGATCATGGACGCAACCGTGTCACAAGGCAGCTTGGACAATCTCTACTACTATACCTGATAGTCCGGCTGCTTTACCAGACCTCATCTGGGAAATGGCCTTCCTCACCATATCAATCATGATTGAGACCGATAGCCCTGCAGTAGTGGTTCATCACTTAGGTGATCAGGATCCAAATCAAATTACACATTAAGGAGTCTTTCATAATGCTCCAGTCAGGCTTTCTTCAATGCTTCCTATATGTGTATGTCAAATTTTCCTATTTTATGACACAACAATATATATATTTTCTATATAAAGTTAAGACGATTTTCTCCCGTACCTTTGTCAAAAATATGAAAAAAAAAACCCACATGCATCACAGGCTACTAATCTCACCACTATATTACGCTTATTCAATCGAGCGTGTTATAGTAAATTTATGATTATTTTCTCCAGCTAACACTAAATATTACTTTTAGCCTACCATCTTAAACTCTCCCCAAAACATACTCCATATAGTTTGTAGCAAAAACTTTTCCCGCTAACACTTTAGTACTGACGCTCTCCCCATCAACACCGGAAACTAATAAACAACGTCTACTTTCAAAAATGTGATCCTTATTATTTAATATTCGTTTGCTATTAATTTACTATTAATTTACTACATAATACAATATATTACGCACATATTTAATAAACGTTCCCTCTAATTCCGCTGATTTTCGAGAATATTGGATTACGTTATTTCTACCTATTACGCATACAGTTATACCCATTCCGGGTTTTAGAGAATGCAATTAACGAACATAGTTCATTACAGTGTTTCATTATTCAACATGGCGGCTACAATTTCTTCAGCGACTCTACTTCTGAATTAAGTCAATATATGCCAAGATTCTCAACATAGACCCATAAAGTTGGTATTTCTGAATTCTACACCTTTTACACGGATAATAATCCCAAAAATTGGAAAAAAAAACATTGATTTCTTTGTATAGAAATGACCGATGGACTGGTGGACCCTACATTTGGTCGCCTTCTGTCGGATCACAAAATAAAATACATGGCAGCTACAGGCTTTGTTTAAGTCACCTATTTTTCCAGAGTTTTCTACTTGCTTTCGTGGCCAGGAGGTTATCGACGTACATCCAAGACAGAAACGTTTCGTGTTCGATCCCAGTCGACTCACACAATTTTATTTTTTACATTGTTAAACTTTTGCTTACGAGGGAGGGGGGAAGGGAGGACTATGGGCCGGGTTTTTAAATTCAACGTTATTATGTAGTAATTTGAAAAGAAATCAATGTAATATGTAGTACTTTAACTATTGTGAATATTATCATTTCTCTTTGAACACACATGGTTTATTAGTGCTCTGCAGGCCACCCTAATTATATTTGTGTGTTTCAGTAGTGCTCAGGAGGCATACTCATTTTATTTTCTTTCCCCACAAAAAAGGGAATTTCTATACAAAGATAACGGGTGAGGGAATTGGTTATTATAACCAATTCCCTATTATAGGGCACCGTATGCCTCTTTAATTTTACAAGTGCCCATTATCATAGATAGAGCGGGTGTTTAATCAAAAAGAAAAATTCTGAGGAAATACCGGTACCATGGGATAGGCAGGAAAACTCCTACAACTGCATCCCATTCCTTCCTTCATTCCTTTATTCTCCTTTCCCCCTTCCACAATTCCAAACCGACAATTATTCTAAACATTAAAAATGTCTGATGTGACTTATTTGCGTTCTGTCGGATGTTGACAAATTTTAATTCATTCTTTTCTCCCCGGGCAACGGCGGGCGACGAGTCCAGCTAGTAATATATAAAGAAAAGTCAGTTTTTTCACTCTTCAGCATGTTAGGGGGGTAATTAATATTTTAAATTGAAAAATATAATAGGAGTTGTCTACCTTACTACTAAAATTTTATTTCTTTTCCTGTATAAGTTTTAAAATATGCAGACAAAAAAAATTGAAAAACTTAAATGATGTTACTGCATCCTGGTATATGCCGAGTAGGTGTAGCTAGTAGATTGCACGCACACACACACACACACATATATATATATATATATATATATATATATATATATATATATATATATATATATATAATTAATTATTAAAGACAATATATGTATTATCATATATCATCAGATCCTTTTACTCTGTAGTCTCCTTTGAAGATTCAGCTCAATGTTTGTCAATTATTGATAACAGAGCAAAACATAGAACAGTCTTTTATTATATTCCAATAACCATGGTTTGTTTTATTACTTTTATTTTTATTTTTACTTTTTCACATTTCCAAAAATTCCAAATTTCTGTGAGATATATTTAACGGTCCGTTTCATTTGTTTTGTGCCAAACAACATTTGTATGTCAATATCGTCTCTGCAACACTACAAAATCATCAGAAAAAGTTCACAAATAATAAGAGTTCTTAGATTAGAGTGTCTTGAAAAACACCCACATCATACATCAGTTTCATTTTAAGGTGAAAATAAACAAAAGAACAAACAAAAATTTTAGAGCAAACACTCACATGTGTACGATCAAACTAATCAGCCATATATATATATATAAAAATTAAATTCCCGAAACAGTTTTTCATGGTAAACAACTGATGATCCCTTAAAATAGTGTTAGAAACTAACTAATATAATAACTGTAAAAAATAAATTTACTTACATGAGTGATTTTCCACTGGAAGACTTGAGACTATAAGTTTGTTTTTTTTTAATTTTATTTATTTATTTTTTTTATTTTTTTATTTTTTTTATATAGTTTTAATGGTTGAGAAACTTCCGAGACTATATATATATATATGGAAATCGCTTCATGCAAGGTATGGAGCCACTTGATGTAAGGAACTAAAAAAGAATTACCACCTCCGAGTCAGAAAACAGCAATTCTTCTCTCTTTGTCAGAAATATCGCTCATGAAGTGTGAGGACTAAAGTGTAAAATAAGAGAAGCAAGAGTTATGAGTCTGCCGAAAGTAAACCCAAGATCCACTATCTACTCTCATATATATATATATATATATATATATATATATATATATATATATATATATATATATATATATATATAATGATTATTATAATAAATCTTTTTTTTTAATGATTATCCATATACATATGCGTTTCATCTTTTTAAGGAATCATCAGTGTTGAGATAACTGTTCTGCCGGTCGTGCGAGTCACCTTTTAACCTAAGTTTAAACCACTTAGTCCATGCGGCCAACCCAAGTTACGTGGAAAGAAGAGAAAGTCTTTTATGTTTTTTCAAGTGAACATATAATAAGCCGTCATATAGTGTTAGACAAATCCAATTGACAGGAATTCGCATTTTAGCTTCAATTTTGGCGGGTTATTTTTACGAATTTGTGACACATAAGCTAACCACAGGTTCAAAAAAAAAAAAAAGAAGATGGATCCTTTCTTTGAATTCGCTCAAAAAGATCAGAGGCAGAAAAAGAAAATCAACGAAAAACAAACACAAGACAGAATAATCTTTGAATAAATATTTATTTCCAAAAAAGAAGATAAGATTTAATTGAGGGGAAGGGGTTTCTAGATGTGAAATACAAAGAGACATGGGACAAAAATTAAACGAAGATATACTTAACATGAGATGGGAACTCGAAGTTAATAAAGTTCATATATAGAGAATGATCCACCCGTGATAACTTTTGACAGTGTTCTATTAAAGTGATGGGTTTTCTTGCTAAATTCTGCTCGTCGGTTAATTTATGTAGTGTCTTCTTGTCCACTGAGGCATATCGAAACATCGATATCTTTAGTAAATGAAGGTTCTTTTTTTTTGTTTCACATTTCTTCTCAGCGACTTCACTTTCATAATTCGGCCGTTTTCTTTTTAGGTCCATCTCATCCGGCTCGTCTCCTCAAAACTAAACAGATCAACTTCTTCACATGGTTCTCCCTTCCCTTTCTCCCGAGAGGAGCATGGTTATAAGAAAGCGGTTTTTTTGGAGAGGGTTCAAGAATTCACAAAGTACTATCGCCAAAATATACATGGATTTGAAAAGGTAGAAGTTTAACAGGACGGTGTTAAAAATAGGAAAGAGAAGGGATTTCATAGCTTGTCACGTGGGTTAACATTAGGAATGGGTTTTTTTTTAGGTGTTCAAGAAGAAAATGGTAATTCCTATCCACGATTTGACTTCATGTCAGTGCACTTGCTGATAAGGTCGGGGGGGGGGGAGGCTGTTAAAACTTGTTGATAAGGTCGGGTTTGTCAGTGGTAGGGGTATATGTATGTGGGGGATATACTTAGAGGATGACAATCCAACAGAATATATGAATAACATAAATAGAAATAAGGATATAAGCTACTTTGCTAACTCATATGTCGGATTTGTTACTCTCTCACCACGGCACCAATGTATAAATATTAATTCTGTTACTCCATCATGTTATTCTTGATAGAGTCCGTCTCAGGGCAAAATGTTGAATCAAATCATGACTGTGTTAATCTCTTTTTATTCAAATTAGTCTGTCATTTTCCTTATTTCCATTTTTGTTACCTAAGCATACATATTATGTATGTCCTAGTTTGAATATAAAGTATTGTTGCTATGAATTTATATTCAAATCTAAGCGACTGTGTTCCCCAATCTGAGTACATCAATCATATCTTGACCTTTGCCATTGTTATTTTATTGCTTTTGTTTTTCCTTCTGACTTTTGTTATATTCAAACATATATATATATATACATACATACATACATACATACATACATACATACATACATACATACATTTACAGTTTGTTGTTATTTCACATCTATGATTAAGTAATTTTTTATATCTTTAAACTTAATAACTTCTAGTTCCTCGCTGAAACATAAATTACGTGGATCGTCTAAACATCTGCAGATCTTAGCCCACTTAAACTCATTAACGCCCATTGTCCTTTTTTAGGACCAGAAGGATATCTATAGTTACTCATAAACCTTGGAGTGTCTTTCAAATATTACACTTACTGTTTGATGTATATTGGCAACACTGATGTCTCAGTATATGGTGAAAATCTAGAGTGGAATGATACAATCAGTTCCATCTATTATTCAATCAAAAGTCTTTAGTAAGTAATCCTTATAACCAATCCATATTTATATATAGTACATGAATGTTCTAACTATCCTATAAAGTCAAATAAATCTTTGAAAGTAATTTTAGTATCAAATAATATCATATTCACAAAATATTTTTGGTAATAAATTAAAGAAAGATAATTTGGCCACTAATAAGTTAAGATTTTCGATTCATCTACAGAAGACCTTTTGTGATGTCATCAAGTGTGCATGGCGGCAAACAAACAAGATAACAAACAAGATCCACAAAGTTTTAGTAGTATGCCACACCTCTAGGTGTCTAGATATTCGTCTAGTAAATGACCCATGCTTTGATGGATGACATAATCATTTTGTGACATCATCCACTGTGCACGGTTATCCCCATCTCCGTGTTTGGAGACAAATCAAATAACAAGATAAACAAAAGATCCAGAGAGTTTAGTAGTATATAGATAGATATAGCAACTCACAGACAGACAGTTTCGCTGTATCACAACTCTTCAGTGTGGCTAGACAGACAAATGTTTCAAGTTGACAGTTGAAGATTCTAACTGCTACGACATCAGCACAATCCACAAGGAATGGAAATTTTAATATTTATATAAACAATAGCATCCAGCGAAAATTCTCTATTTGTTTTGTGAAGAGCTTTGCATTATCACTAATGGAAGTTGGCGATTTGACTTACCACAGTGCTCAACTCACTAAGTAGTGGAAGCATATGTAGCCAAAAACATTTTAATATGTTAACATCTATCTATCGATTGCAGTCCATTTATATCTATCTATCTATCTATCTATCTATCTATCTATCTATCTATCTATCTATCTATCTATCTATCTATCTATACAAGTCTGTCTATATCTATTCATCTGTTTTTCAAAATCGATCAGCTCGCCTTGTTAGTAACCATGAATTGCTTGCTTCATATTTATTCATGAATATTGATATAAATTCGTCGGAGAAAATCGTTTACATAGGCGAATGTAACCAGAAAATATCAATGTTTTGATACATACATACATACATACATACATACATACATACAGAAACTATTTGTATGTGGTAAAGGCTTAAATACTTCCATATGACGTTTTGCAAAAACAAAAGAGAGAGAGAGAGAGAGAGAGAGACAGAGATTTTAACACCAGAGATAGCATTAAAAATGAATAAGGAAAGATAATTGATAGGACAAAGAAGAAAGAGAAGAAAAAATTGGACTAGGGATATTACTACAGTTTAATCTTCAGCCAGCAGAGTATTGACCTTTAGTCTGATGCCCGGATTTTCCTAGCCAAATGTCTGAATTTTCCACATCTTTTGAAACTGACAGGGTCAATATGACTAATCGAATTAGCACTATATAGTATTACCCCTAATATATATATATATATATATATATATATATATATATATATATATATATATATATATATATATATATAAATAGAAATATATATATATATATAAATAGAAAACAAGAGACATCTATCAACTGTAAACATAGTAGACTTTACCTCCTTAGCAACCCACATACCCCACCTTAACCCCACACCAACCCTACTTAACTTCAAAATAAAATTAACAGTTTTTTTGTTTTTTTACAAAAATGAATGATAACATTAAACCCCCACTATACACTACCCCAAAACACACTATAACCCCCTACCCACCCACCCAAATTTACAACCCAATCCCACCCCAACAAGTCATGATGAATCTATAAATATATAACCACCCCTCTAAACTACCAATAATATCAAATCTCTACGTACTACCTATAATGCACAGCCTCAATAACCTCTCAGCCATACTACCAATTCTAACATAAACCCATAACTGGGACAGCTATCAACACTGATATCACTTAGACTAATCTAATCTCAATTACTTAACCCCTCGATCACTACCTTGAACACTTAATTATTAACTGGTACTTAGTCCTTGTCATTGGTAGTGGAATTAAAAAAGCCTACCATCACTTGTCGACTTATTTCGCCCAATGACTTCACAAGTAGCAAGATGGTAATGATGGTGATATTTATCAGTATTACTATTATTACTATTATTATTACTATTATTATTATTATTATTATTATTATTATTATTATTATTATTATTATTATTATTATTATTTTTTTTTTTTTTTTTAATACTATTATTATTATTATTATTATTGTTATTATCATTAATATTCTTACAAACTTGTTATTTCTATTTCTATTTTTATTCTAATTTTATTTATATTTATCTTTATTTTTATTTTTATTTTTATTAAGGCTTTTATATAAGGCTGTTATCACTGCGACTATCGTAGGTATGATTGGCAGGCGTTACCATTGTCATAATCGGTTTTGTTAATGATAAGACTGGTAACACCAGAAAACTTCTCTTATAAAATGATTCCACTAGTATTGATCTCGGTATAATATAATCACAATTTAAAAAAATATAATCACAACAAAATTCACTACAAATAATAAACAAAACATTAAAATAAAATAAATAAAATGCAAAAGTAGCAATTACTACCCTAAATTAAAATTATCAAACATTTTTATCCACATGATAATTACTTATTAGAATTAAACTAAAATAAGAATGACGGTTGTAATCATAATTTTATTCTCATTTTAAATTTAACTCACTCTGGCCGTCGCCCCATCTCCCTCCTCCCACCCCGGCCGAGATTGAGATCGTCACAGCACTGACACGTGAAAAACCTCCCACGTAATAATTTGAAACACGACTTGTTGGGGTCCTCCCCCCTCCCCTCTCATGTCCCATGTCGCCGTTATAGACAAAGCCCCAACTCTATCCCCCTCCCCCTCCAATGTATTTTCAATTTTCAATCTCCCGTTAGAGTGAAGTTGAAATTTTATGCCATTTGAATTCCTTTCGCCGGCCCGATGAGTTGGTCGCTATTCGCACCAATGAAACAAAACTTGTTTTGTCGCAACTAATGGAATAAAATCAAAATATATATATATATATATATATATATATATATATATATATATATATATATATGGTACACGTGTTGTATTAGTTTCTGTAGATGTAGATCTGTTTTCTTTGGTCTGAAGAGGTTGACTTTCTGTGAAGAGTACAACCGAAACATGTATGCACATATGTAACCAATAATGTTTCTATAAATTAAAATCTCTATATATATACATGATAATGGATACCTCATATAAGCGTGCCTGTGCATGTAATAGTGAGGTCAGGGTTGCGTGATCTTCAACCATTCCTCTCCTGAGTCTACACTGCCTGATTCCAATGGCAAGGAAAAGTCCAGGACGATTGGAGACAATGCTGGTATTCCTAAATGGTCACCCATTTTAGTACTCACTAGGCCCAATGTCGCTTAACTTTGGTGATGTAACGGTAACAGGTGTGTCAACGTGATTATGCTGTATATATATATATATATATATATGCAAACATTGTTAAAAATAACAGAATTCGTTTGTTCAATTATACCTTTTTTAATTTTCAATTTTTCTGATGGTCTTTTTTGTATTAAAATCCAAAAAATTAATAAATGTTCCATAGGTTTCATGAACGTTTTCGATTTTTCGTCGAACCATCCTATAGTCATACTCCTATGCTGATGAGTCTTGATTGAAAAGAGACGAAACGTATACGTCCATAGATAAATAAACAATAACAAATATTTATATATATATATATATATATATATATATATATATATATATATATATAATAAGAAGTAGTTTGCTTGAAGCATTGTGTGTAATACGTATATAGAGGAGTATTAGAAGGCTATCACAATGCAATTTTTTTTCCGACATTTTTTCCATTTCTTGCATTGTGATAGCCTTCTGATACTCCTCTCTCTCTCTCTCTCTCTCTCTATATATATATATATATATATATATATATACAGAGAGGGGGAGAGAGAGAGAGAAGAGGGCACACATCCTTAGGAAAACGGTTTCTGAATTGTATTATAAAATTTTGAAAAAAGAACAAGAAACGTTTTTTTTGTTTATATATATATATATATATATATATATATATATACAGCTGATTATCCCCGTGTTAATATTAGACGCTTAAGGTCTCCTGTTTTTGTTTCACTCTTAGATACTTAACCCCCCCCCCTTTTTATTTTTTTATTTACTTATTTTTTTTATTTATTAATTTTCCAACGAATGTTAAGTCTGCAATATCTTGGATTAAGTTAGTTTCTATGGGAATTTAAACTGCATTTTACTTTTTTTTTTTAAATGACTCAAAACTTCTTTAGACTATATATATATATATATATATATATATATATATATATATATATATGATAATTTTATTTACACAGACATGTACAAAATCTGCGACACTGGCATGTCGATGTTATCGATCAACAGTTACTATAAACTGAGATCTCATCAGGCAGAGTTAGAATCCGATCTTAACCTCAGATCATATTTGGATTCTCTCCAAATATGATCTGAGGTTAAGATCGGATTCTAACTCTGCCTGATGAGATCTCAGTTTATAGTAACTGTTGATCGATAACATCGACATGCCAGTGTCGCAGATTTTGTACATGTCTGTGTAAATAAAATTATCATATATAAAGCTCTGTTTTGATATTGAGCACTTTTTATAAACCCGGTTAAAATTCTCTGGATTACCACCCTGTGGATATTTTTCACCTGGATTATTACCATTATTATTATATATATATATATATATATATATATATTTATTTATTAAATGAATAAAATTATTTCATAAATATATATTTTTTCATAAATATGTCATATATATATATATATATATATATATATATATATATATATATATGTGTGTGTGTGTTATATATATACACACCAAATGTTGATGTAAAGAAAATCCCAGTTTCCACAATCGTTCACCTCGAACTGTGCAGCTGCTATTGTTCAGAAGCACGAATTCAACCCCATAAGTCAACTACAAATAGACAGAAACTTATAATGCTAAAAAATCATTGTAAGACTAATAGATGAAGCAAAGAGAAAGTATACAGAGATGACCAGAAAACGCATTCAGTCATAGAAACTAGGTACCCGTGATTTCTGGATTTCTTCAATAGTGTGGTGAATAATGGGCAATCAACAATTCCCTCACTATCCAACCACAGTGATGTCGTTTGCACGACAACTGATAAGGCTGAAGTACTTGCCCAGCATTTTGCCTTTAACTCCACTTTGGACTCCACAAACCACTCCCTCACAAATTTTCCATTGCGGACTGAGCCACACTTGATGACCTGACCATCACCCCATCTCATGTCCGAGACATTATAAAAAACCTTGACAACTCCAAAGTATGTGGACCTGATCTTATACCAGTAATAGTAATAAAGAAATGCTCTGCTGAACTGGCTCTTGTTCTCTCCAAACTCTACAACAAATGCCTTGCCGAATCTTGCTTCCTTGATAGCTAGAAAATTGTCTCTGTGGTACCAGTCTTCAAGAATTCTGGAGATAGAACTGATCCTCAGAATTATCGCCTCATGAGTCTATTCCCGCTCTTCGCTAAAATCGTTGAATCCATCTAGCGACAATCACCTCGTTAAAGCTAAACTTCTTTCTAACCATCAGTATAGATTTAGGCAAGCACAGTCTACTGCAGATATCCTAACGGTCATCTCTGAACGCATATATACTATACATTGAACAAGGCAGGTGAAGCTAGGGCGGTAGCGCTTGATATATCCAAAACCTTTGACATGCTCTGACGTAAAAGTTTTCTCATAAAAATTAATTCATATGGTATTATTGGACAAATATTTAATATAATTAGATCCTTACTAACATAAAGAAAGGTCCAGGTTGTACTCGATAGCCGTTCATCCAAACAACATGACATACATGCAGGTGTACCTTAGGGATCGATCCTTGGACCTATATTGTTCCTGATTTTCATAAACGACCTCCCTGAGGAGAGTTCAGGCTGTGAGCTGTGAGAAGTTAGAACTTCTCACAGTCTGAACTTTCCTCCAGCGCTCACAATAGCCATGGCTACTACTTTCCTTCATCTCTCCATCATGTCAACACCAAATTTCGATGTACTTGCATGACATTTTTCTTAAAATTATCATCCTGAGGAAGTCTTACAATAAAGACGAAACGTTGATGAATATCTAAAAAATATCTCTTGGTTTTTCCTTTTTCATTTCCCATTACGTCGGATTACTCTCATCCTTCCTTTCTCATATATATATGAGGATAAACTACAAAATATATCATAAAATGAAATGTCGTGGAGACAAAATGTATGAAAGACAGAATGGAAGAACAATTAAACATGTTTGTTTTTATTTTTCCTATGTTTAATTGCTTTTGCCATTCTGTCTTTCATATATATCCTTGTCAAAGTTAGCCATGCTGATGACGGCTGTGAGCCAGAAACACGTGTCTATGGATTAATTTTATGTACGCATAAAAGTAACAAATATATATATATATATTTACGAAAAATATATCCTATAAAGTTAAGGGCGACTAATAATGCCATTTTCTGCATCTTTATCGCTTAGGAAGTGGAGCAATTCATATAATAGTATATTACCAAAAGCAACAAACGCGACAATCACCAACGAAAACAATTACATTAAAATACATTATATATATATATATATATATATATATATATATATATATATATATATATGATAATTTTATTTACACAGACATGTACAAAATCTGCGACACTGGCATGTCGATGTTATCGATCAACAGTTACTATAAACTGAGATCTCATCAGGCAGAGTTAGAATCCGATCTTAACCTAAGATCATATTTGGAGAGAACCCAATAAAGCTCTATTTTGATATTGAGCACTTTTTATAAACCCGGTTAAAATTCTCTGGATTACCACCCTGTGGATATTTTTCACCTGGATTATTACCATTATTATATATATATATATATATATATATATATATATATATATATATATATATATATATATATATATATATATATGTGTGTGTGTGTGTGTGTGTGTGTTTGTCTGTCTGTAGATGGCCATAACATCAAATAAGTAATTTCACAAAAACATTACAATACCTATTTGTTTAATTGATATTATTATTATTATTATTATTATTATTATTATTATTATTATTATTATTATTATTATTATTATTATTATTATTATTATTCGTTGTTAGATTACACATGTTTATTCTCATTTTTTTTATTATTCTTATTTTATTATATTTTGGTATCTCTTATTTCAGAATTGAAGTAATTTAATATTACTCGCGGACTTTTGTTGGTTTCTTAGAGATTCTCATGAGATAGATTAATTATATAATCCCACGATCTAATAATATGAAGTCGGTTTCCCCCTCACCGTACTTTTGGGATCAATAGCTTTTTTGACTACAAGCTACATAAAACATATGTTTCATCAGTCATGAAAGGCAATATTGGTCTGTGTTGTTAAAAATAAAAAAAATATTTTCAATCGATTTTAGCGATTTTTATATTTAATCCTGATCAATATTTTATTTTTTATTAGTCATGAATAAAAAAGGGCAGAGGAGTTCTTATCCTCACAGTCAGAAGTCCTAATACTGTTATCCATCTCACTGGATACTAATTTAATAGAAGATAATTTCTCAGATGAAATAGAAAGAAAGTCTTGATTTGTCCTTTTTGCTTTCTTTCTCTCCTTTCTATCATTGCCTTTGGCCAACCGACTTTCGACTCTAAAGAGAGAGAGAGAGAGAGAGAGAGAGAGAGAGAGAGAGAGAGAGGGGGGGAGGTGAGAATAAAAGGTCCGGTTTATGTATATTTACCGTGTCATAATTTCGTACATGTCGCCATATTTCAATTGGTTAGCTTACCGTACTTAGATCCTTTAAATCGGGTGTAACACTGTTTTAGTTGAGAAAATAGTGCCATCCCCATCAATTTTCAGTACCACAGTGCCAAAGTGACGAGAGTCTTTGGAACTGATATAACAATGGTGCCACAGGACTATCATTCCCTTCAACGTCTGCAAAATGTAATAGCTTTCACAACCGTCTGTGAATAAGTGTATATACTATTAAAACTCTGATTATGTTGTTTGTTACCGTGTACATTTTACATCTGCCCATGAATGTTTTAGATGGTGGGAGGAAGGGCAAATAACGTAAATAAAGGATGAATGATAGGAGAAGTAGTGGAAGGAGGCGGATGGCCTAAATAATTGAAAGAGAGAGGAAAGAAGAAAAGGGAGGAGAAAAGATATAGAGGAAAAAGAGAGCAGAGAGAGGAGAACAGAAAGAGAAGGTGAGAGAAGAGGGGAGGAGAGAAAGGGGAGGAGAGAGAGAGGGGAGGAGAGAGAGGGGAGGAGGGAGAGGTTCTATTATAACATCATAAGAGAGTTTCATACATATTTTCATGTTTGTTTGAAAGCAGCAACAGCACCTCTTAAAATCCAACCTTTCCTATACTATTAAAACTCCGATTCTGTTGTTTGTCATCTTGCTTGCTTGTTTGTCACCGTGCACACTTTTTCATCTACATATTAATGTCTTAGATGGCAAATGAGATAAATAATTAAAAGAGAGAGAGAAAGAAGCGATAGAGAAAGAGAGAGAAAAAATAAGAGAGAGAAAAGCAGAGAAAAAAGAGAGATTCATAAATATGTTTATGCTTTTTTTAAAATGGAAATCGCTTCAGACAAGGCATGAAGCCACTTGATGTAAGGAGCTAACAAAAAAATACTACTTCAATGTCAAAAACTAGCCAACAATACGTGTTAGATGGATAGATTCCGATACAGAAAACAGCAATTCTTCTTCCTTTTTCAGAAACGTCGCTCATGGAATGTGAGGACTAAAGGATAAAATAATGGAAACGAGAGTTACGAGTAAGTAAACCGAAAGTTCACTTTCTACTCTCGTTTGTTTGAAAGCGGCAGCAGCCGTAACTGCTGATCTAGATTTTACTAAAAGTTTGTGAAAGTGTATTTTTGTTTGAAAGCAGTATCAGCACCCACCTAAAATCCAAACCTTCGTTCCTGTGGTATCGGATGGTGGCAACGTAGCAGTGTTAAACTTACCCAGTTAACAGAGCTTTGGTAAAAATCCAGAAAAAGTTAGCATGAGGATCCATTGTCTTCTGGTTGCATTTCTCGTTGCATGTGGCAAGCATAGACATGTCAGGAGCGGAACCGGAAATCCGTGGAGTGATGGTAAAAACGCTGCTTCTTCTTTCTTTTTTTTTTTTTTACTAAAGAGTCACCACTTATCAAGGCCCAAAGGCTACTCGACGATAAGGGTTAATGAGTGTCAGGTGGTGGTGAGACAACATTGTGATGTTTGGTAATAATAATAGTGGAAGTTGGTCAGAATTTGATTATTTAAAAGGACGACTAACAAGAATTTGTTTATATTGGACTTGAAAACGACCGTGTTGTAGTCAGTAGGGAAGCAGCCCCGCGGTATTGTGTTCCACCGACGGCTAGTTCTAGAAAATAAACTTTGCTTATGGAAGTTTCGGTCAGTTTTAGACAAAGAGAGAAAGAGAAATTTGCACATGTACAACTGCTATTCCATTGTGTGTTCTGGCCCAAACCTTCCCCGACTTTGTGTGCAACCGCTGGTCCTTGCTTCTCTGTGTGTCAGGGGTAAACACACTGCAATCTTGCAGACATAACAAATAGGTGACTTCATGCAGACTAGATAATCCTGAGGCACAATTCCGTGGGCTCTATACAAAAGTACGGATTGCTTCCCTCCTCCTCCTCCTCATCCTCCTTCTCATTCTCCTCCTCATTCCCCTCTCCCCCACAACAACAACAATAACAATAGAAACAACAGCAGCATCAGTATCTGCAACTTGGAATTTCCAAATATTTATGAATACATTTTAGTATTTCCAAACATTTAATAATTTATACAGCAAATACTGATCCAACGGGTCAGAGGCGGTCTTGTGTCATTATGACAGTAATCATCTTATAATGATTTCACTTCCTGATCGATTAGGTCTCGTGAGAAAATGTTAATCTCGAATTTGTGTCACGAAGAATGCGCCTTGAGTGTGAGAAACTGGGGTTTATGACATTTCTGAAATCTTTAAGTCTACCAAATGTGTCATTTCTTGTTTGAAGACCGACGCAATTGAATAAGTTCGAAAGAGGATTAGCTGGAACGGATATCCTTAAGATGTGTCCAATTAATCTGCACCTTTGGCCATTAAAATGCGACGTCAAATTGAAGCGTAAGCGGCCGACGGACAGAACCTCTCATCGAGATGCTTGGGCGTATCTATAGAAAAAATACGCGAAGTGAGAAAGAAAAAAAGGGGGGGGGAATAACAGAAAAGGAAGTAAGAAGGAAAAGATTAAAAAGAAGAAGATAAAGAGAAATATGAAAAGAAATGAGACACAAATAAGTTATCAAAAAAAGAAAGAAACAAGGAGAGCTCCATTCTTAAGATGTGTCAATTCAGTCTACGCGTTTAGCGATGCAAATTCGATTTCAAATGGCAGTGTGAAAGACAGACGGATTGATCGATAAAGGTTCTTATTGAGATTCGAGAGGTGACGGTGGCTAAGTGGGTGTGCCAAGTTCGAACCCGGTTCGTTCCACAGAAACACTTTCACTTAGGATGTTGGCA
This sequence comes from Sepiola atlantica, assembly GCA_963556195.1. NCBI lineage: Eukaryota > Metazoa > Mollusca > Cephalopoda > Sepiida > Sepiolidae > Sepiola > Sepiola atlantica. Next base: position 19,094,863 of record OY744516.1, on the reverse strand, counting down.
ACCTTCATGTGGCCCCTCCTGTAAGTACCCGAGGTCTTTTTAGCAAATAATTCTAACTAGAAATATATCGGAGAAACTAATGTCAACAATAGAATCATGTGATTCATACGAAATGAATGAAACGGTGGTTATGTGGATATCGACACGGACTGAAGACCTGGGTGTTCCAAGTTCGAATCCAGTCGGTTCCACAGTACCACTTTCACTTAGGGATGTTGGCAACCTTCTCGTGGTCCTGCCCGTAAGTACCCAATGTCTTTCCAGAAAGATTTCTAACTAGAAAAACATTGCGGAAACTAATGCCAACAGCAGAATCATCTGATTCACACGAAAGAAGAAGAATGCATTGAGATGCGTCGAAAAGTTATTTTCTACGTTTTTCATATTTTTCTTTCTTTTTTCTTTTCTTTTTTCTTTTCTTTTTTCTTATTTTCTTTCATTTGTTTTTCATTCATTCTTGCTTCATTCTTCTGTTCTTTTTCCCTTCTTTTCTTTCATTCATTTACTTATTCGTTTTTCTTTCTTAATTCGCTTCTTTCTTTCTTCTGTTCTTTCATTCGTTCTTCATTTATTTTTTCTTTTTACCTATTTTTCATTCGATTTTCGTTAACGTTTTCTTTATTTATTTATCCATTACTTCTTTCTTCTTTCTTTCTTCTTTCATTTTCTCCTTTCCTTTCGTTCGTTCCTCATTTATTCATTATTTATTTCTTATTTCGTTTCATTATTTCTTTCTTTTATTTTATTTATTCTTTATTCATTTCTTCTTTCTTTCTTCTTCTTTTTCCTTCCTTCGTTCTTCTCATATTTTCTCATTATTTTGTCTTTCCTCTTTCGAAATCCCTTATTTTCCCTCTTGCTTCCTTCGACCAATAATTCAGAAATTCCCTGAAGATATGAAGAATCTTACGCTTTACTGCATGTTCAAA
>OY744516.1:18996434-19078934 GCA_963556195.1 Sepiola atlantica | reverse complement strand
CATTGCCTTGCCTGGATTTTGTCACACCTTTATGTATTGATTTACTCCTCTCCAGGAGTTAGGCACAAGGCCAGTTTTTATCTTACTCCCACAAGTAAGATGTGACCCAAGATCGGGTAGAGAAAGTGGGGTTAAAAAATTGCCTGAGCAGCCCCGTCGGCATTCCCCGGTAGGGGCGCCTCAGGCAGTAAGCAATAAACTTACTCCTCCCCAAAGAGGGGAGGCGAAGCCTGGAAGGGTGGACCTCCTAGAAATACACAGGACAGACCCATAGACCGGCGTAAATCAAGCCCTGAAGGCCAAGACAATACCAGTCTATGGGGTGCAGTGTCCATCGGAACAGATACTATACTTATGTAGCTTGTAAACAAATTTCGTTGTATGGACAAAGTCAGAATGCCTGCTATGTTCCTTCCTGCTAGCCACTACTTCCACATCTCCATTGCAATTCTCCAGCTCAGATCTCACTACCTTCAAGTTATTCAAGGAGCATTGAGCTGCAGCTAAGATTTCTGAAGTTTTGAATCTGGTAGGGATCATGATGATGCAGATCATTCTCTTCCAATATTCCCACGCTTTCCAGTCTTCTGTTCAGTCTCCAGCTCTCAAACCAACCAATCGTAGACAGAAACGCTATCCATTGCACTTTTCTGCTATTAACTACTTCAAATGGTTCTGAAAAGAAAGAATATTAAAAAATTAATAGATTTGTGTCAAACCCCTTGCACGTGTGGCAGCAAGACTCATTTCCGTGTCAGACCATCAGGAAAACTTAGAAGTGTCTGTCTGAGATTTTGAACGACTTCATCAGTCCGAACATATTTCTTACTCCCTACCTCCAACTTGCCTGATTGCAACCTGATGGACTATTTTATTTATGGAAATCGCTCCAGACAAGTCATGAAGCCACTTGATGTAATGAGCTAACAAGAACAAATAGGATTATATTAAAGACAGGAGATGCCACTTGGCCTTAGTTTTGAAAAGACCAAGGTTATAGGTAGGAGGAAAACAGTCAGCAGGAAGAGAGTTCCACAAGCTTACAGTTCTTGGAAAGAAGCTACTGGAATAAGAAACTGTATTACAATGAGGTATCAACACAGCAAATTGATGGAGACCACTAAACCAACGAGTCAAACGAGCTGGAACAAAAGAAGCGGGGAATCGATCACATAATTTTGAAGAACACATGCCATAATAGTATTTATAGAAAAGACTGAGACTAGCAACATCACCTCCATGAGAGAGAGGGTGGTAGAGAACAAGAAAGGGTAGGGCAAATCAAATTACAGATACATTTCTGCACCTTATTCAGAACCCTCAAAGGGGACAGAGATTCATCAGCCCAAATATGACAACAGTACTCCATACATGGTCTGATTGTAGATTTGTAGAGATAGAGAATAGCCTCAGGTGTGAGAAAGTGTTTGGAGCGATAGAGAGAACCGACTTTACGAGAAGCAGAAAGGGCAATGGATCTAATGTATGAACTTCAAGAAAGATTTGATGAGAGAGAAAGACCAAGAAGTTTCAATGTTGATTTCTCCTCAAGAGCAGAGCACACCATGAGAATCTCAGGAATATAATTATGTGTGGGGCACATGTGAGAAAGACACCAACCGCACTGCCTGCAACATCAAAAGCAGGCTGATTGTGAGGATCAAACTGGTATTAAGGTTTTATTCTAAAGAACAACATGAAGGCTATGTGCACAAGGTTCAGGTCCCACCTGGAGGTTATGGTGAAGGCTCAGGGCAGCTTCTTCGAGTGAGCTGTATTCTAAAAGATTCACCTTGAATTTTGAAAATACATCAATTATTGGCCAAGATATGACGTTGGTTTCTTTTCTTTTTTAAAAAGTGTAAATTTTATCTTGAACACCCTATATATATATATATATATATATATATATATATATATATATATATATATATATATATGTAGAAGGATGAAAAGGAATTAGAAAAGCAAAAGTTAAATCGTTTCTCTATTCAGTTGCTCAGAGCAAGGTATATTCCGCAAAAAGGCAATTTATTCAAGACCTACCTATGTACATTTCACTTTCTCCACTGGACTTTTTGACACCGGACTTTTTTGCAATCGGACATTTGCTTGCATTCGGGCAGAGTTTTGCCTAGTGTTTTTTCCCTACAATTTTTATTTTACTTTTTCAAATTTTAAATCTTGGCCTTTGCCAACTTATCTATCCCAGCGATTTCCTCTGATGATAAGATTTTGATCTTTGAAAAGCCTGGCTTAAGGAAGAATTTAACTTAAATAAATTGCCTTTTTGCGGAATATACCTTGCTCTGAGCAACTGAATAGAAAAACGATTTGACTTTTGCTTTTCTAATTCCTTTTCATTCTTCTACATATCTACTCTATCCTGGATATTGAGCTGTATACTTTTCACAATAGGTTTTACCTTTCCTAAAAGTTCGCTTTTAGGTCACCACTTTACATATATATATATATATATATATATATATATATATATATATATATATATATATATATATATATATATATATATTCAGATCAACATGGTATCTTAGGTTTCAAGCTGGAAGAGCATTACCAGGCAAAAACATACTTGGTTTTATTAAGTTTTAATTATAAACCACTCACTGGTTTTCTTCAGCCACTTCCCTATAGATCAAATATGGCTGAAGAAAGCCAGTGAGTTGTTTATAATTAAAACTCAAGAAAACACAGTATTTTTTTTTCGTCTGTGCTCGTTCTCCCAGTTTGAAACCTAAGGTTCCATGTTGATCTGAACTTTTGCAATATTATAAATAAATATTACACTCTTATTATTAAATAATCGAGCAATAAGTACGTCTATGCACTCAGAGAGAGCATAATTTTGCTAATAAGAATAATATAGAAGTAAAGGAACTTACTATTTTGCTACATAATAATAATAATAATCATAATAATAATAATAATAATAATAATAATAATAATAAGAAGAAGAAGAATAAAAAGAAGAAGAAGAAGAAGAAGAAGAGGGAATTTGCTCGAATGCAGGAAACAAACCCACATATACTGCGAACGCTAACCAGTCACATGAAAGTTGCAATAGAAAGAAAAACAAACACATAGAAAAAACACCACCACATAAACCCAAGGGAACTGAAACTATGAAGATAACAGTCTCGATTGATACAACACAAAATAGCCGTGAAGAGTCAAGGAGGATGGAAAGACCGAGAAGGGAGAGCACTAACCAAACCTCCATACATATAGAAAGGATAGGAAGGAACTGATATGGAATTGACACCTCATCTCTCTGTTTTAATGGGTGACAGCACATTTTTAATGACGTCATCCACTCTCCATCATTATCCACACATCTGCAAAGGGACGAGCAAGATAACAAGATCCACAGAGTTTTAGTAATATACTAGACCCTCGTGGGTCTAGAGGGTTCGTCTAGTAAACGATCAGTGACCCTTCATAAAGGACCCTCCTCTCTGGTTTGATGGATGACATCATCATTTTGGGACGTTATCCACTGTGTACGGTTATCTCCCGTTTAAATGGATGACATAATCCTTGAGTAATGCCATCCATAGTGCAAGCTTATCCCCATCTCTGTTTTAATTGATGACGTCACAAAACTATGTTCAGGATCCTGTTTGTTATTCGCCAAAACTCGCGGGAACAAAGCCTCTGCCTAGCCACTCACGATTTAATAAATTGAGCATAGGACTCTTTCGCATTTTCTATAACCTTTTGCAGTGGTTGCAGGCAGTCCTAAAGGCTTTAGTTTCACCAAATCTATTTCGTTAAAAGCAATTGAAATAGTGATTTCTGTGAGCAATGATGGTGACACATTCAGAGGTCTACCACGGCTGGCTGTTTGGTTTCTGTTGGAATTTATTGGGGGGGGGGGGGTAGGAAACTCTCAATATGAACATTTGACTAGTCAGTTCAATCGGATGCGACACAGGACATATTCTTTTCAAAAATGGAATGCAGAGGAATTTCTGATATGAAAGATCTGAGGCTGTTTCAGTCCGCCATTGTGTATCGATACACTTTGCGATAGAAAGGACATAAGAGGTCTTATGCCACTTTGTTTTGATCTTAATTGAGACAACTGAGTGATCAGAAGATTCCAGCAGAGACAGAAGAGTGGATGAGCACTGTTCAGAACAAGTTGTCAGGAAAAGATCAAGTAGATTTGCATATAGTAGTAAATAAATGCTCTGCTGAGCTTGCCCCTGTCCTCTCCAAACTTTACAACAAATGCCTTACCGGATCTTGCTTCCCTGATAGCTGGAAAATTGCCTGTGTGGTACCAGTGTTCAAGAATTATACTGATAGAACTGACCCGCAAAATTATCGCCTTATCAGTCTCCCTTCTGCTCTTCGCTGACATCTTTGAATCATTAATCAATCTAGGGATAGTTCACCACCTCGTTAATACTAAACCTCTTTCTGATCATCAGTTAGATTTAGGCAAGCATGTTCTACTATGGATATCCTAACGGTCATCTCTGAACGCATATACAATACACTGGACAAGGCAGGTGAAGCTAGGGTGGTAGCACGATATACCAAAAGCCTTTGACAGGGTCTGGCATGATCGTCTGCTTATGAAAATTAATTCCTATGGTATTACTGGAAAATATTTAATATAATCAGATCCTTCATAGCCAAAAGAAAGATTCAGGTTGTCCTCAATGGCCATGCATCCAAACATGACATTAATGCGGGTGTACCCCAGGGTTCGATCCTTGGACCTTTATTATTCCTGATCTTCATAAATGATCTCCCTGATGAAATTGTGTCAGAGATGGGTATATTTGCTGATGACACCACACTCTATTCTCGATATGTGGGAAAAAGGACCGTGCATATATCCAAGGTAATGCTTGAATCCTTAAAAAATGACCTCCAGTCTGTAGTTGAATGGGAACATAAATGGATGGTACCATTTAATACTACTAAGACAAAGTTCATTTCCTGTAACAATTATAAGACAAAGTTCATTTCCTGTAACAATTATAAGACAGAGTTCATTTCCTGTAACAATTATAAGACAGAGTTCATTTCCTGTAACAATTATAAGACAGAGTTCATTTCCTGTAACAATTATAAGACAAAGTTCATTTCCTGTAACAATTATAAGACAAAGTTCATTTCCTGTAACAATTATAAGACAAAGTTCATTTCCTGTAACAATTATAAGACAAAGTTCATTTCCTGTAACAATTATAAGACAAAGTTCATTTCCTGTAACAATTATAAGACAAAGTTCATTTCCTGTAACAATTATAAGACAAAGTTCATTTCCTGTAACAATTATAAGACAGACTTCATTTCCTGTAACAATTATAAGACAAAGTTCATTTCCTGTAACAATTATAAGACAGAGTTCATTTCCTGTAACAATTATAAGACAAAGTTCATTTCCTGTAACAATTATAAGACAGAGTTCATTTCCTGTAACAATTATAAGACAGAGTTCATTTCCTGTAACAATTATAAGACAAAGTTCATTTCCTGTAACAATTATAAGACAGAGTTCATTTCCTGTAACAATTATAAGACAAAGTTCATTTCCTGTAACAATTATAAGACAGAGTTCATTTCCTGTAACAATTATAAGACAGAGTTCATTTCCTGTAACAATTATAAGACAGAGTTCATTTCCTGTAACAATTATAAGACAGAGTTCATTTCCTGTAACAATTATAAGACAAAGTTCATTTCCTGTAACAATTATAAGACAAAGTTCATTTCCTGTAACAATTATAAGACAGAGTTCATTTCCTGTAACAATTATAAGACAAAGTTCATTTCCTGTAACAATTATAAGACAGAGTTCATTTCCTGTAACAATTATAAGACAAAGTTCATTTCCTGTAACAATTATAAGACAGAGTTCATTTCCTGTAACAATTATAAGACAAAGTTCATTTCCTGTAACAATTATAAGACAAAGTTCATTTCCTGTAACAATTATAAGACAGAGTTTATTTCCTGTAACAATTATAAGACAAAGTTCATTTCCTGTAACAATTATAAGACAAAGTTCATTTCCTGTAACAATTATAAGAAACCTTTTCAACTACAAATTGTCATGACTAACCGAGAGTCAAATACTCAAACTCTTTGACCTAACATTCACAGATAATATGAATTGGAACAAATACATAGAAGATACGGCCATGTCTGCTGCAAAGATAGAGAGCTCCTTCCACCGTGCTAGAAAACTTCTCACACCTGCTAGTATTCTATATCTCTATAAAGCGACTATTCGTCGATGCATGGAGTATTGTTGTCATATCTGGGCTGGTACACATGCCACTAGTCCCTCCCTTTTAGACAGGTTTCAAAAAAGAGTCTCTAATAGGTCCCTCACTGTCTACCAAGCTCCAACCCCTGTCCCATCGCCACAATGTTGCATTCCTATGCCTGTTTTACAAGTTCAATGGAATGTGCTCTGATAGAACCAGCTACTCTGGTGCTCCCTCGATATAAATACACCTGATCAACCCAACAATCAGCTAAATCCCACCCCTTCACTGTTGAGATTCTCAGATGCCGGAAGGCTTTCTACTCTAATAGCTTCTTTCCTCGAATGGCTAGCTTTTTAAATTCTCTCCTTGCTCCCTGTTTACCTGACTAAACTAACATGCAGAAATTTAAATGTAATGTGAACAAACATCTCACTGCAAAACTCCCTACAGCCTATAGATATGACCCTAATTCACAGTAGCCCCTTATGTCCCAGTGGTATGCGAATATGTTTGCAAACAATCTGTTTTAGATTATAAGCAAGGGGAATATCGTGACGAAACATCCCTTCATCATCTGTCTTGTTTGAGTGGACTCGCCATTCAACATTGTGAACATTAAAGTCACCACTGACACGAATTCTACCAGAAAGGTAAACAGACAAGATACGGTCAATTTTCTCAGAGATGCTTTCAAAGATAGTAACTCCATCATCGTGAGGACGATAGAGAGCAAAGATAGTAACTCCATCATCGTGAGGACGATAGAGAGCAAAGATAGTAACTCCATCATCGTGAGGACGATAGAGAGCAAAGATAGTAACTCCATCATCGTGAGGACGATAGAGAGCAAAGATAGTAACTCCATCATCGTGAGGACGATAGAGAGCAAAGATAGTAACTCCATCATCGTGAGGACGATAGAGAGCAAAGATAGTAACTCCATCATCGTGAGGACGATAGAGAGCAAAGATAGTAACTCCATCATCGTGAGGACGATAGAGAGCAAAGATAGTAACTCCATCATCGTGAGGACGATAGAGAGCAAAGATAGTAACTCCATCATCGTGAGGACGATAGAGAGCAAAGATAGTAACTCCATCATCGTGAGGACGATAGAGAGCAAAGATAGTAACTCCATCATCGTGAGGACGATAGAGAGCAAAGATAGTAACTCCATCATCGTGAGGACGATAGAGAGCAAAGATAGTAACTCCATCATCGTGAGGACGATAGAGAGCAAAGATAGTAACTCCATCATCGTGAGGACGATAGAGAGCAAAGATAGTAACTCCATCATCGTGAGGACGATAGAGAGCAAAGATAGTAACTCCATCATCGTGAGGACGATAGAGAGCAAAGATAGTAACTCCATCATCGTGAGGACGATAGAGAGCAAAGATAGTAACTCCATCATCGTGAGGACGATAGAGAGCAAAGATAGTAACTCCATCATCGTGAGGACGATAGAGAGCAAAGATAGTAACTCCATCATCGTGAGGACGATAGAGAGCAAAGATAGTAACTCCATCATCGTGAGGACGATAGAGAGCAAAGATAGTAACTCCATCATCGTGAGGACGATAGAGAGCAAAGATAGTAACTCCATCATCGTGAGGACGATAGAGAGCAAAGATAGTAACTCCATCATCGTGAGGACGATAGAGAGCAAAGATAGTAACTCCATCATCGTGAGGACGATAGAGAGCAAAGATAGTAACTCCATCATCGTGAGGACGATAGAGAGCAAAGATAGTAACTCCATCATCGTGAGGACGATAGAGAGCAAAGATAGTAACTCCATCATCGTGAGGACGATAGAGAGCAAAGATAGTAACTCCATCATCGTGAGGACGATAGAGAGCAAAGATAGTAACTCCATCATCGTGAGGACGATAGAGAGCAAAGATAGTAACTCCATCATCGTGAGGACGATAGAGAGCAAAGATAGTAACTCCATCATCGTGAGGACGATAGAGAGCAAAGATAGTAACTCCATCATCGTGAGGACGATAGAGAGCAAAGATAGTAACTCCATCATCGTGAGGACGATAGAGAGCAAAGATAGTAACTCCATCATCGTGAGGACGATAGAGAGCAAAGATAAATGTGATTAAGTGCTACAGTAAAACACATATAGGGCAATTTAGGGTCTTCATTGGAGATGTCCTTTCCACATAATAATCCGTCCCTAATGACGATCTTGAGGGTCAGGTTTACATGCCATGTTCGAATACTTTTTAATCATGAAATCATTGGTAGAAGCTGATGGGCTAATGCCAGTTTCGCACAGAAATAGGTTTGGTCTTCTGTAATTGGATTTCAACCTCTGGAAGGTTTGAACGCAGACCCCTAATGTTGGAAAAGGAGACCTTATAGTAGGGATCAACGTTAGAAGTTTGGGAATTGGGTTTAAGCTTATATTTTGTTGTAGAACTTTTCATGTTTGGATTGGAAAAATTTGTGGAAGAGATTGATAGATGAATTCAGAGACGACACACAGAGAATGATTAAAAATAGATTTCTTTGTCAATCATTGAAGAAAGAAAAGCCGTAGCAGTACTCACTAATATGGCATCGAGAGGCTCCACCAGAAACTACTCATGGTCCAGACTCCGTTCACCAAATGGCAGTACAGCAGCCCCGGTATTATGCACCTGTTGATAGGACAGCTTCCTTAAGAGTTACCCTAAGGTTCGAATCCTTAGACTATCATGCAGATAACGTTAGTCCAGATAAAACGTTTCCCTCTAGCAGCCTTATTAGTGACATGGCAACAAATATAGAGGAAAGAAGATGTACTCAAGTCATCTTCATGTACGGCTAACACTAACCAACAGCCGACCCAAGGAACAGCATTTTATTCTCCTTTTGTCAGAAATATCGCTCTTGGAAGGTGAGGACTAAGAAACAGCGTGGGGAAAGCAAGAGTTACGGGGTCTTTGAAAGTACATCCACAGTGCATTGTCTACTTTCCATTGTTATCCAATGCCCAGCTGTTGTTTATTTTGCGATTATTTAAACGTCAAATGATTCTTAATGATTATTTTTGGTTTTAGCCTTCAGTTTCACCTGTAAAAATTGCATTTCTTGTTAAAAAGGATAAACATGAAGACCAGAGTGAGACAGATGAGAAAAGACAGGAGTTGTCTTTGGGAGAAAAGCAAGACATTTTGACGTTGAGAAACGATAGAAAATATATCAGAGCCATTGTGCAAACATTGGGTAGAGCCGTGGCTGTCGTAAAATAATAACTCAGGCCAGTGCACTAATTTGAGTTTTTCTGGTGACGTCATTGATAGTGGTTAGTAAGAACCACGACCTTCGCTAAAGCCAACGCAGCAATTTGAAATGTAAACTGTTTGTGTACCGAGCCAGACACATACCAGGTCGACCAAGGAAAATATCAGAAGTTTATGACAGAAACACTGCGAGAACTGTGAAGAAACCTTCCAAAACTATAGTTTGTGACACAAACAGGTTAACTAAGGAAAACAGCAGAAGTTGACGAAAAAAAGAAAACAAAACAACATTCAGGTCAGAGATATCACTGCTAAATATTAGTGAGTATGTTTTCTAATACGAATACAAGAGAGGATATATAGATTCATACCTTTTCCAAGGGTATTAGTCAAAGTGATGCAGTAGCCCTTACAGAACTCGAACCCGGCATCCCTGCACCTGTAATCACTACACCACACCACTTTAATATATGAGTACTGAACAAACATCAGTTTGTTGTTGTTGATCACTCTTCGTTGCTGGCTGTAAATACCCGCTGACTTGGCATTTACAATGTTAAATTCCTCCTAACTTCCAAGCTAATTTGTGGTGGCCAACGGGTAACGCTCTTGACTGCGAATCAGTGGCGATTTGTGATCGGAGTTCGCGCCCGCCGACTGTCGGGAATTAGCTTCCTGCACTGAAGATCGATGTCTGTAGGTAATAAATAATTATAATTAATATTTATTTATAAAATATTATATATATATATATATATACATATATATATATATATTGCTTAGGTCCTGCCAATGATGTCGATCAGTCAGAGGTAGAGAGTAACAGCAATAAAGGCTCTTGATGTTTTAATGCGGATTGTGGGGATTTCTTTCTCATCAACAGAGAACCTTATTTATTTGCAAGATCCTTTAATTATTAATAAACTGCAAAATTTTGGTGACTTTATTTTCATTTCATTTGAAGAGCTCCCGGGCAAGTCCCCAGTTGATGATGCGACTAAGGTTACATCATGCATAAATGTCTTCACAGAAGGGATTTCTTTCTTATTTATGTTGTTTTCGCCACTACGGAATATCATCTCCATTACAAACACAAAAAGGAGAGATAACATATCCCATCATAATGCCAATATTCAACTTTAGCCAGCTAGTTGAATATTTATTATTAGAAATGTACATTTAAAATACGCTAATATGAGAGTTCTAATCTCTTCCGGAATCCAAAAGAACGCCATTGCTTTCTCAAGTAGTTGATGCCTTACTGAGCCATATGCATTGACGTGAAGTTGATTTGATTATTTTGGCCCGTTTTTTTTTCGGTCCCACAATATACTGGTATGTTCGATAGAACCTGGAAAGCCGGGAATTTGAACCTTCTGTATTGAGGTATTAACATAGCCATTGTCTAGCACGAATTTCGTCATCCTTTTAGTAATGACACTGAAAAAAGATCTTACCTTCTACGTGGAGTACTGAAATTGGTCGAAATTAGTCCAGATTTTAAAAGATTTTTTCCTTTGGTATATGGATTCTATCTGCTAATCTCTAATTCTCTGTGACAAATTTCTTTGAGTATGCTGTCCGTAAAAGTTTCCAGATGATGCCAATATTTTCCAGCATCTTTTATAAAGCTTACCGTTTATCCCCAATGAGCTCTTAGCTCAAGATTTCCTAACAAAGTCTTTTATTTCACCTAGTCTCAAACGTGAATTGTCGAAATTAACTTCCGGGTGCTCTGGATGGTTGACTTCATTAAAAAGACCCAGCAGATTGTCGGTGAGTTGGTCGGTATATCTTTTCCGAACGTACGCTTCTAGGTCCTCTTTAGGAATATTGAGGAACCCGCCTTTTTCCTCTTCGAACAATTTCTTGATGAATTACATTTTATTTTCAAAATCACGCTTCACTTTCCGCTTCTTTTGTCGACGCTTCCTTGCGTTTTCAACTCTTGCAATGACAAGTATCCTTTCCTTCACTTTGGACAATCGCTTCCTCACCAACTTCCGGTCATCTGACATTTCCTGAAGTTGCTTCTTAAGAAGCCTTTGCTCTTCTCCGAGTCGGCCTTTTTCTCTCTGTCTTCGATTGGCTGTTTTAAGAGTTTTTCCCTTGTTTGCAGCTCCAAATTGAACAAGGCACACTGTACGCACAATTTTAGTGAAAGAATGCAACCATATCTCGATGGATCCCTTCAAGCTGTTTCGGAGAATGAAGGACAGCTCCCCATCCAGCGTCTTCCATCTTTCATCATTTCCTTGAGGTCAGTCACGTTTAGGAACTGAATGATCATTTAGTTCCTAAACGTGGCTAGTTACACATCTGACAAGACTTATCTAGGTCGAAATAAATTATAATGCGGACAATGTGTGTTTAGTTGTTTTCCTTTAAAATGTATATATATATATATATATATATATATATATATATATATATATATATATATATATATATATATATATATATATATATATATATATATATATATTAAGTGCATTGCGTTAGCATAATATTTATCCCTAATAAACCTTTTTTTGTTATGGAACGATTTTTGTATGGGGGGGGGAGATAAAGTATTTCTTTCCTTCTTTATTTTATTTTATCTCGTTGCGTGTGGGGCAAAAAAGATTACTGATTTTTACAGAGATCCGTGGGGTTTAAAGTAGAATTGAACCGATACACGTTCGGCTACCATGTCTTATTTATTTATTTTTTCTCCAGTAAGCTTACTATTTCCCTGAATAAATATAAAACGTTTTTTACTAATTACCCAACTACTCTTTTAGAGGAGTTTAATTTAAGAATGATAATATCCAGAAACTACTGTTTCCAAAGAAATATGGTGCCCATCACCCATGCGCAATATTTCGTTAATTTTTCATTTGTTTTGTTTATATCGCTACAGGTAAGGCTTAACAATTACTGTTCTTCCAGTAAGCGTAATAGTTTTTCTTCATCAATTACCAATGGAGAGTTGGTACTATTGTATTATCTGTACTAATGTATTATCTTTTAATGCTCAATCCAGTTTACTATACTATTTCAAACTACTAGCTTTCAATGCTCAATTCAAGAGTATAGTATCTGTTCTGTTGTAAGGCAATCTTTGATCGACGCTTGGCAGTGCCGTTTACTCTCGTATATATATATATATTTTATTGTGTTCAGTTAACAAGCATGCCGATGAAAATAAAGTAACAACTTGAAAACACAGAAGTATAAAATAAAACAAAACATTTATTGGTCGCGAACCCGATATTTTACCGATCCATGTTCAATTACTATTTATTTTCTTCAGTAAGAGTCAATTAATAAATATAAAACTTTTTATTTTACTAATTATCCAACGATTCTTTGTTGAGGGAGGATATTTAACGATGATAATATTCAGAAAATACGGTCTACAATGGAGATGGGCGGGATTATTTTAAAATAATAATATTATATATATTGCATTAACGATTCTTTTAGTGATATGTAATAATAAAAATATTCATAAAATACTGTCTACAACATTGATTTGTTTCCTTCTCTCCAGCTCCCATTTCTTAATTATTTTTTCCAATGTGTTTTTTTATTTCTCGGTCAATGAATTTACAGCAATATCGTCGGGTCAGCGTAAAATGAAAGTATAAATATACCCAGGCAGCGCCGAGTCGGGTCAGCTAGCATATATATATATATATATATATATATATATATATATATATATATATATATATATATATAAATTTAATACTAGAATCAAATTTTCTCGCCCTACAAACGGATTATGTGATAAAAAATATTATATATAGAATCACAGTACTTGTGTTTACATGGAAATGATACAAGGCATATTTCTTTCGCATTTTATAATATGTGGATCCGGGATCCAAATTGTTCGACCGGCGATACGGTCACATAATTCCATACTGACGAGCGTAAAATAAAAACGTGAAACATATATATGTCTATGGATATAAACATATATTATTTAATAATAATAATTATTAAGCTCCTATAAAGTTGAGCCTTTTCGAGAGATAATACACTGATGATGGATAAATTAGCCACGTTGCAATGTTCTGTCCCTTGAAGATCGGCACTTTCTTTAGAATCACAGTACTTGTGTTTACATTGAAAGGATACAAGGCATATTTCTCTCGCATTTCAAAGCGTGATCGTCACGCTGGCCGAATGGTTACGGAACCAGGGTTTATAATACTTGGAAGCGGGGTTCGAATTGTCCGACCGATGATACAGTTACATAATTCCATACTAATTAGCGTAAAATAAAAACGCGGAACATATATATGTCAAAATACTTATTCATTAATAATAATCATATATATATATATATATATATATATATATATATATATATATATATATATATAGCAAAAGTAAAACATTAGAAAGAGGATATTATATATATATATATATATATATATATATATATATATATATATATATATATATATATATATATAGGATCTACTGCGAATTAATTTAAGGACAAATACAATAACTAGAACATTATCATCTAAAGCGAAAAATATGAAAATTCAACCACCGGATCAAAATAAATTCGGTAACTACATGAAAGAAGAACCATTTGCGCGAGCATAAGGAAATAGAAAATAAATCTTTGTTGGTGTCATCGCACGTAACGGACAGGCAAAAATCAATCAAGCCTCTCTGCCAAATCGTTTCTCTTTTTGTTTTGTCGAAAGCCTGTCAAGATATCGTTAAATAAACCAAGTTTGGCTAGGCAACAAATCATAGACAGCTGATTACAACATGATATATATTTTCACGCTGTTTCAAAACTCTCTTAACTCTTCAGATTTTTTCAGCATTAGTTTATGTTTCCATTCAATATTTGTACATTTATCTACTAGCTGTCCCGAAACCCGGCGTTGCCCGGGATTATCTTTACCTTCATTAATAATTTACGTGACTGAAATATAAAAAAAGTTTTTGCGTTATATTTTTTTAAAGAGGTGAAAAGTAGACAAAAATCGGGAAGTAACTCTGTATTAAGCAATACCGGAAGTTCTTGAAAAAACCGGAAGAACCAGAATCAAGCATTGATTTTGCAGGACGAAAGTTTCGATGACTGAACTCAACAAACTGATTTACTTTGCTTTATTATAAAGACTAGCGGGGCCCAGGAAAGTATATTAACTTTAAAAAATTCCGGACCCTAATGTTTATTGAATTATGGGGGAAGTTTAATTGCCAACCCGGACTTAAGGTTAGTGTTGGGCTTAATGAAAAGCATTTTTTCTTAAAAAGACGTGGGACCGTTAAAAGTCCATTTCACCAAAGTAAAAGAAAAAACAAAAAACAATCGATAAGAAAATTGATTAATTTATGTATTTTAAAAAATTTCTTCTGGTTGTTCGGCGGGTAGGCAGAAACCACGATGTAAATGTTAAACTGTATTTTTTTCAGGGTGTGGCACCTGGACTAATGGTGGAGTGTCACCGAAAATTAAAAATAAACTAAAATACAAAATAAAGAGCATGACTAAAAAAAGAAAAGAAAAAACGAAGAAAAAAAAAGAATGAAATACGACATGGAGCCGGGAGTGATTCTATAAAAGGGTCATTGCGTTTAATAAAAGAAAAAGATGACCTTAAAAAAGAATAGAAATGCGATGTAGAAACGGGATTGATTCTATAAAAAAGCCATTATGATAAATAAAAGAAAATAATAACCTTTAAAAAAGGAAACGAAATGCAACGCAAAGGCGGGACAAGTACTTTTAATATGAAAAATATAAGATGGTCCTACATTGTTTCCTTGTAATCGTATAACGCTATTCCACCCTGTATCTCATCATGCTAAAGCATACCCGTAAAAGAGAAACTACTTGAGGGGAGCGATATGTATTTAAATTTAAAATCTAGTGTTGTATATAGACAATAGTAAGAAGGAAAATATGAAATAATTGCGTGGATTTAGCAAAAGAACTACCCTATTAAGAAAGCTCCCGGTAGTTCTGGAGGCGGTAGGCGTAGATATTAGTATAAGAGTGAACATGGCTGCCACACCCTCTATAAAAGCTGAGTTGGGAGAAGCAGCTTACACCCTCTCCAATGTAAGAAATCTTTTAAGCTAACAAAACGAACGCATATTTTTTGAAAACACGTATAAGTTGCTGGCGGAACAGATTAGCATATAACGCGTTTGGTTTTAAATCTATAATAGCCAATGAAATACGGTAACATCGACTTGACTTTATTATATAGATGAGCAATGAACAATGCAATGAACGCTCAAGTTAAGAAGTGATAAATTAGCAATTGCAATATTAGGCTAAGTAAAAAAACTTTCCCACGTAAATAAATGTTTATGTAGTATAATTAGTTTTTTTTTCGTTTTTTTTAAAGTAAGCTGATTTTTATTTAGTAAAATGTGAATGTTATGTTTTAAAATTTATTTGTGAAAGTTAAACGTAACTATTACATTATTGCTTGGTTATTTAATTATTAATTTCATTTGTTGAAGCGTTACCAATCAATGTTTTCCTACTAATTACAAAATATTAAAACAGCTGTTTCGGAAGAAACAGAAATGCATTGGTTTGAGTAATTTACGCTATTGCATTTATGTTTTAAGTAAGCAATGTATTAACTAATATAAAGTAAAGAAAAAGTGGATGCCAAGATAGAAAATCGTTATGGTGTTCAGTCTGATCCTGTACCATATGAGCTACATGCAGCAGGTCAGTTATTTCATAAAACTATTCGCCCATGCATGGAGTATTGTTGCCGCATCTGGGCTGGTGCATCATCTACTAGTCTCTCCCTCCTTGACAAAGTCCAAAGTCGTCAACCTAATAGATCCCTCACTGTCAGCTAAGCTCCAGCCCCTGTCCCATCGCCGCAATGTAGCATCCTTATGTTTGTTTTACAAATACTTCAATGGATTATGCTCCGATGAGTTGGCTACTCCGGTGCCCCCTCGACGTAAATTCACTAGACTAACTCGACATTCTACTAAATCTCATTCATTCACTGTGGAGGTCCCCAGATGCCGGATAGCATTCTACTCAAATAGCTTCTTTCCTCGTGCTGCTGGCCTCTGGAACTCCCTCCCTGCCCCCTGTTTCCCCGACAGTACTGACATGCAGAAATTTAAAACTAATGTAAACAGACATCTCGCTGCTCAGATCCCAATTTAAGCTGAACCACCAATCCTTCTCCCCTTTTCTTTTTTCTCAGTAGCCCCTTACGTTTACAGTGGCGGCCTGCCTTGTTTGGGGTGAATCATGTTAAAAAAAGCAACAAAAAAACTTAGCCTTAATGTCTAATCTGCTGTTGCTGAAAAGTGTTACCATTGTAAAAGAATTCTGAGCTGGATGCAATTTTATTTGACAGAAATTGAATACAAATAAACGTTTTGTTAAGAACAAATGCCAAGTTTCCACAAACGAAACTGAAGAATCAGCATAAAATATCGTGTTTGTAGGCTTAAGCTATCGATGACAATATATGCAAAAAGCCAGGCTCTTCTTTATTATAGATATTTGATTGCTCTACTAAACCGATAGCTCGAAAGCCATCCTCTGACAGTCCTTTATATTCATGCAAAGGGCCTTCAGGTTGTCTTTGGCGAAATCCTTCAAACATCTCATTGGATTGATCTTGAACGTTGACCGTACTGCAGTTCTCCGTATAACAGTTGTTTAGGAAGCCCATCATCTTTCATCTTAGCTAGCTCCCCAGCCAAGCACACCTGACTATGTATGACACGCACATCTATGCCATACACACCAGCTTGCTGGATATATCTTGTCGGATTTTCAAAGTCAGACCGAAATAGCATTTAAACTGACAAAAACTATACGTACTTATACATTTGAATGTACAGTCTAACTACCCAATAAAAATACACCTCGGGCGATCGGATATGCAGTGAAGCTGCAGTAAAACGTGAAGATAAGTTCTTTTTAGCTATTCATAATTTTTATAAAGCTTTATCTGAAAGGATATCAAGCTCTTTGTGTATGCCAAATTGATTTTTCGTGTTATATAAAGAAAAGTTAGTCGGGTTTACAAAGTTAGACAGCTATAGCATTACATCTGACAAATCAATATTTGAATATGGCTAACGATTGCTTCCCTTTCATACTTGAACCATATTCTTTACACTAAAAAAATTGTAACTCGCTTTAGTCTGTCAGAAACTACTTATTCCGACTAGAAATATTTTTAGAAGGGACACATTTTTGGGTTTATTATCTAAACATACACAGCCGCTTATGAAATTAATAAAAGTGAAGTTATATATTGCTTTACATATATCTGATTGCAGATTAACAATTATATATTTTTGAAATAAATATTAACCTATTTATTTCTTTAAATAATTCCACCTCACAATAGTTCGCAAACTACTTTCTTTCCGCATAACTGTTTCACTATTTATGATGTTGTTTCTATGATATGATCTAAGCCACCGATTGTTAATCATAATAAAAAATTTGCCGTGATGCAAGCGGCTATTTAGTAACCCTGAACAATGCTTCTTTTAATAGTGTATTCATTCTTATCTATTTAACTCATTCATTGAAAAATATTTGTACTGTGTCTTTCTTTACAACAAGTAAAAACAATTTTTCTTTTATGTAAAAAATATATTATATTACTTTGAATTTCCGAGTCATTATTTTTTCGGGTACTTAATAACATGTGTTCTTGGCAGATAGGGTTACTTTGTAATCAAATAATACTGTTATATTATGGAGGGGGACCTATATCTTTAGATACGATTAAGTTAGCTAGTGTGGATTATGGCTGTGGTCAAATGAGACAATGAGTGCGGGTCAAGCTAACATGCACTGAAGGGGATTGTTATGAGTGAATCGTTTTTGTCAAAACCATAACAAAGTGACAAATTCGGACCGACACGAAAATCTCCGGTCATAAAAGGTCAGATATGGTAGATTGTGAATGTCATGTCTGATTGGCCGACCCGAGGAAGTGTCTGTTACGTCATGTGTTTTTGTCAAAAACTATAGTTTTTGAGAGATAACGTTTTGGGAGCTTGCAGCGTTAACACCACGATGTAGCCGCTCGTCGTATAGTCTGGATCTTGAATGAGATCCGACATATATCCCCATGCATCGTTGCTCCCCACAACGAAAAAGTATGAATGAGTGAAGTATGGAATTGGATCGACAACCAAGACATCGAATAAAAGAATCGAATCTCTCTGAAGAAAAACTGTGACCGAGTTTTGTCTCCTGCCGAAAATAAAGTTTATCCACAGAACAAAGACCACCAGAATTGATCACAGCCAGAGACGCAATGGAACCACGGCACAGAGTGCGACGACGACCAGTGGACGAGGAAAGAAACTGTAAGGTAACTTTTTGAATTGAACATTTTCGGGTCCTAATGTGATAAACTGAAAGAGTTAAAACAGGAATAAAAAGTGTACGATGTTAAAAAGAGAACAATGTTTAATATAAGTGAAATGTGTTAACGAGAAAAGATGTAAAAAGAGAACTATGTTTAAAAGGAAAAGTGTTTGAAAAAGTAATGATAAAATTAGTGAGTAAAAATATTATAAAAATGGACTGTCAGTTTAAAGGCTTAAAAATGTGTTAAAAAAGTTTGAAAACGCTTCTAAGGTTTCAGTTTCGATAAGCGTGGTTTCAGAGACTTTCCGTGGCGATAATTTCATTGAGAATGTAACAAATGTATTTTTTTTTTGTGCCGTAATGTAACAATGCCATCAAAATATTTTTTCTTTTTTCCTTCGTTAATAAATAATAATATACATAATAGATTACTTTTAGATTAATAAATAAATAAATACTTCATCTGTATTTATCGGCGTGCCCACCATTTTTATTAAAACGTTCGAATCCTGCGAATCTAACTTCTTTCAGCCATCTTGAATTTCATACATATACAGAGAGAGAGAGAGAGACAATGGACGACCGATATTTTACAAGTAAACACATACTGAATCTATTTTCCCTTCTAGCATTACGTAACTATCCATTGCTTAAAACTTCTTTTTAATGTTAGTATTTTAAAAAGTTTCTTTCACGCTAAAACTTTGTCGACAATTTCACAATTTTAAAATATATGTCACAACTTTTATTTGTAAATCACACATTTTTTATAATACTTTTATTCACCCAAAACAGTGCGTATTGCCACTGAGAATAAAGGGGAAACTGTTATTAGGAGTCAAATTTATAGGAAACATCCTAAGTAGGGAGTTTTACAGCAAAATGTTTGTTCACATTACATTTAAATTTCTGCATTTGGTACAGTCGGAGAAACACGGCACAAGGAGGGAAATCTAAAGGCAAGCTGTCTGAGGAAAGAAGCTATTAGAGTAGAAAGTTTTCCGACATCCAGAGACCTCTACAGTGAAGGGGTGAGATTTTGCTGCTAGTCGGGTTGCTCGGAGTTATTTACGTTAGGGGAGTACAAGTACGGTAAGTTCATCGGAGCACATTCCGTGGAAGTACTTGCACAACAAGCACAGGGATGATGCATTGCGGCGATGGGTCAAGGGCTGCTGCTTTGTATACAGAGCTGGACCTATTAGGTTAGCGACTCGTTTTTGCACCCCGTCCAATAGGGAGAGACTAGTGGTTGGTGCACCAGCCCAGATGTAACAAAAGTACCCCAGGCATGGACGATTGGTGTTTTTATAGACATATAAAATACTGGCAGGTGTGAGAGCCTTCCTTATTAGCAGAAGATTTTTTTTTGTGGAAATCGCTCCAGACAAGGCATGAAGCCACTTGATGTAAGGAGCTAACAAGAACAAATATAATTATCGCAAAGACAGAAGATGCCTATTGACCTTAGTCTTGAAAAGACCAAGATTATAGATAGGAGGAAAACAGTCAGCAGGAAGATATATTTTTCTAGATATACTTGGTACTATCTTCTATGTGTTTGTTCCCATTCATGTTGCTTGTGAATGTTAGGTGAAGGAGTTTGAACGTTAGACTCGTAGAAACGATGCCACCAGCCATGGCAATAATTTCTGCATACTAATCAGTTTAATACATATTAATCTAAAACCAAACATTGTAATTTTCACATGTAAGTTTATAAATGTAGCTGTATTTTCCTGCTTACATACAATAAAAAAACATTACTTTCGTTCGATATACGGAAAGTCACATAGATTCACCAACTGTCAGTACTTTTTTTATACGTGCTTACACTTTTCACTTTTCATTGTATACACGACATAAATAACTAATACCATCAACGATATGATTATCTGTCATGACAAAGTGATTACAGCCAGGACTTACCAATCAATTAGCCTCTTCACCCATGATCGGCGACTATTAGTCTTTTTTAACGTTTTATATTTTTTCTAGATAAACTTGGTTTCTTTTTACTGTTTGAAATAAAAACATTTTTTATTCCTTTATTTTATGACTGCATTTTGTTCCGTTGTCCTATTAACCCCCCCCCCAAAAAACAACAAAAGAAAACGATTACTTTTTTCTTTGTTTTTCTTTTTTACGTAGAGTTACTTCCCTTTCTTTTATCCAATTTTTACTTAAAAAAAACGAGAGATGGAAATCTGTATTGACGAATACAGACTTCCCCTTGGTTTGATTTATTTTTCACTGTTTTTAAAAAGGACGCAATAACCTTTGCTTATATTTTAGTCACGTAAAATCCAATAAGCAGATACAATATTTTATGTATCGATTTTCAGAATTTAGTTTAACACTGCTCAATACGTGAATAGAGTAAGATATTAATTTATGAGAATATATTTATGGCAATTAAACTACGCAGATGCTTCCGCATTTAAGGAAATCGTCAGGCAATATATATATATATATATATATATATATATATATATATATATATATATATATATATTTGTGTTATAATTGAATAATTCCAGGAGGAAATACGAGTATGAGAGCTCAATGTGGTAAACAGAGCAAGAATAACATAAAATATAATAACACGAAATTACATAATTGTCGATGCAATAATTTATTTCAACCTTGTGGTTTTTTTCAAGCATCAAACCAGACAATTACATTTTTGAGACTGAAAGAAAATTGAATTAAACCTCGACAATTACAAACACAACCAGAGAGAGTGGTAGTAGCAACCTATCTGATACATCTTTTTAGAGAGAGGGGGAATTTAAATCTTATATTTAACTATGGCGATCGAAGGAGAGGGATCTTTAAGTTAATCAAATAATAACGGCCGTGTCAAAAACCACATTACATTATGACACTTACGACTTGGCGATATCATACATATAGACAAACTTATTCACATGCATACATAGGCAAACCTACATACGTACACATCCTACGAGCACGCACACACGCAACACCACCCACACACTACCGTAACTATGCATATTCATATACATAACCATTAGACATACATTTTTAGCCCAAAATGGCATGTCGATGTTATCGATCAACAGTTATTATAAACTGAGATCTCATCAGGCAGAGTTAGAATCCGATCTTAACCTCAGATCATATTTGGAGAGAACCAGTGTCGCAGATTTTGTACATGTCCGTGTAAATAAAAATAATCATATATATATATATATATATATATATATATATATATATATATATATATATATATATATATATAGACAGCAAGTTATTACTCAACACGAAATTTTCGCGTTTGCATAACTTCTTTTTAAGGTTTTCAAAGCATCGAGCAGTCTTCCGGGTTTCAGGCGGCAGTCTATATAGTACTTCGCCGATTGTTCGTAATTCGGCCATTTCTCACGCGCTTTCGACCTTCTGGGTCGTCCTCAGGAGTAGGTTTTTTTAAATTATAAATGAGAAGATTTGAGTTATTGTTTTTATAGATATCTTGAAGGGTGAAAGAACGAAAATAAATAACTAAATAAAACATCTATCCGACAAAATTCACCCCACGCACCTCTGGCAGAACATTTCAACCTACCCGGCCATACAACAGACAATATTAAATGCCTCCTTATTGACTCCAATTTCCCCTCAACAACAATTCGCCAACTAAACGAGATTCAATGGATTCTTCGATTTGGCTCGCACAATACAGGACTCAATACTGACCTTGGTCTCTTGAACCCATATAAATACTTCCACGTACACCAATAATTTATAATAAATAAGAATACATGACCCCCCCCCCCCCAATTTACCTACATCTATACAGACCTACAATTATTTAATATAATATCACACTCACCTATAACATTGCTATATATTTTACTTACATCGTATATTCATTTCATGGTACCTCAGGTATTTTTCTGTTTACTTATTTATTTATTCATACATTTACCTATCTATCATTATTATTCTTATTATATGATTTCATCTTATATTACCTTTTTAGTGTTATCAGTATTATTATTATTATCACTCATATGTATTACATCTTTTTAATATGTGTTATTCATATTACATCTTTATAATATACGTTATACATTCACATCCACTACCTATTTTCCCCAATTGTATACTGGTTTCGTGTCTGCCCTTCCGGCATACTACACACCTTTTACTTACTTTTACTTTCTATCTGTTTAGGTTTTAATACATCATTTTTATTTTTAATACTTTTTATCCTTACTCTTTACCGCATTATTGTTAGTTCCCTATTTCTTTCTATTTATTTATTTATTCATTTTTTCCGGCAATATTTTACTTATTTATTTTATTCTTATCAATTTCATTATTTATGTCTTATTAGTATTTGTTTATTCATTAGCATTACCTTACTTACTATACTATATATTAACTCACGTTTGATTCAATTATTTCGTTTCCTATCACCCCCCCCCCCTCCACAAATTTAGTGTCATTCAAATTCCATTTATTGCATTGATCAAATCACGAAAAAAAAGACAACGGACGCGTAATATTTTCATTTATTTTTTTCAAAAAAAAACAACGGTTCTCTTTGCTAACCTGAAGAAACGTTATGCGTGGACCATCTGACTCGTCATGACAAAAAACGAACGCCGCACAGTTCAAAATTACAGTTTGCTCAACGATCCTCAGTTTTTTTCATTTCAGATCATTTTTTGACAAAGACCAGAGGACTGGTCGAAATATCAAAATAAAAACAATTAAAGAAACAACAACATCGCTTTTAATGCTTCATACACCACCAATCATCTATTAAATACTTATCTAGGAGCAGACGTGGAATAATAATCAAATTCATATATATATGAATATATATATATCTATATATATATCTATATATATATATATATATATATATATATATGAATATATATATATATATATATGAATATATATATATATATATGAATATACATATATATGTATATGAATATATATATATGAATATATATATATATATATATATATATATATATATATATATATATATATATGAATTAAAATTATTAATAAATTAGTAAATAATATTAAATTATTTTTACTTTTCTCTCACATCAGTGTAGGGACGATAATCTCAGACTCCACAAGCGATCCCTATAACCATTAGGCCACGAGACATTACTACATTCAAGAAGGGAATTTAAGTTCTATTTATGCGAAGGGCGGCATATCTAGAAAAACTGATTAAAGATTCTACGAACGTTGTCGGAATATGCCTTATAGCTACATGTCAGTCTAGTGTTTAACTTTCCCGAACAGGGCTCAACTTTAATCTTATTAAAGGGGCTTATAACAATATTAATTCTAAGTAAATAATATTAAATTATGTTACCTACATACGCCAGCGTTTCAAGCTTTCGCTCTCATTAGTTTAGGGATGATAATCTCAGACGGTATATATATATATATATATATATATATATATATATATATATATATATATATATATATATATATTACTATTTCATGTATCCACATAACATTTTATATGGGGATACAATTTTTTACGCAACAATTTTCAGTATTTACTTCAACAGTGCTCGATACGTAAGTAGAGCTAGGTTGTAAGCTACGAAAATATATTAATGGCAATTAACCTATACAGAGGCTCCCGCGTTTCATCCCCGGGGGGAATTTTCAGGCTAAAATACATGGAATTAGTTTTGCCGGGTGTTTTTATATACACGCTAGCTAGTTTACCAATCAAATTCTTTGTTGTTCTCTTAGCCAATCGTTGGTTTTCTCACAAACAAAGGTCTGATTAGTTTTACTTCCTATTTCCTATTCTATCGTTCTGTTTTCTATAGAGTGGGCTATATCCTGTTTCTTTGTTGTATTAATATAATGGATGACTTTATTTTAACACGTGGTTCCTTGTATTTCTATTTTTTGTTTTTTTTTAGTTTTTATGGTTTTAGGCTTTGGTTTAGCTTTTTTTGTACTTATTTGTTTGTTTATTTATTTATTTATTTATTTATGTATTTATTTATTTATTTATGTTTACCAAGCCACAATATTTGTTATGGAAAGACCGAAGAACAAGAAGTACTACGTGGGTATGCCACCCCTAGATTTTTAAACCAGATATTATGACCACAAAATCACATTTAAAAATAGAACGCCGAATTAAAACAGCATTAGCAAACCACTATTGGAAGCTCAAAGAAAATGGACGCTCACCAATAATTGAATGGAAAATAATACGACAGGCCAGTACATGTAGAAATTTAGACGACCCGTGTAGATTATGTCTGAATGAGAAATTTGAAATCCGAAACTTTAAAGACCCCCAAAATCTATTAAACTGTAGAAGTGAGATAGCTAACAGCACAGAATAAAATTTACCTTAGGCTAACAATAAATAAATAAATAAATAAATAAAAGACAACGAAGATTATTCGACTTTCGTGTCAATCGTTAATAAACACTGTGACGATATCAAACGGATAACTTTAAATGCCTAATATAGGTGCAAGGACATTAGGGCACAAACTTCATACTGTAAATAGCTAATAACAAACTCATAGAAATCAACTTAAATTCTTTGGATAACCAGTTGAAGGTTAAAGAGAGTGAACTCATGGTTCGAGAACGAGGAAAAGATGATCGACAGGTGGTTTACAGTTTGGTTGTGAAATAGGTGGAATCGTTAAAGCTGGAGCACAACGATGCCTTGGAAGAGCTGAAGACTGTGAAAGTCTTGAAGACACTCTAAGTTTAAAGATGTGCTAAAAAAAATCAAAAGTCTAGAAGTAAAAACTCAGGGCAGGACTATCTTGCTGAAATCAAAAGAAGTCTACAAGAACAAAAGCAAATTTGCAAAGATTCTGAAGCTGACATTGAATCGCGCAAAATGACGGAGTCAGAGTTGTTGGCACGATAGAAAAAAGAATTGGAAATATGTTTTATATACTCCAAGGCCCTCAGTTCTCTCATAAGAGACTCCTGAATCAAAGGAAACGAGTGTTGGACGACACCGACAGCACTCAAAAGTTATGGTTACCATATACGACACTTTCGACTTACAGATACCCCAAGCAGCCCCCAAAACGCGTGAATCCAATAAAAGAAACGATACTGTGAGACAAAGCTTGGGAAGGAGTTGTTATGGTACCTTACCTTACCGACTACATACACTCTTCCGCTCACTATGAATACTGGGAACACATGCTTCTCACTGTTGTAACAACACTAGCCCTTTCAGTTTCTGATTAACTTCGGTTGATTGAGGACGTCGGGATGGGGAAATACCAGTCGAGGATTCGTTCTCGACAATCAGTCCGGCAGGAACTGGGCCATTTCGGTGGCCTTTTACTTGCCGGGCTGAGGTATACTGTTCTGGGTTGTCCTAGGAGGTGCACCCTCCCAGACCTTGCCTCCCCTCTTTGGGGTGGAGTAAGTTTATCGCTTACTGCCTGAGGCGCCCTTACTGGGGAATGCTGACAGAGCTGTCCAGGCTATTTTTGCTAGGCCAGAATGCTCCTTCTTTAGGGGCGTTGGCTTGATTCTTCCCCCACTTCCCGACCTTGTGTCACATATTCCTATGGTGGGAAGGAATTAAATACCTGTAAGTACCCCAGTCTCCTACTGGCAGCCAAGACAGACGCTCAACCACTCTTATTGTAATATATTTTCTTCAATATACTTTGTTCTTTCTGAACCCCGAGTTCGTGCTTTCTTTCCGGACCCTTTACAGGACCACAGCACATAGATTGATTGGAAACAAACATAAATTACCTCAGTATAGGAGGAATTTTCCTACTCTGACCAAGGACAGAATAAACCCACCTTTAATCAGAAAGAAGGAGGTAATGACTGGGAGAATAACATTCTCAGACTAGACATCTAATAAAGTTTCATCCTAAAACAAACTGTTTTCAAAAGATATCATTTATCGGCTTTCCCACAATGGCAAAATTAGATACGAGTTGTGTTTTATTGTGTATATGCTTGGAGGGGAATCGGGGAAATATATATTAATTGCCTCAGTCAAGAAGGACTTCTTCTAACTTGACCAATGACAGGACATATGTCTTTACCGGCTTCACCTTCACCAGCAATATTAGACACATGTTCCGCTTATAGTGGCACTCCAGATTCCCACTGTAAAAGAAAACCCACAGTACTGGGAGGAAATACATCCCGATCTGTTCCGTAGGTTACGTATAGGCGAGAAACATGCATACACACATGCGCGCTTTTTTCTTTTAACGCAAACTATTTTTCAAATATTTTTTTTTCCTCAAGGAGTGGAACAAAAATGAACGCAAACTGACGCCGGTTATCTTGAGCTAGTATTTTAATCTTCCACTGGATAATTAACACCAATGTATATATATATATATATATATATATATATATATATATATATAGTCATCCACATACAGCCTGTTTCGCTGTTTCACAGCTCATCAGTGCGGCTAGACCAGTTAGTGTCTCAAGCCGGGATCGAAACGCAACCGTCGAGCTGACAGTCGGCGATGCTAACCCCTACGCTATCATGCGACACTGACTGAATGTAAGTGATACCTCAATGTAACGAAATAGTAAGCTATGAAAATATATTTATGGCAATTAAGCTACACATTTCTGTGTAGGCAGCTATTTGCTATCTCACTTCTACAGTTTAATAGATTTCGAGGGTTTTTAAAGTTTAGGATATTATGACCACAAAAGCACGTTTAAAAACGGAGAACGTCGAATTAAAACATCACTAGCAAACCACTATTGGAAGCTCAAAGAAAATGGACGCTCACCAATAATTCAATGGAAAATAATACGACAGAAATAATAATAATTTACACATGTAGAATTAAATTAAATTACAGACGTAATTCTATGATTTTATATGAATATTTTAGTAAGATATCTAGATAAAAAACAGCGAACACTGGCGAAGCATATTTTTGCGTCATTATTGACGGTCGGAGGTACACTAGTAAAAAAAATATATAATTTGAAAAAACAGGGCATACAAGTTACTATTTACTTGCCTCCACATGAAGGCAGAGTTAGACACAAGGTCGTTGTTTTAATGTGGGTAAATACAGCTCCGAAAAAAGGGACATTCTGGATTGGGAGAAAAATAAAAATCGCCCCAATCTCGAAGGATAGAAAAGAAAAATGAATTTCAGTATCAGAACAAGATGATGCAGGCTATTCAATATTTTAAAAAGATTATTGGTGAAATTCAAGCAGTGAATACGTTGCCTATTAAGTCTGTGTCCAGTTTGATCAAGTCTTCCCGCCAAGTAGTTAAATTTATTTCATCCTTTTTTTTTTTCATTTCTTCTTTAGTTTCATCAGGACTATAGTTTACGACAAGCAGTTAATTTATTTTATTCTTGTTTTTGTTTAATTGTTTTTGTGTTTTGTTTGTTGTTGTTTTCCCCCTCTTTCTGTAGCTTCACAGGTCAAAGCCCCGCCATTGCCTGACGAGGCGCGTTAATTTTATTCTTTTCTTTCTTGCGTTCTTTCTAATTTATTAGGAACAATAAAACGAAATTTATTTCCATGAATATTTTGAAGCACGAAGTTAAAACTATTATTTTCGGGATCCACATGAAGTCAAGGATAAAAATGACACATTGCGAACTCGCTTGAAATAGATATACTTGCATGTTTAAAATCTTGGGCTGCGCCTGACAAACTCGACCTCACCGCCGAAGTCTCCACTGATATATATATATATATATATATATATATATATATATATATATATATATATATATATATATATATATATATATATATGGGAAATGAAAATGGAAAAAACAAAAAGGATCTTTTTTTATATATTCATCAACGTTTCGTCTTTATTTGTAAGATATAGCTAACATTCTCACCCCACTAATGGGCACCATCAGCCCTCCCACATCAAAAACTCAGGCGACCTTCTTAACAAAATAAAAAACATTAACGTAGAAAAGAAAAACATACATAGCCTAGATGTAACATCGCTTTATACTAATGTCCCAGTTAAAAAATGCCTAAACTTACTTCACACACATCTAAAGAAAATCAAAACCGACTTACCATTTCCCCCCAACATTTTAATAGAAATAATTAGACGCATCACTGACGTAACATATTTCCAATTCAACGAAGAATTCTACAAACAAAAATCTGGACTCCCCATGGGCAACCCCCTAAGCGGTGTATTAGTCTGCCTCTTCTTAGAATTCTTAGAATCCGGCCCTTTCAAATTTAGACTACCCCCTAACATCGAATACTTTAGATACATTGATGATATTCTAATTTTTCCCCCCTTAGATATACAAATCAATAACCTCAAAGAGAAACTCAACACAGTAGAACCCTCCATAAAATTCACACATGAGACCGAAATAGACAGCTCGATACTATTCCTAGACACTCTTATAATTAAGTCCAACAACAAACTAGCATTCAAATTTAGACTACCCCCTAACATCGAATACTTCAGATACATTGATGATATTCTTATTTTCCTCCCCGTAGATATACAAATCAATAACTTCAAAGACAAACCCAACACAGTAGAACCCGCCATAAAACACATGAGACTAAGATAGACAGCTCGGTACCATTCCTAGACACTCTTATAATAAAGTCCAACAACAAACTAGCATTCAAGGTACACCGCAAAAACACTCACAAAAATGACTACATACACTTCTACTCTCACCACAATAGCAAGATAACAACAGGTATGATTATAGGCGCTCTAGGCGCTCTACGCGCTCTTAGAATCTGTAATCCCCAACATATAGATGAAGAAATAAAATACATCATTAATTCCTTAAAAACACTGCAATACCCCACACATTTTATATTAAATGCCAAGAAGAAAGCCTTTCAAATATTCTCCAAAAACAACACACAAAAAAATCAAACACCAAACACCTCTCTCATAGACAGACCCCTTCTCTTACCCACGCATTCCAATAACACATCCATATGCAACACCCTTAACAAACTAGGCATTCAAACAGTACAAACCACATCACAATCCATAAAACAAACATTAAACAAATCAAGACACTTCCAAACAAAACCCACATCCCATGCCGACTTATACACTGTCCCATGCAACAACTACCATCAAATTTACGTGGAAGAAACACAACGTGAATTGAAGAAAAGATTGAGTGAACACAAAAGGGACATAAAAAACAATAACTCTTTCAGTGCACTTTTCTCCCATGCATTAGAGCACGATCATGCTTTCAAATTTGAACAAGCTAAAATCACCAAATACATTCACAACAAAGCCCGGCAAAGACTACTGGAAACCGCACTAATCACAGCCTCCAACATCATCAAACAACGAAGTGGCTTCTATAATCTATCTCCCTTAATAAGCAAAATTATCCTCACTGAACAAAATCTCAACCTAGATCATGGCTAACCTTTATTTTTCTCTTCGCTCTCAGTTATACTAACATACAAATCTCCGCATACACACCCACACACACATTTTCATTCACCACGAATCCAAACCTTCTAACTTACTCATTCCACACATTCTTTACATAGCCAGCTGGTCAAACACTACTACTCTCCAAAAATTTCACACCTAACCACAACGAAATCTCCCCTCTCCCCCTCACCCATTTCACCCTTTCGACTACTTCTCTCACACTCTTACTCACCCACCCCTCCCACTTTCAAACATCTTCATTCTTTCAAATCTTTTCTAAAACCATGACATTACTCACACACCCAAATCACAGAGCCTCCCCCTTCCCTCCTCTTTCCCCACCCCATCACTTTTTCACTCACAGCTATCCACATTAT
The DNA here is from genome assembly GCA_963556195.1 of Sepiola atlantica. Classification (NCBI taxonomy): domain Eukaryota; kingdom Metazoa; phylum Mollusca; class Cephalopoda; order Sepiida; family Sepiolidae; genus Sepiola; species Sepiola atlantica. The sequence continues at coordinate 19,048,266 of OY744516.1, read as the reverse complement.
TTCCGTTCACCCCCACCCCTCCACTTTCTCAGAACCATCCTCATTAATTTAAGTCCATGCTACTGACTTCACTAAGCCCGGACCACGGTCCTGCGCACCCAGTAGTGGCTACTACTTTTTCTCATCAACCCATCATGTCAACCCAATATTTTCACGTACTTGCATGACATTTTTCTTAAAATTATCATCCTTAGGAAGTCTTACAAATAAAGACGAAACGTTGATGAATATATAAAAAAACATTCTTTTTGGTTTTTCCTTTTTCATTTCCCATTACGTCGGATTACCTTCATCCTTCCTTTCTCATATATATATATATATATATATATATATATATATATATATATATATATATATATATATATATATATATATATATATGTGTGTGTGTGTGTGTGCGTGTGTGTGTGTGTTTAATATTTTCTCTGTATTGTTTCAAGTGTTGTTGAATGTGGCAGACAGCTTATGTTTGGATATCCCGAAGATGGACCCGGATGGACCTGAAAGTACTTGGGACACATGCAGTTATGGCAAATTCATCAGCCAATTCCCCACCGAACCAAAAACTCTGATTCGGCAAATGGAAAGGATCCACACAAGAATATCCAGGCATAAATTGTCTGTCATATTCAACAACTATTGTATATGTATATATATATATATATATATATATATAGATATATATATATATATATAGATATATATATATATATATATATATATATAGATATATATATATATATAGAGAGAGAGAGAGAAAGACATAGATAGATAGATAGATAGATAGATAGATAGATAGATAGATACAACCATGGTATGTTAAATTCCAATGACCAAGTTTTTATTCATTTTTTTTACTGAAATTCAAGATAATTCAGTGTAATTTAACGATCGTTTCGCGCACAAACAAACAACCGGGAATAAAAATGTAATTACCAGGATCTTTCATGTATGCAGCTCATCAGAATACCGAGGATCGCTCCCGGAAGAAACCCTCGAGCAAAAAGAAAAAATTACATAAAAACCATTTAAATGCATCTTACATAGAACCCAGTTTTTCAAAGGAAACAAGGATTTTATCATAGTCAATCGGCCATATTGAATTTATGAAGCAGAGCTATGAAAAATACGGTTAACACTGCAAGTCGGATTATCTAATACTTAATTGAGTGCATTAAAAATATAGTTCTTGAATATAAAAAACAGCTATTATAAGAATATCGCTAAGTTTAGATAAGACAAAGTTATTAAAAACTCAGATATACGAAAGTTGGGCACCCAAATCGTGCCTAAATAAAGGTTTAAAGTTGTTAATTACTAACGTCTTACGGTATTTATAACCTTCAGGTCTCCTATTTTTCTAGGATGAGAGGATGATCTCATGATGAACGAACTATATACATGTTTTTAATGGAAATCGCTCCAGACAAGGCATGAAGCCACTTGATGTAAGGAGTAAACAAGAATAAATATGATTATCGCAAAGACAGAAGATACCTATTGGCCTTAGTCTCGAAAGACCAAGTTATAGGTAGGAGCAAAACAGTCTGCAGGAAGAAAGTTTTACAAGCTTGCGGTTCTTGGAAAGATGCTACTGGAGTAGGAAGCTATGAGATATCAAAACAACGAATTGATGGAGATCACTAGACCCACAAGTCAAACGAGCTGGAACAAAAGAAGTGGAGAATAGATCACATAATTCTGAAAAACACATGTCATAATAGTATTCATAGAAAAGACTGAGACTAGCAACATCACATCTGTGAGAGAGGGTGTGTAGAGAAGAAGAAATGGTGTGGCCAATCAAATTACAGATACGTTTCTGCACCTTATCAAGAACCCTCAAATGGGATAGAGATTCATTAGCCTAAATATGACAACAGTACTCCATACATGGTCTGATTGCGGATTTTACCCCCAAAGGAGGAAGTAACGACTTAGAGGATGATATCATGAACAACGAAAACTACAAAATACAGAAGTTAATGCCTAGGAGAATGATAACATTACAACAGAATAGATAGTACACTACCACCCCTACAAAAAGGAAAAGGTAATCCTGGGAGGATGGTATTGTGAAGAACTAACATATACTATACTGTCCCCTAAAAGAGGAGATAATGCCTGGGATGAATGTATCATGACGAATGAAAATATACAACACTACCTCCCAAAAGAGGGGGTAAAGCCTGGAAAGATCCTTCCCCCAAAAAGGAGATGGTTATGTCTGGTCGAGTGATATCATGACAACAGAACAGATACTACAATACCCTCTCAAAATAAAGAAAGTAATACCTGGGAAGATGCCCCATAAAACGAGAAAGTAATACCTGCGTGTATGGTATCATGGCAACAGAAAAGATACTACACTACCCTTTTCTCTTAAAAACAGGGGGAGAAGGTAGTCCCTGGGAAAATGGTCTCATGACAACAGAACAGATGCTGCATTACTCCCTCCTCCAAAGGATATGATATCTGAAAGGACTACACCAACTCCTTAAAAAGGAGGAAGTAATTCCTAGGAGAACTATCTTATGACAATATAACCGATACTATACTATCCACCCCCATCAAAAGATTATACAATAATAGATTAAATTCGTTTATTTTTCATTCATTTAAAAATGTCTCGTCATGAAAACATTATTTTCTTTATAGTTTCTTCGGCTTTTGGTAAATCATAGAATTTATTCTCAGCAATTATGACAATGCAAATTAAAAATGTATATTACAGAATACAAACTTATTAGAAACTGGTTAAAAATCTGTTTGTGGGTGTTTGCAAATTGCTATGTATACAAAATTACTATATATTACACAATTTTTATGGTGTATTATAAAATTTAGCATAAGCCGTTTTAATGTTAATATAGTTAGGATCGGTAGAAAAACACTTTCGCATTTGATCATTTAGATAACATTAAAAATCAAAGTTATGACAAATTTCATTGTCCACGTGAAATGCTGAAATGAAAATTGTGTGGAAAAACATAGTTGCCATCTTTATAAATAAAGAGAAATATGCCAGCTAAGGAAAACGATAACTTCCTTTCATAATTTTGTAGTTAAAAATATATGTTTCTACCCTTGAGTTATCGTTCTTCCTTACCTAGCCCTTCTCTCAACTTGTTTAGATGGTGCCTATATTTTTCAGAACTAATTTTCGTTAGCCGGTTCACATGTACGATGAACTTGACATAACTTAGTGTTTCTAATGTTTGTTGTTGTTTTTTTTTTTTATTAAAACATAGGTTGAGTAAAAAATATAAGTTGATTATGAGTTAAGCCAAAACCAATTTAACTCTAAATAATTAACGTGACTGAAATATGAATTAACTGTAAATAAAACGAGTAGTTCAGGCTATTTCTGAAAACAAAACTCTTTTCCCTATTTCAGTCACGTAATTTGAACGAAAATAAAATAATAGACCGTGTCAATGAAGAAAGACCAGCATTGCTGTTTTGTTTTGTTTTAGTTATTTATTATTTTATCTACAGAGAGAGTGGGGAGAAGGAAAGTAGTCCCCTTTCCTTCTCTGTGAACTCTTTGGCCTTATCGGTATATCTTTCTAACTAGCTAAAACATATTGGTTTAAGTTAAATCATCTCCGTAGATAATGATAATTAATGAGCATATTTTAATAAAAGTTTTCGCAATTTGTTTTGTTGAATTATTTTAATTAATTACTGTTAATATTGACGAAACTATTGCAGATATATAGAGAAAATAAGATAATAAAAATAAAAACAGAATAACAGCAAAGTTAGGCAAAATAGACGGATATATGAATGTCTCTGGGTCTTTCATCAGTACACCCTTTCCTCTTTCAGGACTATTTCTCATGCCCCGTTTATCTTTCCTTGAAAATAAATCAAAAATATTTTAAGAAATGTTTACCAAATTACCCTTTTTCTATTAAAGTACTGTTAATATCGACAAAAATATTGCATAGATATGGAATAAACAGAACGATAATATGACGAATCAATAACACCAAACATCAATTAATTATAAAGTGTTTTAAAAGTTGTTATACAAATTGGGCAAGGAAAGTTATTTGTGCCTTTCATTTCCACGATATATATATATATATATATATATATATATATATATATATATATATATATATATATATATTATTTCAAAGTATTTTATTGTATTATTGATTTAAATAACAGTATCTCGTTTTATGGTAATATAGGAGTGATAAACGAAAACAACTTTCGCATGTATTATTAGATATATAATTAGATATAAAAATAAAAATAAAAATAAAAATAAAAACTAAGTTGCCGGTTTAAAAGATAAACAAGATACCAGACAAATATATTCTCAAATCTGAGGGCCGTAATTATGTCGCTCATTATTTAAGAGTTATCTCCCTTGTCATAATTAAAAATTGAGTAATGAGGCATATTTGATTGATTTCTTCAACCAAATTGAAAAAAATATCTTTCTTTATAAAAATATTACCAATGAGTATATACGAAGAAATATATAGAAAAAGTAACAAGTAAGAGTCATATGTGCTTACTTAAGATTGATTAGTAGAGTCCGTAGTTCATGAAACTTGTTTAAGGTTTATATAAAGGTACTTCCTTAATTATTAGCAATAAACACACGCAAAGGGTTGTACCAGTCGAATAGACTGCGTTTGGTATAAAGGTCGCACACGGAATATTTCAGCAAATAATGGACGCCATGTTGAGTGATTTGGATTTTGCAGTAAAATATCTTAACGATATTTTGATAAAATGAGTGAATCAAGAACAACACGTTGACCAGGTGAAAATTATATTAAAAACTTAAAGAATATAGATTTAAGCTAAGATAAATGCGAATCGTTTTTTAAAACGTACGTTGCTCGGGATTAAATTAGGATCACTACTATGTACTTTTTCACTATGCTAATAAGACCGTATTGCTTTCCTTTTTTTACTGGCCCCTCCTCCTGTTTCGCCCCCTAATAAAGAAGCTGAAATGTTGGAAAACTCTCTGAATTAGTGTCTTATACATATGGTTTAAATTTCATTGAAATTGAATATAAGTATTTGAAGTTTTAAGGGGGTTCTGCCCCATCGGTCACTTATAAGTGCGGACATGTAGATATTCGGCACAAAGAGAGTACTGTAGAGAATTAGGAGCCCTTCCATTGTGTTACTCGGAATATTCTTTCCATATGATATAAGATTTCTACTGAAGAGACTTTTATACGCAAATGGTCCTGGAGATTGTATTAGACACCATTGGATCGATAACCGAACAAATAACATTTATTTTCTAATTTTTACTTCATGCAGTTTCAATATTACCATAAATATCCCGAATTAATCAATTCATAACGATAAGTATGAACTAAATATTATGCTCACATAGGCATTAGAACAGTTTAGCTAAATAAATCAATTATTTAAAGATTCCATTGTTCTATTCCTAAACTTAGGCATTTACAAATTAGGATACTCCCAAAAGAACATTCGATAGTTACATACAAATACCCAACATATTCGTGTGCTAAATTCATTTATAAAAGACTTGAATTGATTTCCAATTTTCATCTAAAACACACCACTCCAGAAACCGCCAATAAGTTAATACTACATAATTCTATTAACAATAAGAATAGTCAAAATCTATTTGTATTTTTATGTCCATGGTTATGGAAGATAATTAATTTAATTAATTAATTAATTAATTAATTAATTAATCAATTAATTAATTAACTATGGTCCACTCAATTCCTATGACTAAAGTTACTATCAAAAAGGCTCTATGAGTATAAGTTAACTATCTATCTATACCTATGTATTAAAATAGGCCAATCTATGACTTAATTATAATATATTTTTATATTTATTAATTTAAATTATATACTGAACTATTGATTTAATGTATGTGCCAATCCGTTTAATTGTCTAGATGGCTTAATTCTATGTGTATGTATTAACCAGGCCTAAAACGGGAGAGTTTATATCTAGATTGGTGCAAACAATTTTGCAAAATTTCTTGTTTCTTATTAATTAAATTATCTTTGGACCCTACTATATTATAAGATTCAAGAGTGCGTAGATAACATTTTTCAACCTTACCAGGAGTGTATTTATTTGCTTTATCTAGTATGGACCATTTCAATTCGAATTGGACATTATTTTTCCGTAATTCTCTAATACCCTTAGCCAATGATGCTGGAATTTCTTTAGGATCTGATTTAGGCCTTACTTGAAGAATGATTCATGGTTTCTATATATATCCTTAAAACTGCACACTGTCGATTCTATGTATGCCCTCGTACTATTTCTCTCGAATATGTTGCATTTATCTACTATATTAGAAGTAAGATACTTACATTCTAGAGGATATTCATCTACATTTCTGCAATTGCATGGATGTTCGACGGTAGAGTTTAGGTTGATATTCAATCCATCATATTTTTTATTTTCCGGTTTGTTTTAGTAGCTATAATAGTTGAGGCTGGTTTACTGATGTAGAGCATGACTATTTTACTGTGTTTCCATAAATGATTTCCCCGAGCTTGCTATCTCTAAGGGAATTATTTTCTAAAATTTGGTAGAATTCCATAGGAACATTGTTATGGGTGTGCTAACTGTATAGTGGTTTAAACCATATAGAATTACGACGCCTATTCATCTACCTACAAGTCTAATGCGGGCTGGTGCGGATTATGTTCGATGTTCACGTCTTATATGTCCGTAGTTAGTATGGCTTTTCTTTACTTTAGATTTAGTGCTACCCATAGCCATATTATGTGATATAATGTGGAATGGTCTTCTTAGGTTACCCCCACTATTCCATCCGATTCGTTTTAACCAAATGTATTTCTTAGATCTACCTAATGCTTCATTATAGTATTACTTGTTTTTATTAAAGAAATCGTTTGTTAGAGGATAGATTAGATATTCTTTTAGAAATAATTGGGACGAGAGTATTTAACGGTGAAGCAATCAACCTTTTGAATCTCTTAGAACGTAATCACGCTCTCATGTAACATCTCAATATTATAGACGCTCATTTTAAGTTGTAAATTACTAGCCGTTATAATAATAAAAAAAATCAACAGTAAAGACATATTTTTTAAGAAACCGCCTGAAGATGATTTGACGAATCAAATCGAAAGTACTCGCAAAAAGGAAAGAAAATGGAACAAGAAATACATGGAACTTACATGCATCAATTTGACCGAAACACTAAATGGACCATTCGGAAAATTGAAAAAAAATAAAAAGTCTTATCGAGCAAAAACACTCCATGTTATTTAATAATGTTTACCTAAATCAAATACACACACACACACACACACACACACACACACACACACACACACACATACACACATATATATATATATATATATATATATATATATATATATATATATATATATATAAAGTAAAGAGAGATATTCTCTATTTCATTAATAAACGAAAGTTACATGATGAAAACATTGTGCCGTTGATTTTTAAGCGCTCTGTATTATTAAAATAGATCATTTTCAATCGTATTTATCAATTTAGCTATTTAGTCCGAATCTATACTTAATATTTTATTAGTATCGACATTTAAAATGCTACTTGTGAGAAATCCTTGTTGAGAAGAGAAGGTTCATTCCACAGTCGGCCTTCGCCGCGGCTTTGCTTAGTCCGTGTTAGTTAATAAAACTTTCTTGTATGTGGTGAGTTGGATCAGTGGCACAGTACTCGCCTCGGGTTTCGAATCCTGAGTCCGGATATGTTCTACTGAGGAGTCCAAAGGAGAGCGAAACTCGAGTCTAGGACTTCCGGTTTGTGGCTTTCACGGTTTGTGTAGGTTGTGACGTTGTCTGATTGTGGAAATAATTATATATATCATTTCACATTAAAAGTCTAATATATATATATATATATATATATATATATATATATATATATATATATATATATATATATATATTAAAAAAAATGTATTTCAATGAATGAAGTAAGATAATATATTTTAGCAGCACCATTCATTAATTAAAATACATTTTTAATCGATAGCAAATAATATATTATTTTAATTTAATTACGTATTGAGAAATCCCATTATTATTATTATTATTTTTAATTAAATACGTATTTTTATTACATGATAACATATCATCGTATCTTCAACACATTTTTATTGTTATATAAACCAAAATGTTGGTCTGATGGCGAACCCATGCTTTTCTTCGGTTTCTGCGTATTTTCCTTTACCATAGCAAAATAGTTTCAGATAAATAAATAAATAGTTAACCTGTAATTATCGAAGTGATCGGCCCTTATACAAAAATCATTAGCATTCTTTTCCTACCATTTTTGTTTCATATCAACCTGATTTCTGGTCGCCATCTTGAATTTGCTTCTTATCAAGAAACACTCATTCGAAAGCATATGATCATAATATGATATATATAATAACAATAATATAATAATAAGTTTTATTTTGTTTTACTTATAACTTGAATATTCATAATTATAGAAATTAAAAATTAAGAATGAAAATAGTAATTTTGGGTTCAGTGGTGAGAACAAGAGTTTCTTATTGTCCTGTATTTTAGTAAGAACTTTCACAAAATATGGTCTCTGTCAAACGTCCGCTGTTACGGTAAGTTTCTGGACGTTTATGTGGAGAATTGTAATTATGTGCTTCCTAAACGTTAAATCTGCACACTTTTTTTAGCAAGGCGTGAGAAACGAGGAAGGATAAGCGTTAAAACCACACTCTTTAGCCTCAAATGGTCTAATCGGGCTGACAATAAAAAGGAAGCCCTTGTCACATTCGCTCCGGCTAAATGGAGCGTGCTCCTTTTTGAAGGGTCCGTAAAACCCCCTCCCTCTCTCTCTCTCTCTCTCTCTCTCTCTCTCTCTCTCTCTCTATATATATATATATATATATATATATATATATATATATATATATATATATAAGTAATATGGGTTATCGTTCATTAAAAGCATTGCTGGATTTGTTAATAAAATTGAAAATATAAGCCATTAACAATGCAAGATTAATTAATTTAAAAAAAAATTAATCTTATTAATTTCGGAATAAAATTCTATCATCAGAGATGTCCAGTATTGAGTCATTTTTTTTTCTTCATCAAAAAACAAGAATAACCAAACTTATTTCTTTGTTACTTGATAAACGTCTCTCCGCGCTGGTGGTGTTAACGGTTATGATTCAAATTTCGGTGTCGAACGAAGAGCGTGGCTCGCTCGTGTAGGTAAAGTAATATGGGTTTGTCGTTCATTTAAAGCATTGCTGGATTTGTTAATAAATTGAAAATATAAACCATTAACAATATATATATATATATATATATATATATATATATATATATATATATATATATATATATATATATATATATATATATGTATGTATAAGTTACAGATAAAAATTAGACATGAGGTCGGTTTTTCCTGTGGGGAATATTCAGTACACTAAAATGGGGAATTATGGATGGGACAAAAATAAAAATTGCCCCAGTTAAGAAGGATTTTTCTATTCTCATCGAAGATAGAACAGATACTACACTTTGAATTATTTATTCTCCATATGATAAAATAAAATAATAAAATAGAATATAAAAATTAGGCACAAGGACATCAAAAGTGTGAATAAATGGGGATCATTGGTCATCCTTGGTCTAATGTAGCAAATTTGCCTATCCTACTCTTTGCTAGAATCATCTCATGTTGTAGTGTGGTGACAATACCACATTTACTCTCGGGGTCATCCTATTTAAAAAATATCCACAAAGTGTTTACGAAATTAAAATTTTTATTCATTAATATAAGTTTTTACAAATCAATTGGCAGTGGCGATTGGGACACAAAAAACGGTTAGTAAGACCTCCCAACATTTTCTAAATAATAGACGCCCATTGTTTTCCGGTTTGTTCAGCACCGAAAACAAGCAGATCAATCTCTAAATGGGAGTGGGATCTAAGTTGTGGGAAAATAGGGATAGAGTTTTGGGAGTGCGTGGTGTCCTTCTGAGATAACTAAAATTTTGAGGAGACTGAGGACAACAAATAAGAGTGGGAGTTGGCATTTTGGAGGAGCTGTATTACAAACAAACAAAAAATCAAAACGGAAACGGGACTCATTCACTCGACTAGCTCAGAGGCTAACTTACTTGAAAGGCCGTAGTCTGACATGGCCAGAAACTGCATACGCCATGCTAAGGCAGGGAACACATGCTCATCACACTTTGATTCCAGGCTGAAGGCCAAGGAGTGCAAGGAAAGTTTGTTGTTGAAAGGAAGTCGTTGATGTAATTTACGTTATTCTAATCATTTTGCTGCAGGTCAAACTTGCATTTTCAGCATGTTCATTTGATTTGCCGAGGTTCGATAAAAAGGGAATCTTACTTCAAAAGACTAGATACCCCGTCAACCTTTTCTTTTCGATTCGTTCTGGTAAATGCTTTGTTGCTGAAAACCGCAGCTGGTTCATAATGCCAATTTATGTTATAGTCGTTTCTTGCGGCAATATTATGAAAACATATGAAACAATATTATGAAAACATATGAAATAATATTATGAAAACATATGAAACAATATCATGAAAACATATGAAACAATATCATGAAAACATGAAACAATATTATGAAAACATATGAAACAATATTATGCAAACATATGAAATAATATTATGAAAACATATGAAACAATATTATGAAAACATATGAAACAATATTATGCAAACATATGAAACAATATTATGAAAACACATGAAACAATATTATGAAAACATATGAAACAATATTATGACAACATATGAAACAATATTATGAAAACATATAAAACAATATTATGAAAACATATGAAACAATATAATGAAAACATATGAAACAATATTATGTAAACATATGAAACAATATTATGAAAACATATAAAACAATATTATGAAAACATATGAAACAATATTATGAAAACATATGAAACAATATTATGAAAACACATGAAACAATATTATGAAAACATATAAAACAATATTATGAAAACATATGAAACAATATTATGTAAACATATGAAACAATATTGAGAAAACATATAAAACAATATTATGCAAACATATGAAACAATATTATGTAAACATATGAAACAATATTATGAAAACATATAAAACAATATTATGAAAACATATGAAACAATATTATGAAAACATATGAAACAATATTATGAAAACATATGAAACAATATTATGAAAACATATAAAACAATATTATGAAAACATATGAAACAATATTATGTAGAACATATGAAACAATATTGAGAAAACATATAAAACAATATTATGCAAACATATGAAACAATATTATGAAAACATATGGAATAATATTATGAAAACATATGAAACAATATTATAAAAACATATGAAACAATATTATGCAAACATATGAAACAATATTATAGAACACATATGAAACAATATTATGAAAACATATGAAACAATATTATGAAAACATATAAAACAATATTATGAACACATATGAAACAATATTATGAAAACATGTGAAATAATATTATGAAAACATATGAAACAATATTATGAAAACATATGAAACAATATTATGACAACATATGAAACAATATTATGAAAACATATGAAACAATATTATGAAAACATATGAAACAATATTATGAAATCATATAAAACAATATTATGAAAACATTATAAACAATATTATGAAAACATATGAAACAATATTATGACAAAATATCAAACAATATCATGAAAACATATGAAACAATATTATGAAAACATATGAAACAATATTATGAAAATATATAAAAGAATATTATGAAAACATATAAAACAATATTATGAAAACATATGAAACAATATTATGAAAACATATGAAACAATATTATGAAAACATATGAAACAATATTATGAAAACATAGGAAACAATATTATGAAAACATATGAAACAATATTATGAAAACATACGAAACAATATTATGACAACATATGAAACAATATTATGAAAACATATAAAACAATATTATGAAAACATATGAAACAATATTATTAAAACATATGAAACAATATTATGAAAACATATGAAACAATATTATCAAAACATATGAAACAATATTATGAAAACATATGAAACAATATTATGAAAACATATAAAACAATATTATGAACACATATGAAACAATATTATGAAAACATGTGAAATAATATTATGAAAACATATGAAACAATATTATGAAAACATATGAAACAATATTATGACAACATATGAAACAATATTATGCAAACATATGAAACAATATTATGAAAACATATGAAACAATATTATGAAATCATATAAAACAATATTATGAAAACATTATAAACAATATTATGAAAACATATGAAACAATATTATGACAAAATATCAAACAATATCATGAAAACATATGAAACAATATTATGAAAACATATGAAACAATATTATGAAAATATATAAAAGAATATTATGAAAACATATAAAACAATATTATGAAAACATATGAAACAATATTATGAAAACATATGAAACAATATTATGAAAACATATGAAACAATATTATGAAAACATAGGAAACAATATTATGAAAACATATGAAACAATATTATGACAACATATGAAACAATATTATGAAAACATATAAAACAATATTATGAAAACATATGAAACAATATTATTAAAACATATGAAACAATATTATGAAAACATATGAAACAATATTATCAAAACATATGAAACAATATTATGAAAACATATGAAACAATATTATGAAAACATATGAAACAATATTATGAAAACCTATGAAACAATATTATGAAAACATATAAAACAATATTATGAAAACATATAAAACAATATTATGAAAACATATAAAACAATATTATGAAAACATATGAAACAATATTATGAAAACATATGAAACAATATTATTGAAACATATGAAACAATATTATGACAACATATGAAACAATATTATGAAAACATATGAAACAATATTATGAAAACATATAAAACAATATTATGAAAACATATGAAACAATATTATGATAACATATGAAACAATATTATGAAAACATATAAAACAATATTATGAAAACATATGAAACAATATTATGATAACATATGAAACAATATTATGAAAACATATGAAATAATATTATGAAAACATATGAAACAATATTATGAAAACATATGAAACAATATTATGAAAACATATAAAACAATATTATGAAAACATATGAAACAATATTATGATAACATATGAAACAATATTATGAAAACATATGAAACAATATTATGAAAACATATGAAACAATATTATGAAAACATATGAAACAATATTATGAAAACATATAAAACAATATTAATCAAACATATGAAACAATATTATGAAAACATATGAAACAATATAATGAAAACATATGAATCAATATTATGAAAACATATGAAACAATATAATGAAAACATATGAAACAATATTATAAAAACATATGAAATAATATTATGAAAACATATGAAATAATATTATGAAAACATATGAAATAATATTAAGAAAACATATGAAACAATATTATGAAAACATATGAAATAATATTATAGAAACCATATGAAACAATATTATGAAAACATGAAAAGCAATATTATGAAAACATATAAAACAATATTTTTAAAACATATGAAACAATATTATGAAAACATATGAAACAATATTATGAAAACATATGAAACAATATTATGAAAACATATGAAACAATATTATGAAAACATATGAAACAATATTATGAAAACATATAAAACAATATTATGAAAACATATGAAACAATATTATGAAAACATATGAAACAATATTATGACAACATATAAAACAATATCATGAAAACATATGAAACAATATTATGAAAACATATGAAACAATATTATGAAAATATATAAAACAATATTATGAAAACATATAAAACAATATTATGAAAACATATGAAACAATATTATGAAAACATATGAAACAATATTATGAAAACATATGAAACAATATTATGAAAACATATGAAACAATATTATGACAACATATAAAACAATATCATTAAAACATATGAAACAATATTATGAAAACATATGAAACAATATTATGAAAATATATAAAACAATATTATGAAAACATATAAAACAATATTATGAAAACATATGAAACAATATTATGAAAACATATGAAACAATATTATGAAAACATATGAAACAATATTATGAAAACATATGAAACAATATTATGAAAACATACGAAACAATATTATGAAAAAATAGGAAACAATATTATGAAAACATACGAAACAATATTATGAAAACATATGAAACAATATTATGAAAACATATAAAACAATATTATGAAAACATAGTAAACAATATTATGAAAACATATGAAACAATATTATGAAAACATATGAAACAATATTATGAAAACATATGAAACAATATTATGAAAATATATGAAACAATATTATGAAAACATATGAAACAATATTATGAAAACATATAAAACAATATTATGAAAACATATGAAACAATATTATGAAAACGTATGAAACAATATTATGAAAACGTATGAAACAATATTATTAAAACATATGAAACTATATTATGACAACATATGAAACAATATTATGAAAACATATGAAACAATATTATGAAAACATATAAAACAATATTATGATAACATATGAAACAATATTATGAAAACATATAAAACAATATTATGAAAACATATGAAACAATATTATGATAACATATGAAACAATATTATGAAAACATATAAAACAATATTATGAAAACATATGAAACAATATTATGAAAACATATGAAACAATATTATGAAAACATATGAAACAATATTATGAAAACATATGAAACAATATTATGATAACATATGAAACAATATTATGTAAACATATGAAACAATATTATGAAAACATATAAAACAATATTATGCAAACATATGAAAGAATATTATGCAAACATATGAAACAATATTATGAAAACATATGAAATAATATTATGAAAACATATGAAAATAAAATTATGAAAACATATGAAACAATATTATGCAAACATATGAAACAATATTATAGAACACATATGAAACAATATTATGAAAATATATGAAACAATATTATGAAAACATATAAAACAATATTATGAAAACATATGAAACAATATTATGAAAACATGTGAAATAATATTATGAAAACATATGCAACAATATTATGAAAACATATGAAACAATATTATGACAACATATGAAACAATATTATGAAAACATATGAAACAATATTATGAAAAACATATGAAACAATATTATGAAAACATATAAAACAATATTATGAAAACATATGAAACAATATTATGAAAACATATGAAACAATATTATGACAACATATAAAACAATATCATGAAAACATATGAAACAATATTATGTAAACATATGAAACAATATTATGAAAATATATAAAACAATATTATGAAAACATATAAAACAATATTATGAAAACATATAAAACAATATTATGAAAACATATGAAACAATATTATGAAAACATATGAAACAATATTATGAAAACATACGAAACAATATTATGAAAACATAGGAAAGAATATTATGAAAACATACGAAACAATATTATGACAACATATGAAACAATATTATGAAAACATATAAAACAATATTATGAAAACATATGAAACAATATTATTAAAACATATGAAACAATATAATGAAAACATATGAAACAATATTATGAAAACATATAAAACAATATTATGAAAACATACGAAACAATATTATGAAAACATATGAAACAATATTATGAAAACATATGAAACAATATTATTAAAACATATGAAATAATATTATGACAACATATGAAACAATATTATGAAAACATATGAAACAATATTATGAAAACATATAAAACAATATTATGAAAACATATGAAACAATATTATGATAACATATGAAACAATATTATGAAAACATATAAAACAATATTATGAAAACATACGAAACAATATTATGAAAACATATGAAATAATATTATGAAAACATATGAAATAATGTTATGAAAACATATGAAATAATATTATGAAAACATATAAAACAATATTATGAAAACATATGAAATAATATTATAGAAACCATATGAAACAATATTATGAAAACATAAAAAGCAATATTATGAAAACATATAAAACAATATTTTTAAAACATATGAAACAATATTATGAAAACATATGAAACAATATTATGAAAACATATTAAACAATATTATGACAACATATGAAACAATATTATGAAAACATATAAAACAATATTATGAAAACATATAAAACAATATTATGAAAACATATGAAACAATATAATGAACACATATGAAACAATATTATGAAAACATATAAAACAATATTACGAAAACATATAAAACAATATTAAACAAACATGTGAAACAATATTATGAAAACATATGAAACAATATTATGAAAACATATGAAATAATATCATGTAAACATATGAAACAATATTATGAAAATATATGAAATAATATTATGCAAACATATGAAACAATATTATGAAAACATATGAAACAATATCATGCAAACATATGATCTAGTATTATGACAACATATGAAACAATATTAGTAAAACATATGAAACAATATTATGAAAACATATGAAACAATATTATGAAAACATATGAAATAATATTATGCAAACATATGAAACAATATTATGAAAACATATGAAACAATATTATGAAAACATATGAAACAATATTATGAAAACATATGAAACAATATTATGCAAACATATGAAACAATATTATGAAAACATATGAAATAATATTATGTAAACATATGAAACAATATTATGAAAACATATGAAACAATATTATGAAAACATATTAAACAATGTACGTCGCAAAATGGAAGTATTCCCATTTTTCTTGAAAAGGACAATTCTCTTCAGCAATTTTTACTTTTTACAATGTCTAGATCAAAATAATTTTTGTTTCAATCATTTATTTTTTACACTTATTTTAAGTCTATAATCACGTTCACACATCAATTCTCACGAAATCACCAATGTTAAGCAACATTGAGCTTGGTCAGTACTTAGTACTTATACATTTTCACTAAGATTTTAAAAAATGTTTCCTGTGCTTGTTTATTAATAAATATTGAAAATTTCATTAAAATTTGTTGATTTCCTGAATTTTGGTGAATTTTTAAGTGAAGGAGGGTCAAAATGGTTTTACATTTTGGGGATCGGCCTTTGATTTTGCACGTACCTATCTCTTAATAGCAAGATAGGAGTTGGTGATTCCATTATTAAACAGACAGTTAACATTGAACTTTTTTTTGTATAATTTGTAAACAAATTTCAAAGTCTGAATTACTTACGGTTGATTGGGTTAGAAGTTTAAATAATGGTAATTTATAATTCAGTTTTTTGCAGTATTTGATCGTGAATTATTATTTTCTTTAACTTTATATTGAATAAAGATCAGTTTCAAGATGAATCGAATCGTGTTCTTTTCTTTTCTTTTTTTACATGCAATTTTTAAAGTTTTTTAATGCTTTGTTTTAAATATTTACAATATCGTATGGTCAACATGTTTTGATATTTTGAATAACTTTAGTAAAGGTGTTTTTTGTTTACAAGAAATAATACATTCGCACCAAGCTTTATAATAAAGTAATGTATTTATTATATTCCGTGATCATTAATTAATAAATACTGAAAATTTCATTAAAATTGGTTGATTTCCTGAATTTTGATGGATTATTTAGTGAATGGAGAAGTCGAAATGCCTTCTTATTGTTATTACCATGGTCCTTGTTTTGACACGGAATGCAGTGACATCAGAGGGGGGCAGGAAGTTAGTTGCTTGGCCTTGTCAACTCTCGGTGGCCTTGACTTAAATGGGTTATCATTTGGAAATGTGAAACCTGGTCTGAGTGGCGATGGAAGTTGATGACTGGTTGTTAATTTGTAAATACAATGAACACAATTCACAGTCTTGATCCGTTCATTGTGATCTGCGCCAGCCAGACGCTGACTGGCGATTACAGATTAATTTATTGAAGATCACCGAAGTTAAACGACTTTGAGCCTGGCCAGTACTTAAACGGTTGATCATTTAGAAATATCAGGCACTGTAAGTAAAACCGGATCCGAGTGGCCTTGCAAACTAATGGTCGGCTACGATTTTGCAAATACAACAAACACAACATACATTTCTGGTCCATTCGTTGTGATCGGCGCCGATCAGACACTAACTGGCGATGGCAGATCGATTTTAGATTTCAGATGTATTTGCATAAAAACACATTTTTTTCTGACTTGATATGTTAGTTTATTTAACAATATTTCCTCGGGTCTTCTCTGAACATAATTTTTCATTGTTTGATAGATTACACCTTGCCCATTGTTTATCTTGAACGCTGTCTTGTAGAGTTTGTTCGGATCGAGGGTTGTGTTCCCCCGATTATAAACGTGTTCAGTAAATCAAGCAATGTTGCATGCAAAAGACAGAGTAATAATTAATAAACAAAATGAAGTAGTTCAAATAACGTTTATTGAACGTGTGTGTACGTGGAATGGTGAAGTGGGTGATGTATGCATGTGTGTCGATGGAAAAACAGTTCTTGAAAAAGGTATAAGAAGAAATGAATCCGGCGTGTAGAAAGTCTTTAAAAGCCGTATACAAAGAAAATGAGTTGAGAACTCTTACCGTTGTTTGACCACGTGTGTTGGTAGTTGTTATGCTGGGACCAGTTCAAGAGAAAAGCGTGAGACGAAGCGCTAGTGTATTAGCGTCGTTCTGCCGAGGCCAATCGACCAGAAGAGAAAAGTGAAACGGAACGCTAGTGTCAGCGTACTTCTGTCGAGGCTGGTGAAGAAGAGAGATGGATTTTCCGTTTGCAACGGTTTTTATAGTCAGAAGGGCAGATAACTCTGGTGTCGCTTTACAGTGCCACCTGTCGGTGAAAAAGCGACACCTACCGGCAAACCGGTGTAGTTATGCTTTGAAAGGAGGAGGTAACTGCTACAAGTTTTACTTATACTTAGGAACTTCCGTGACCTGAGACGCATGGGGCAGTCAAAGTGTTCCATCGCGTTCAGTCTGTAGTCAGACCCCAGCCCCCCCCCCCCAGTTCCTGTCCGTTGCTTGCAAATCTCTCTCGATTGTTTGCTTCCAGTTCATGTTTGGTCTTCCTCTTCTTCTTTTCACATCAAAGGTCCACTGAAGCAATTCGTAAGCAATTCTCACTAGAGACAATCTTAGGACATGCCCGAGCCAGCCGAGACGTCGTTTGCAGATTATTGACGATACCACCCGTTCGTTAGTACGGTCTCTGACTTCCTGGCAAAAACAGTCGCCGTTTCTGCTACACTTGAATTCGGCAACCCAACATTTAACAGTCGCATATGAAGGGCAGCATTCCCCTTAGACCTGCACCATAGCATTATGGCTTTCAGATGGAGACAACCTTTCAGTTGAAGATACCTCATGACTACCCGATACTTAATTATCTCTATTTTCTAGAAATGCATCGGTTTTATTACTTCAACAATATGTAAAAATAAAACAGAATGTGTTAGAACCTACAAACTTGGTAGTTAAGCATATAAATAGTGACAGAATACAAAGGCAATTTGTTTTGTTTATCTCATAAGTGTCTTTGTGAAGATCTGTACTTTTCATTCATCTCTTGTATGTCTAGAACATAAAATGTAGATTTTAATAAGTGACTCTACGTCAGATATCCGTAAATGAGTTAGAAATACTAAAGAAATAAGAAAATGGAGTATTGTAAGAAGAAGAAGAAGAAGAAAAAGAAGAAGAAGAAAAAGAAGAAGAAGAAGAAGAAGAAGAAGATGAAGAAGATGAAGAAAACAAAAAAGAATAAGAAGTAGAAATCAAAGAAGAGGAAGAAGACAAAAAGAAGAAAACACTGTGAGTGGTGTGAAGAAGCCGGCAATAGAAAAAAGTGACGAAGAGAAATAACTAGTGGAGAAAAAGTAATTGAGGGTATGCTACTGTCACTGCTGGTTTAGTGTCATTAGACTAGGCTAGTGTTGAGGAGATCTAGAGAAACGTACAAGATTATAAGTTATTAGGGTCTTCCGTAAGTAAAAAGAAAGTATGATTTTCATAAATATACGCTTGTCGGGTATTTACTGCACAATATATTTAAGCGAGTGGCGACTGGAGAAGAGACCGAGAGGGGGTAATTGTCATCGGCCATAAGAAATAAGGGAGAGATAGAGAAAAAGAGGAAGAGCAGATAATGGGAAGAAGAGGCTGGTACCTGAGTGAGGGAGTAAAATGGACAGAAGGAGTGGGCAGTAACCGGAGGGGGGGGGAATGGGGAACAAACACTCCCGTAAGTTCGAGAGCACAGATGGATACATGGAGATAAAAGCATGCACTTTTCAGGAGAGACGTCCGGAGGGAGATGGCGATAATGACAAGGAGATGAAATAGTGAATTGGAAAGGTTAGTATCGGGTGGGGATAGGGTGGTGTTGAAGGAGTATTACAGGTAGGAAGAAAGTATGAAAGAGGAAGTAGAAGAATGGTTAGGAAGGAAAAGAAAGAGAAGAAAGGAGGCAGAAAAAACAGAAGGAAAAGAAGGAATAGAAAAAGAAACGAAAGACAAAAGGTAGTCGAGAGAAGAAGAAGAAGAAGAAGAAGAAGAAGAAGAAGAAGAAGAAGAAGAAGAAGAAAAAGAAGAAGAAGGAGGAGGAGAGGGGAAAAGAAAGAAGAATGAATGAATGCATATCTGAAAAAAGGAAGAGAAGGAGAAAAAGAATAAGAAGACTCTGAAGAAGAAGGGGAGGGAGGAAAGGGAGGGGTAAAGGAAAGAAGAAATAGACGAAGGAAAAGAAAAAGAAAACAAAAAAAGAAGACGGGGAATGGTTAAATAATAATAGATGGAGGAGGTGGTGCCGATTGAACGCGGAACTTGATGTCGGCGGAGACGGGGCTATCAGGTGCGTTGTTGTTGTTGTTGTTAGGGAGGTTAATGTCGATGATGCAACTCCTGCTTTTCTGCCAGTGTTTTCTGCTACAACTGATATACTTGTGGCGGCCGTCGTCGCCATAGCCGCATCAGCCCCACCTTCACCTTCACCTCCCGCTTTTCTTATCCCCCTCTCCCTCCCGCCTTTCTTCACCCCACCTCTGCCGACGCGCTCCTGCTGATACTGCTGCCTACGCTGCTGCTGATGCCGATTCTTTTTGCTCAAACGCCCTTTACCATTATTTCGCGATTCCGCCGGAGAGGCGAAACAACCATAACTTTGAAACATTGATTAACTTACTCCCCTTCTTATAAATCCTCCTACTCTCTTCTTTCTTCCAACCATCTCTTACTCCTCCTTTCCTCTCTCTTTTCTCTTACTGCTCTGATTCCCTCTGCTCCCTTTCTTTCTTTTGTAACTACAACGACACAACACGTAGACAAATATAAATTCATATCCGCTCTCGTTATTAACTGCTCGGTTCAATGATACAATAGGGGCGCGGTCGGAAATTACTTCTTTTCTTTGATATATAACCGTAAAAGAACGATAATACTTGACTTTTGGGCGGCGACAGTGAGCAACGCAGACTCCGAACTCTCATAATATTTTTATTGCTGATTTTGGTTGTAATTGTTCAGAATTACAACGAATTAATCACCAAAATTGCAGATTAGAAGAAAAAAAATTGAAAAATTCTGTGTGTGTGTGTGTGTGTGTGTGTGTGTACGTGCGTGTGTCCGGGGTTTCAATTTACTCCTTTGACCATTTTCATTTTAATTTTATTCCTGAAACTTGGTGGACAAGTCAGGAATAGTTGGAAGTAAATTTGCACCAGATATGGTTCGATTGCAGGAGAAAGGGGTGTAAATTTTATTAACGATCCTATGGGGGCATTTTTGGAGAATTCAAACTATAATTATATATAACATTGTATATATAAAAAAAAGTTTCCCTTACTCCTGAAAAGAATGTCAGAAGTACAATTTGAACTAGACCCCCCCCCCCGAAGAAAAATGATTACCTGTGTCTACCAAAGCTTGTTTGTCTGAAAACGGCATATCATTCCGTGTTACTCTTAAATAAGAAAGTGAAACACCATTAAGGAAATAAAATATCACAAAAATAATAATAATATTTAGCAGCTTGAAGGTTCAATTAGTTTCAAATCACAAACGGAAAGAACAAAAAATCATCATCATCATCATCATTGGTTTAACGTCCGTTTTACATGTTGGCATGTGTTGGACGGCTTTTAGAAATCGACTTCCTAACTAACCTAACTCTGGCCAGGTCTTTATTTATCCCTCTTTCTATCAAGTCCATTTGTATCACTTCCTCTCATGTTTTCCTTCTCCAGTGAACTGGACCTGCTACTTTAACTGTTCTACATCTATAGATCCAAGAACTCTCATTCATTCTTTCAATGCGGCCATACCATCGAAGTCTCCTGTTCTGCACACATTTCCCGATACTGTCCAGATTTGATCTCCCTCTGAGGTCATCAGATCTAAGTCTGTATTTAAAACTCACATTACACATCCATCGTATCATATTCATATAATTTATCTCCATGCAACACATGTCCTCAACCCTCACTGGCCATATTTCACTTCTATACATTGTATACTCAGGCCTGATAGACTCTTACCTTGGTAAACAGTGGTAACACCTTGCTGGTTAGTAATGGCAGAAATTCCCTGAACTTATTTCATCCACTCCTGATTCTTGCAATCACACTAGCATCAGCTCCTCTCTGCTCCAATTGTATCGCCAAAGTAACAAAACCTCTCACCAACCTCAATAGCTTCACCATTTAAATATACTTTCTCCACATCTGAGTTCTCATCCATCTTCATTGTCTTACACTTATTGAACACAAACTGGTTATCCCCTCTCAACCTACCAGTAATTCTACTGTACTTCTTGTGTACCCAATGCTAACAAATGCCACAAAACACTGAGTGGTGCACGACTCCCTTTCAAAAAATGAGCGGAGGAACTTTCCTTTTTTTGAGAGCTTTCTAACACTACAACCACTGATTATCATTTTGGTCTTGGTAGCATTCACTTTCAGAACTTTACTTTCCAGACCATTCCTCTCCAAGTCTTTAACAAGTAGACCTTCCATTTTCACAGGTAAGTATTAAATCATCAGTATACCGCATCTCTTCCGGACAACCCATATGAAAACCCCTGAACAATGTTTCTAAGACACAAATGAAAAGTAACAAACTCAGTACAGAACCCTGTAAAGCTGTCACTAAATGTGCTGTTAATTCTTACACGACTTTGAGCATTTCTGTACATTGCTTGAACAATCTTCACCAACCACTCGTTTGCCCCCAATTTATGCAAAGCTCACCAGACTTTATAGCACTTTATCAGAAGCTTTCTCCAAACCCACAAAAGTAAAATACTGGTCCTTCTTCCTACCAAGATACTTCTCTTGCAATAACAGAGACATTGTGAATTATATTTAATACCTGATTGAGCGTAATAGGTAGAGCAAAGAGAGACAGTAAAAAACGTATTAAGATGAGTTAACAAAAATCTAACTTACAAAGCTTTGCGCTGATCAATTTCTTCTCTCTCTCTCTCTCTCTCTCTCTCTCTCTCTATCTATTTATCTATCTATCTATCTATCTATCTATCTATCTATCTATATCTCGCTCCCTCTCCCTCTCTCTGATGTAATTAACCATTTATGATGTATTAAAAACCACTTTGTTCACTCGACATGATGTTTGTTCGAATTGGTTTGTCTGTCTTTAAAAGAAAAGAGTAAACATAATGACTCTGGTTTCAGCGATCCACCGGCAACAGGGATCAAGTGGCCAACAATGACTAAGAATCAACGAGTGTGAGAACAGAAGTAAGGATAATGAAAAAGGGAAGCGACGTCATAGTGAAAAATCAGAGAAGTCTGAGTAAAACAAAAAGAGACAGTTTACAGAAGCTTTCTCCAAATCCACAAAAATAAAATACTGGTGCTTCTTATTAAGATACTTATCTTCGTTTCAGGATAAATATAGCATCAATGGTACTTCGCACAGACATAAAAGCAAACTGCATTTCATCTATACTTATCGGACGTCTTATTTGCTACTCAATTATTATCTCAATCACTTTCATGACCAGATCATCAAACCCCTGTAACTACTAGAGCTCCTCCTTTACCCTTGTAACAGTTCCCAATTGTAATAAGATCCAAATCTTTCAGAACAACTTCTTCTTTTATGATCTGATTCGTCAAGTCTATGATCATCTCAATGTCTGTTTCACCTACAACCACTTACATTTTTGTAACAATGCCTGGGGATTCTGCAGCCTTACCCTTCTTCATCTTACAACTTCCTATACAATTTCTTTCTCAATTCTTATAGCTGGACTAGATACTTCTTCTGCAACTTCTACATTTTCTTGGTTCCATAAAACCATCTCTCATAATGGCATTTCCATGCATCCCTCTTGTCCTGTTCATTTGTTGCTCATACTCCATTGTCATTTTGAATGCACTTCTCTCCAACAATATCCATATTTGTCTTTGCCATCTGTTGAGCTTGTAGGAGCGCGGACCTTAGCTTAGTAAGATATTGGGTCTTAGTGAAAATGCTAAAATCCACGCTTGCATTTAGATTGTAGAAGACATGTTTAAAAGAGTAAAAACAGATAAAGCATGGAAAAACATGTATGAAAGTTGAATGAAAGATAAAACATGCATAAGTTGGAAGAAGAATAAAACGTAGTTTAAAAGTTACACAAAATATTTATATATTTACAAATTACAGAGCATTAAGTGTTCATTTCAAGTGTTCAGTTAGAGAAACGATAAATGTTCATGTCTGTGATTTCTCTCTGAATGTTTAATTTTACTTCAATCGAAGTTCTCAGAAATCAAGGGGCCCCTTCCTGGGGCTAACACTTTATCTCTATATGAGATACATAGATACCCGAATATTCTATTAAAATTCTCCTTTATATCTCAAACATTGAGTTAGTAAAAAAGTTTAGAATAATAAATTTATTC
Organism: Sepiola atlantica; assembly: GCA_963556195.1. Lineage (NCBI taxonomy): Eukaryota > Metazoa > Mollusca > Cephalopoda > Sepiida > Sepiolidae > Sepiola > Sepiola atlantica. Next base: position 19,023,132 of record OY744516.1, on the reverse strand, counting down.
TCTCCCCAACTGACCAGTCAATTATGTCATAGTATATCTTTCTTGTGGTGTGTTGGTCTTACCGGATTCCAGGACAAGACTTTATCTAGTCTGGTGGAGTATCCAGCTACGTGGTGTTACTTGAGGTAACATCACTAGGAGAAGATGCACCATTCCTCGTATGAGCAAATGTATAGCCGTGCTGAGGGGATCTTATTTGTGCTGTGGATACTATGTAATTTTTAATATTTGGTCAGGGTTTACTTGTAGGGGTAAATATCCTCATATCAGGTTGCCCTGACAAACCCTTGTACAGAGAGAACGAAGACACTCGAGGATAGTGTCTAGTAGGTAATTCAAACTCCCCATGGTAATTTATGAATGCGTATGTATGTACGTAGTGTAGCCATGTGCGAGGCTTGGCGTTAGTACGTCGAAGTGTGTGAATGTGCGTGTCACCTTTTGTTCGTGGTTGTACGAATGTGTATGCATGAGAGTTGATAATTTGTTTAGGCATTTGTATGTGTGCGGGTCTTTGTCAGCAGTGTGTGGTTGTATGCGTTGAAGAATGATAAGAGTGTAAACCTTTGTGTATGTGTGTGTGTGTAGTAGTCAGCCGACGCGAGGGGTAGCCGAAGTTGTATCCTCTGAAAAAGAGGAGAGGGAAGAGAAAGAGGCAGATTTTGTTGCGCGGTCTGCTTTCACATTGTTTCACAGTGGTTTGGCAGACATAGTTCAGAGCACCCAACATGATCAACATTTTTAGCTTTATTTGCATCTTTTTGTTTGACTGTCTCTGGGAGCTGATTTTTATGGCCCCAGTTTTAGCTTTTGCTGTTGAAGTTAATTCGGATTGGTTTCTGTTTTTGTGTCCACGCCATTTGTTGATAAAATAGAGGATGTCAATCCGATAAGCCATCCTGAATAATTCGTTCTTCTTGTCATCTTTTTGTAGTAGATCTGGAAACTTGCTCAGCCTCCATCTTGGCCTTGTATATTACTCTTCTTGACGTCCTCTTTGCCACCTGAGACATATCCTTATTCACTAAACCTTTTTTATCACTTACTCCATTGTTTTTGCATTTCTTTGATGCACTTCTCAACTTCTAAATTCCACCTCTATGTCATCCTATGTCTAAGGGGCTCTTTCCTCCACCCACAAGTCTGGTCTGCTATCCCCAACAGTGTATCCTACAACTTCTTCCACTGTTTTTCCACACGTCTTGAAGTGGATCTGTTAACCCAATGCTCCATCACTATGTCTCTAAACTCATATTTCACATGTTCTTCATTCAACCTCCACTTCTTTTTCCTGGGGATAAACTGTTCTTAATTTCTAGGTGAAATTTGGGGAGTTGGTGGTGGTGAAGTGGATACTAAGCATGTCGTGTTCGAATCCTGTCAGATCCATGGCACCACTTTTACTCTGGATGTTGGCAACCTTTACGTGGTCCCTCCTGTGAGTACCTGATTCTAAAAAACAATCGGCAAACCAATGCTAACAGCAGAATGATGCAGGTTAAAAAAAAGAACGACATTAAACTACATCCGATGGTCAGACCTCAATTTTAAAGTTTGGGGGAGTGTGGAACCACTTCTTATTCCCGAGTCCACTTTGACCTAAAGGAGTGGTAGTACCTGTCAGAGTCCCATCTATGAATTAAATAGAATCTGTCCTGAGAATAACATGAAACTCTGTCCGGTGGTCGACATATAACTTTCAACCTGTTGACCTTTTGGCTACGATCAAAGTGTAGTATCTGTTCTGATACTACACTTCACCTTTTCTGTCCTCGGTCAGTGAAGGAGAAATCCTTTTAGACTGAGGCATTTTTAAGTGTTGTTCAAACCCAGAGTGCCCCTTTAAAAACCGACCTTGTGTCTAATTCTTCCGTCGTGGAGAGACAAGTAAATAGGAACTAATAAATATCTCAAGATATTAAAAACTTGAGGAAAGAAAAATTATTTTTAGTTTTTTTTTAAATTAAAATGACGGACTTCGCCATTAAATCACTCTAAATGGGTCGTTATACCGATTTTTTTTTTTAAATTAGAGGATTTTTAACTCAACTATAATTTCATGCAATTATTTATTGTGTATATCAGCGGTATTTATTTACTGACATAGCATGCTTATAGGGAGCCCTAGGCAACTGCACGACGTGCCCATGCGTTAAGATGGGATTGGCGGTTGATAAATAATATTAATAAAAAAGCAACGACATGGCATCTTTTCAATCGTAAATATAGACTCCAGTGCTCACCCGGATACTATGAAGTTACTTATGCTATCAAAACATGATGATGATGATGATGATGATGATGATGATGATGATGATGATGATGATGATGATGATGATGCCATAAATAATAACACTGTTGTATTTGTGATGATGATTGTTAGTTCTTCTATCAATATTATTTTTCTCTTGTTTAAAACGACGTCTCAGCAAGAGGATCATTACTGCGTTGCAATCTGAGAGACGCGTGGATGACTGCTTGTCCGTCAGTGTGTACAGTGCCGGCGCTAGGGACTCATGCCACTCCCTCAAATATATAATATGGGTCCCCATTATATCTTTACTGACATATATATTTTACAATATATATATATATATATATATATTAGATTTCTTGAATGTGAGATGATATATATAATATATACTAGAAAACAATGTGACCCGTTGAGTCGCCCATTCAGCTCGGGTTAGATTGTTTAAATCAGGAAAAAAGTGAGTTTGAAAAGCCAGTTAAATATAAAAAATAAAAGGATAAAATTCTAAAAATCATAAGCTGCCCCTCCAAATCATAAGATCCCCCCCCCGACCCCCCAAAAAATCATAAGCTCCACCCCCCAAAAAAAATTATGACACCACACAAAATAGTCGTAGAGGGTCAAGGAGGATGAGAAGACCAAGGAGGGACAGCACTAATCAGACCCCCATTGGAAAAGTGCAGAAAATGCTGGGACCTTGGGGAGGCTTATTGCCACTCAAATTCCATGGGAGACCAATGGTCGTTGCCAGCGAGAAATCAATAGTAGGCGACTGTTGTGATACTGCAAGGTCATTTGCGATGGTGATCGAAAAGAGGTGGAGAGTACGTGAAATCTGGGAAGGCTTGTTGTTATACAGACTCCAGGGAACACCCCTGGTTGTTGTCGGTGAGCAATCACTGACGATGACTTGTGTGATAAATCTTAGTGAGCAGAAATAATAATAATAATAATAATAATAATAATAATAAAAATAATAATAATAATGATAATAATAATAATAATAATAATAATAATAATAATAATAGATTATTATTATTTACTTTTTGCACACATATACATTTCTCAACCTACCTGTAATGTAACAAGATTAGAGACGAGTGTGTAAAAATAATGTTGAGAACGGTAGTTTTCCACACAAGGCTAAAGTAAGCATAAGGATAGTGTAGTGGAAAATTCTATTAGCGGTTAACAGACTAGAGTTGTTATTATGTCACCGGATATTACGTCATGGGAGGAAAGACGTGACACAGAAGCGAGATCAATTTCACTTTCTGGGGGGTTTCCAACGTGAAAGTGAAAAGATGTCTTTTTCGAGATCCATCACCCTACGGGCATGGGGCGGAAACCTACAGCTCATTTAGATGTACATTGCTCTGAATTGCTGAGTGAAATAAACTAAAGTCAAGAAGGAAATAATGGCTTATTTGTTGTCTTTAAATTCTTCCCATTATTACAACTACCAGAAGGAATAGAAGAAAATGAAGCCGAGAGACGAAATATCCACAGAGCAATTTTTGACGTGTCAACAGAACAGGACTCCGGACAGAACACCGACCAGAGATGTTTGTTGCAACGTACACCTAAACGTATTACAGTAATTCCAATGCACGTTGTGTACCCAATGTTTACAAGTATCACAAAAAAATCAGCTACACTCAACTCGCTTTCCACAAACGGAGGACTTTCTAACACTACAACCACTGATCACCACTTTGGTCTTGGTAGCATTCACTTTGTTTTCCATAGCTTTCCTCCAAGTCTCCAACTAAACAAGTAGACCTGCTATTGTTTCACAGGCAAGTACTAAATCATTAGCTTACAGTATTTTTCCAGGCAACCTGTACGAAAGTCCCTGGACAACGCTTCTAAGACACAAAGACTCAGTACAGATTGTTTGTGTACTTCCACTTTAACATTAAAGCTGTCACTGAATGCATTGTTAATTCTAACACGACTTTGAGCATTTCTATACATTGCTTAAACAATCTTCACCAACTATGCATTTGCTCCTAGTTTACACAAAGCCAATCAGACAACCTCTCTTGGCTCTTTGTCAAAAAAAATAAAAACTGGTAACATTCACTCTCAAACCTTTACTTTCCATAGTATTCTTTCAAGTCTTTTACTTAACAAGTAGGTCTTCCATTTTTTCCAGAGGCAATTACTAAATCCTCAGCCTACAGCATCTCTTCTAGAAAACTCTTCTAAGACACAAATAAAAAGCAATCGACTCAGTACAAAACCCTGATGTATTCCTACTTTTAAAGCGGTCACTAAATGTACTGTTAATTCTAAAACGACTTTGAGCATTTCTATACATTGCTTTGACAACCTTCACCAACTACTCATTTGCCCCTAGTTTACATAAAGCCCACCAGACAACCTCTCTTGGCTCTTTGTCAAAAGCTCTTTTTCCTCTAATTTTCATAAAACCCACCAAACAGCATCTCTTCATACTCTGTCAAAAGCTTTCTCCAAATCCACAAAAGCAAAATACAGGTTTTTCTTCTTGCCAAGATATTTCTCTCGTATTTGTCTCAGAATAAATTTATCATCAGTGCTTAAGTGATTTATCATTAAGTGAAGCTGATCCACATTTGCCTACCTTTTTCACCCCCCCCCCCATACACCCCAGATCGATCTTCAATTTCCCTTCTCCATTCCTCCATCAGACTGATCAGTCGACAATAGACAAGAGTATTTAATACAATTTAATATTTTAACTTAATCTTGTCTCTTTTCCTTTATCTTATCACCAACATGCTATTATCATTCTTTGCTTTCTTGCAACTATATACAGCATATGACAACTGGTGGGACATGTTCATAAATATGGTGAATATATCGGGAAACCGTTCAAAGACGTGTAACCAAACGAATAGCCTCCACCAGACACATGCCATACTCTTAACGTGTTCCTTCCATGGAATCATTGAACCTCTGACGTCTAGCCACTGACTTAGTAAACAGGCATAAAATTATTAACCATCTCACCAACAACATCCCGGAGCGTTTCTTTTTTTTAATCTCCATGTGTCTAACACATGTGGACATGCCTACAAAGTAAGAAAATAGAGCAGCTCCCATGACGTTTGGAAAACTTCTTTCCATGCTCAGAATCACTGAAGCATGGAACAAACTGCCTGCACCAGTTGTTGACTGTCAGGACACTACATTCTTTAAAAACTTCATACTCCCCGAAACTACACATCCGTACACATGCACGTATGTACATGCACTTTTGATGCAGTTGTAGTGCACCTGAGTGCTATGTGCAACAATTTCATTATTATTATTATTATTAGTAGTAGTAGTAGTAGTAGTAATATTAGTATTATTATTATTTGTACTCACTAGGAGTTCTCACACAGATCATCTTCAGTGATTGCTCACCGACAACAACCAGTGGTATTTCCTGGAGTCTGAGTGACAACAAGCCTCCCCAGATTTCCAGTATTCTTCACCTCTTTTCGATAACGATGCGGTATCGCAACATCCTCTTACCATTGATTTCTCGCTGGTAAGGACAATTGGTCGTCTCTGGGATTTGGGTGGCAATAAGCCTCCCCAAGGTCCCAGCATTCTCTGCACTTTTCAGTGGAGGTCTGGTTTGTGCTGTCCCTCCTCGGTCTTCTCATTCTCCTCGACCCTCTACAAATATTTTGTCTGGTGTCAGCCTAGGCCGGCACCAGTTAAAAAAAAAAAAAATAGATAAAATAATTTTTTTTCCTTTCAATTCCTTAATTTTTTCCTTTTCTCTTTCCTTATTTGAAAAAAATAATTTTTAATTCTTTTAATTTAAAAAAAAAAATTGGGGGAGGGAGAGAGGGAGGAGCTTATAGTGTTTCTTGTAATTTTTGTTTGTGTAGTGATAGTTGAGACCGGTGTAATTTATTGGGGGGGGGAATTATGCAGTTTCTGTTCCTTGGTTCTTGTTGTGGTTATCATCATCATCATCATCATCATCATCATCATCATCATTATTATTATTATTATTATTATTATTATTATTATTATTATTATTATTATTATCATTATCATTATTATTATTATTATCATTATCATTATTATTATTATTATCATTATTATTATTATTATTATTATTATTATCATCATTATTATTATTATTATTATTATTATTATTATTATTATTATTATTATTATTATTATTATTATTATTATAAGTTCGTTATTTTATTAGCAGGTGATTGACACTTTTTTACGTCGGAACCACAAGAGTGCAGTGAAATCGAAAATGGCGTTTACTCCACAACTGGTGTGTTTTAGACAGAGCTAGATTATTGCATCGATGTTTGTCAAATGCACATCGAGTGAAATCAACTAATCACCACATGAATATGCATGAGATTATGCAACTATAGAACATGCTAAACAGATGCATTAGCGATGCTGGACAAAACAACTGACTATTCTGCTTTCTTTTGCAGGTCTCCAATTGTCGTTCGAGTCAGAAGAGAGAGAGAGAGAGAGAGAGAGAGAGAGAGTGGGGGTAAAAGATATATTTTATACATACTTTTTAAACACTCTTATTTGTTTATCCATGCCCCTGGAAAATACCGGGTAGCCTTACTAGTTAGATATAGATTAGATAGTGTTTGGGATAGGTTTTTAACCTATGCTAGACCTGGTTTTTAACCTATATGCCCCTTTGCCGGATTCGTTTATTGCTAATATCTCTCTATATATTCAGCTAATTATTAATAATGGTGTCTTATTAACTATGGCAAAGTTATCAATTCACCTGTGAGTATTATTTACTCCTCTCCAGGAGTTAGGCACAATGCCAGTTTTATCCTACTCCCACAAGTAAGATGTGACCCAAGGTCGGATCGGAAAGTGGGGGTTGAAAAGCCAGCGCCCGAGAGGTGAGCACTCTGACCATCAAAAATTGCCTGGGCATTCCCCGGTAGGGGCGCCTCAGGCAGTAAGCAATAAACTTACTCCTCCCCAAAGAGGGGAGGCGAAGCCTGGGAGGGTGGACCTCCTAGAACTGCACAGGACAAACCCATAGACCGGCATAAATCAAGCCTTCGAAGGCCAAGACAATACCAGTCTCTGGGGTGTAGTATCCATCGGAACAGATACTACACTTTGATCTTAGCCAAAAGGCCAAGAAGCGAAAGCTGTGAGTTCTAATACGCAGTCTCGGTTTTCAACTCTCTTGATTCTAACATGGTGACAGCGGGCGGACACGAATCCACACATCCGAAAAGATTGTTAACTAAAACCAGCTCAAGAAAGAATTCTGATAAGTTTTACCAACCGCATTAGTTCTCCAATGATTAGAACTAGTCTACTAAATTCTCAGAAAAGAATTCCGAACACGCAATGTGTCGGACTTTGTGTAACTTACTCACCCCTCTTCGCCAGATAGTTCATTGCATATATCTGTATATATTTAGCTGGATATTAGCAAAGGTCGCATTGTCTCCGAAAATATCAGAGTGATCTTCTTTGAATCATATTTAAGTAATCTCCCACAGATTATACTGGCCAAAAAAAGAATTAAAAAAAAAATCTAATTCCGCCCACATGCAGAATATAAAATCGGATATTATTAATTTTCTGGCTCGGACGCCCAAGCCATTGGATGGGGTCTGATATGCTGTCGATCTTTGGATAGCTTTCACAAGCCCTGGTCGCAGTCGTGACAGCAGGCTCCCAGAACACCACAACAAAGTAAGTCATATTCACTTATACATTGCTCATGTATCTCTCTCAATCCGACCCTGACAACATATGTGTCCTTCTATTGTATTGAGACTTTAATGTATTCTCGCTATAGTATTTACATATCTTCTTTTCCGTTGCTACCTGATATGTTTCACATCTCCTATTTTACATTTGTCTTCGGCAAACTGTTTATGTGAGAATGCACGTGTATATATGTAAATCATACTGTTTCTTCTCTATTGTCCTATTTCCCCTTTTTCTCGACCCTCGTGTGTATACCCAAGAAATCACAGCACACAAAATGACGGCCTGATGTGCAGAAAAGACACCTGAATAAGTTCGTCGCTAAAAACGTTAAAGGTAGAATATCGAGTATTTATCAGTCCAATAGTCGCTTATTAATTATTGGTAAGGCTCCCAATTTAGGGACAGGAACAAAATGATGATGGCTATTTTACCATGAATTGCAATTTCCTTGGTTCTCTAATGTACAATTATCTGAGTTGAGCCCTCAGATTGTGAGCCATTTCCAATTCAAGAAAAGCACCTGAAATTTAATGCTCAAAGTTGTTCAGTTTTAACGATCTTTGCACAGTTCGGATAGATTTTTTGCGATGGTGATATGTGCCATCTATCTATCTCTTCTAGTATGTTCATATCTATCTATCTATCTATCTATCTATCTATCTATCTATCTATCTATCTATCTATCTACATGATATCTAGTGCGCATGTGTAGTGATATTGGATATGGGTGTGTAAAATAATATTAAAAACGGTATTTTTCACATAAGTTAAATAAGCAGAGAAGTTGAAAATTCCATTATGAGTTTATAAACTCGAGTTTGGGCTGATGTGTACAAGAAGTTGTGTCATGGAAAGAAATACGTGGCAGAGAAGCGAAATTGTTTCGCTCTCTTGGGTATTCGATGTCAAGGTGAAAGGACATCGGTTTTGGGGGCTCTTCCACTACCCCCACGGAGATTGATCAGAAGGATATCATTTATCTAGATGTACTTTCTGTAAAAATGAAATTAAATCCCAGAGGAAATAAAGGAGTTATTTATTGTTGTTTTTTAATTTATTCCATTATTCTAGCCACAAAAAGATAAAATAAGAAAAAAAATCAACATCTATACGACTGATACATCACCACTACGACTACCCTTATAGTTATAGATTACGAGCCATTAGGCAACTATTTACAACGTATGAACGAGAGACTCAGCATTTTTCTGTCAGTGAGAAGATTACGGCCATTGGTGGGGTCTAAAAGATTCCCCCAGAAAACGCTACAAAAGCTTATTAGTGCCACATAACGTTATACGAGTGAATGTTTTGCAGAAACCACACAAAAACAGGCAAAAACACCAGTGAGCCTAGTGTGTGTGCTGTCCCTTCAGTTAAATAGAGTCTACGTGGCGACGACTTCCGGTTTTCAAATCAGAAATTGACAGCGCTGTTTATCAAAAAACAGTTACCTATTATATTTTAGGTAGGATTTTTTTTTTAATTTGCTATTTACACATAAGAAAATAAAACTGGGTTTTATAATCGGAATTCAAAAAAAATGATTACAAATAATCAAATCAAACTTTTTGTTAGTGGGAGTGTTCTATTTTTTTAGGCGATTACGTGTAGTTCTACAACCTTGCAATTCGGATTTAGGGTTAGTGGTAAAAGAAATTTAGTTAATTCTCTTAACGAAATGTTTACGATCTAGGGAAATTAAAAACTCCACCAAAATCTCAGTACTTTAAAATGATGAGGGACTGTTTTTTTTTTATAAACACCGCTTGTTGATTTCCGATTTCAAAACAGGAAGCCGTCACCAAGTAGACTGCTTCTATATTACCGTCCCTGCTAGTCTACATTACAAGTCATTGCGAAGTTGTGTAAGCTGCATATCATTATACTAGCTGGCATTTATCATCTATCATGGAGCACCTATCGCTCTCATAAAGAGGAAATTGTGAATTTTGCCAGCGATGGTCACACTCGTCCAATGAGTCCACAGCTATTATCTATCTATCTATCTATCTATCTATCTATCTATCTATTGTAGTATGTTCATTATCTATCTATCTATCTATTGTAGTATGTTCATTATCTATCTATCTATCTATCTATCTATCTATCTATCTATCTATCTATCTATCTATCTATCTATCTATCTATCTATCTATCTACAGGGTGATTCATAAGTCACTTAACTTAGCTATTTATTTTTGAAATTCTAAAGTTAAAAAAATACGGTAATACAAAACAGAAAGTTTATTCAATAAATTCATTTATGGGAGTTTAAAATTACAGCAAATTTTCAAAATTTCCACCTTCGTTCTGCATGCATAGCCCCATTCTTTTTTGCAAGGAATACCATAGATTTGGGAACTTAAAATTTAAATAAATAAAAATAAATATATATAGAAACAAATATATAAACGAACAAATTTAAAATAACAAATAGCACTAATTAGAGAGTAAGATAACAATCATCAAAAGTTCATAGTATGTTTGTGCTTCATATGGTAATCATTTTAAATAGCTAAGTGACTTATGAATCACCCTGTATAATTCACTCATTCATTCATCCTTTCTTTTTTTTTCTGTTTTTTTTTTTCATTTTAACTTACCTTTCTTTGCTCTTTTCTTCCATCTCGCCCATATCCTCTTTCCTTCTGTCCCCTCCCCGTCAACCTCCAAGTCCCCTCCCAGTCAACGCCTTTTTTCTCTCTTTTATTTTTGGTTGTTCAGCAAGCTGACTGACCCGCAACCCTTTCCCGGCCCGGCCCGGCCCGGCCCGGCCCGGCCCAGGTAATGACTACCGATTGTTTAGCACTCCGTTAATCACATTTCAATTATTGGTTTGAATTCTGATGTCTCACGCTCTTTCCGGTCACGAGAACATGTTTTGGGACAAAGGGAAAAGAAAAAGTAAATAAGAGAAATAAAAAAAAAAAAATAGAAGGAAGAGAGACGTTTCAACCCGTTCGTTGGCGATCGCAGGAACATCTTGTATTGACTCACGACGTAATAACGCGACTTTATAATCTGCATAATGAACAGACCAAATACAGATGCATAATATCAATCTTTTTTTAATAAAGTATGCTTGAATAAACGAATGTTAACGGATACCCCTTGTAAGGGTGCTTGTGTGGATAGTCTATAGTGAAGCAAGGATTGCGCAATCTCTAAGTGTAACTCTCCTGGCCCGGCATTTCTTGTGTCTAGTGACAAGGAGAAATCCATGAAGACTGAAAACAATGTCTAGATAAGCAGAGAAAGACTGGTATTATTTCTGATTTTTCCTTCTCATAGGCTAGTAGCCCAACCAAGGCTTTAGAGTCTAGTCTACTCTACTATTTAATCTGTAGCTGGAGAGAGAATATATGGATTCATACCTTCCCCATGTGTATTAATAAAATTAAAGCAGTAGGCTCCTAAACTAATTACTCAATCATTATGAATTTTAACAATAAGTATTAGACATCAATTAATAAATATTCCCAAATTTCAGTTTCTTTGAAGTATTTTAAAGAAGTTTTAGGTAGCATAATATGGGCACAGATTCACATTTGACAATTTAACTATTTCAGATTTGCATTAAATTTGATCCATAGTCATTAGACACCAATTAAGCAAGATTTCCTGAATTTGAATTTCTTCTTAAGAGCTCTTAAGCTTTAGATTTTTTAGATTTTCTAAAATCAAAATTATGTAATGAATTTTGATCAAAATTGGAATAAGGATTCTAGTCATAAGATTTAATATCATTATATCGTGATTTTACTTAATCTTCGTAAGAGGACATCAAAGTGCTGCAAAATTGTTCTCTTTAGGGAATTAATTGTACCCATCCTGAAAACGGGTATTCTTCTAGTATATATATATATATATAGTTCTGTCATAATATATATATATATATATATATATATATATATATATATATATATATATATTGTAGCAGTTACCTCCTCCTTTCAAAACATAACTACACCGGTTTGCCGGTAGGTGTCGCTTTTTCACCGACAGGTGGCACTGTAAAGCGACACCAGAGTTATCTGCCCTTCGAACTATAAAACCCGGAGCAAAACGGAAATTCCCTCTCTTCTTCACCGACCGACCAGTCTCGACAGAACAACGCTGACACTAGCGTTCCATTTCAATCTTCTCTTCTGGTCAATTGGCCTCGGCAGAACGACGCTAATACACTAGCGTTTCGTCTCACACTTTTCTCTTGGACTGGTCTCGGCATACCAACTACCAACACACGTTTCTTCCGTCAACACGTGGTCAGGCAACGGTAAGAGTTCTCAACTCATTTTCTTTGTATACGGCTTTCAAAGACTTTCCACACGCCGGATTCATTTCTTCTTATACCTTTTCAAGAACTGTTTTTCCATCGACACACATGCATACATCACACACTTCACCATTCCACGTACACACACGTTCAATAAACCTTATTTGAACTAACTCATTTTTGTTTATTAATTATTACTCTGTCTTTTGCATGCAACATTGCTTGATTTACTGAACACGTCTATAATCGGGGGAACACGACCCTCGATCCGAACATTGGTGACCCAACGTGCAAGCTTTGTTGTATGGGGCAGAGTAATTAATTTCGTACAAGAACAAACAAAAAAAAAAAAAAAAAAGATATCATTTCTCGTTTTTTCTTCCGTGGTGAAACGAATTAAGCATCCATCTTTTTCCTTTTTTTTTCTACCCACGTGGTAGAAATATACAAACAAACAAACAAAAAGAAGCCACCGTCTCCATTTTTCCTGGCCACGCGGAAATACCCAAACAAAGAAAAACAAACATTTCTCGGCTCTCTCCGAGTATAAAACAAATTACAATTTCATTTTTTTTCTTCTTCTCTTTCTCGACCCACGTGTCGGAAAATTATATACAAAGAAAAAGACAAACTTTTGCCAATCCTTTTTTTTTTCTTTTTTTTGACGAACAAAAGGACCTTACAAGACGCCACTTCCTTTGTTTTGAACACGTGGAGATAAAAAGAAAACAAAAGAAAACAAACGCTCACGCTGCCCATCTTTTTCGTGACCACGTGTTGAAAAAAAAAAAAAATTCAAAAAGATGCCGCCACCCCTTTCCGGACCACGTGTTGATAAAATTTTTTTAAAAAAACAAAAAACGCCATTTTTATCTCTCGGACCACGCGGAAATTAAAATTCAAACAACAAAAAAAAGAAAATACGAATTTTTTTTTTCTTTCTTTTCGACAACAAAGGAAAGAGAAGCCGCCATTCTTTCTCTACTTGGAAACTAACATTCAAACAAACGAAAACAAAAACGTCATTCCTCGTGTGAAACAAATTATGACTCCACTTTTGTTTTCTTTTCTTTTTCCTTTCTACCCACGTGGTGGAAATATATATATAAAGGAAAAGAAAACTACAAAACAGACAAACATGAAGAACATCACCCTTCAAGGCCTACCAACAATCTTCAACACAACTTGAACAACCACATCTTCCCGGACATTCATCAAACACCAAACATTTCCGGACGACACTATGGAAGAAATCACACCAGTTCAAAATGAGTACAACTGCACAAGCACGACTAAATACTCAACAACTGGACGTTCGTTGATCAACTGGGGGACACATCAACTCGAACGACGCACCAACACCAGTACAGACCCACTTGTACCTGGACCTGCTAACTCACTTGCAGACATTTGTGCATCTGATTTTGACCATAGTGTACCACCAATCTCAACAACTAGATGTTTGTTCATCAGCTCCACAACACGGACTAATTAACATGAACAACATCAACAACTGCACAGACTCACTTGTGCTCATTCATCAACTGCACAGACTCACTTGTGCTCATTCATCAACTGCACAGACTCACTTGTGCTCATTCATCAATCAATTGCACAGACCCACTTGTGCTTATTCATCAATCAATTGCACAGACCCACTTGTGCTTATTCATCAACACCTGCACAGACTCACTTGTGCTCATTCATCAACATCACACAGACTCACTTGTGCTCATTCATCAACAACTGCACAGATTCACTTGTGCTCATTCATCAACAACTGCACAGATTCACTTGTTCTCATTCATCAACAACTGCACAGACTCACTTGTGCTCATTCATCAACAATTGCACAGACTCACTTGTGCTCACTCATCAATACCGCACAGATTCACTTGTGCTCACTCATCAACAACCGCGCAGACCCAAGCACCAAACATTCCCGGACAACACTGACAATTCAACGTTCGTTCATCAACTCCGCATCACGCAGACTAATCAACATGAACAACGCCACCAACAAGTGCAAATTACCTTGCACTCAACATTTTTCGACCGCAAACTCACTTGCACTCAAACTTGATGCAGACCCAAACAACACGCACATCCACATGCGTTACAAACACTCAATTCCGCAGATGCACTTGCGATCAATCATTCAATACAGATGCAGAAACAGAAATAAGTAGCGTGCACACTACTTTTTTCTAATCTTCAACAGCAAAACAGACATACCCACAAAGAATGCTTCTCATCTACAACTGTACATATTGAATAATATCTTCAATATTTTTCAATCTGGGGGGGAGTCCTTGTAGCAGTTACCTCCTCCTTTCAAAACATAACTACACCGGTTTGCCGGTACGTGTCGCTTTTTCACCGACAGGTGGCACTGTAAAGCGACACCAGAGTTATCTGCCCTTCGGACTATAAAACCCGGAGCAAAACGGAAATTCCCTCTCTTCTTCACCGACCGACCAGTCTCGACAGAACAACGCTGACACTAGCGTTCCATTTCAATCTTCTCTTCTGGTCAATTGGCCTCGGCAGAACGACGCTAATACACTAGCGTTTCGTCTCACACTTTTCTCTTGGACTGGTCTCGGCATACCAACTACCAACACACGTTTCTTCCGTCAACACGTGGTCAGGCAACGGTAAGAGTTCTCAACTCATTTTCTTTGTATACGGCTTTCAAAGACTTTCCACACGCCGGATTCATTTCTTCTTATACCTTTTCAAGAACTGTTTTTCCATCGACACACATGCATACATCACACACTTCACCATTCCACGTACACACACGTTCAATAAACCTTATTTGAACTACTTCATTTTTGTTTGCTAATTATTACTCTGTCTTTGCATGCAACAATTGCTTGATTATACGAACACGTAAATAATCGGGGGACACGACCCTCGATCCGAACAATATATATTACTGATTGGACGATTCTAATATTTTTCCCGATTCCGATACAATTACCGATTCTGTTCTAAATTTCCGATTCCTATTACGATTATTTTTACATTTCGAAATATCTAGATATAGAGTTGTTTTTTTAAGTTTCGGATTACCGTAAAAATGTTATTTGAATTGTTCATAAATAATTGAACATAGTCAATTGCAAATTATACCGCTTTGATGTTAATTTCTGAATAACAACATGCAGACTGTCGTACTCACATTTCCGACACATTTAACCCTACATCCGGTGTCATACCTTCCAAGAAAATATTGAAATATATGTATCACAAAAAACTGTTACATTTACTTGGTTAATGAAAATTTAATCATAAGTTTATAACTAAGTAAAATTATGCAAAATACAATTAAAATAAAGACTACTTGCTTTCGCCTGCCAATTCTGAAATGTTTAGGGTGTGAATTTTACATGGGTAGACACTCTTTCTTTTAACAAATTTTATGCTGAAAATCACCTACGCACATTGCACAGGTGCGCACATTATATGTTTTTTTTACAGTACACTCGATTCAGCAAATAGTTCTAAGATTCTCAAAAACTTTTTTGAAAAACTTACCTGTTTAAGTTTTAGAGTGGTCACATGGTTGGTCCAGTTTTCTGTGTTAGTTTAACTTAAATTTATTACCTACATGAGAGAATGTCACCCCATACCACCTGGGGGTCAATTTACGTGAAACTTGCATAACGAACTGACCTTTCCTCATCATCTAAATATTAAACAGATAATGAAATTCAAATTCAACTACGGTTTAGTGAAATTCAAATTCAACTACGGTTTAGTGAAATTCAAATTCAACTACGGTTTAGTGAAATTCAAATTCAACTACGGTTTAGAAGCGCCGATTGAAATGATAACTTTGAAATTTTAGAATCAGTTAACATGACGCGAGATTTTGTTACACAAATGAAATATTTATTAAATCATTATCTTTTCTTTTTTTATAAATCCCAAATTTTCGGTTTTTAAAAACCTTAATCATGGTAGACAATGCTTTTTTTCCTCTTCTGGTGTTATGAAGATACTGTTTTTTTATATTTCAAAGTTATTAAACAGATAAGTTTCTTCAATTGTTTTATTGATAATCTTAACATTTGTTGTGTCCAGAATAAACGGAAATTTTGACAAGGAAAGATAATTCGGTAACTATGAATTGGAGGATCGCAATTGAACGATGCAAATGATTTATATTGAAACTGTAAGTAAAAGTTTAATTTTATTCGTATTCTATGTTATAAATTAATTAAAAAAAAGAAGAAGTAATATAGTGTCAAACATACTAAAAATACAGAAAATCACTTGCTGGTAAGTTGTACTAATACTTATTTTGAAATTCTGGCTAAAGTGGTTTAAGTATCCACAACAAAAAGGTGTTTGAGCATTATTCTCTCTAGAAATACGCTGCTTTTTTAGGATAAAATACACCATAGATGCTTGAACGGTGGCATTCGTAAAGAGACGTCCATTCCATTGAGTCTTGTTTTTCTGCAGACGTCACTGTTGTTGGCGCTAAGCAGATAAACAGACGCCTCAAGAGGAACGGTTACATGCCACATATGAACATATGAATAAGATCATTTCTGTCTGAGATTATTTGATCAAGTAATTATTTGGTATTTTGATCATTTTGTTCATATTGTTTTCAAGGTGGAAATCTGATAGTGATTTGAAGGTGAAACTATAAAAAAAACACTCATTTAGACTAAAATTCAAGGTGGATGTCCAATTCAAGATAGATTATAGGCAAATCTTAAATAAAAAAAACACAAATACTTTCTTGCTTTCCCTAAAATTACCTATCTTTCTAAACAACCAGCATGTCAATGCGTCTTCGTTTGACAACCAGAATTTGAATTCATAACCGCCAAGAACATCACCGCGGATATCACCCATTACATTATATCAAAAAACAAAAAAAGTTTGCTTATTTTTATTTTTTGACAAAATGACACAATACTGGTCAACTCTGATGATAGAATATTATTCCGAAATTAATAAGATTAAAGTAAAAAATAAATAAATCTTGCATTGATAAAGGCTTCTATTTTGAATTTTAATAATTCTGATCCACCGATGCTTTTAAATGAACGACATATCTTTCTAAAATATATTGTTTGTACCAAATAACAAGTCTGCTTGTTCTCATACAAAATTCTAATTTATTTTTGAACGTATATATAATTGAACTTCCATGCCTACGCAACCACACCTGTTCTGATACTACACTTAATGTTTTCTGTCCTCCATCAGTGATTACAAATCCTTATAGACTAAGGCAATGGAAATTTTTTTCCTCAATCCAGAGTATCTTTTTTTAGGAAGCTGGATTTTCCCCACATCAAAATCTGACTTTGTGTCAATAGGAAGACGCGTAATTATGTACATTGTAACCAACGATAGTTTCTACACAACAGGTCGATATCTTTAAAAAAAAGAAAAGTATCATCGGCATTGCTTGACTTTGCATGTTTTTATTTTTTATAACTTCTGCGAAGAAATTGTTTTCAAATGGTTCACAATCAAAATAATAAACGAAATTTAGTCTTTTAAATCCACAAAACCACGTGATGTTTATTTACTTTAACACAGAAACAACTGAACTATTCTTTTTGAATTAATACTTGTTTTTTTAAAATTAATATTGAATAAAGTTCAGTTTCAGTATAAATCGGATTCATATAGCATCATAATAGGTATAACAATTCTATTTATAACATTATTTTATACTGTTTTCTACTTGCAATTACATAAGCGGCCTTTTGGTCTCTTCTGTTGCCTCATTATTCCTGATTACGGTAAGTCTATTGCTATCTCCATAAATATGTTTTTCCATAAAATGTCCATGTCAGTATCTACTTCACTTCTACCACCTCTCGACTACACTGAGAATACTTTATGTATTTTCTTATTTGTCTCAGAAACCATCGTTCATCATAAAGTGTTTTTATGTGGACTATTTCATTTTCAGTGAGCGTTTAAGGTTTCATCATCATCATCATCATCATCATCATCATCATCATCATCATCATCATCATCATCATCGGTTTAACGTGTCTTACATGCTGGCAAGTGTTAGACGGCTTTTAGAAATTGACTTCCTATCTCTGGCCAGGTCTTTAATTCTCCATCTTTCGCTCAAATTCATCCTTATTACCCCTCCTATGTTTTCCTTGGGCTTCCTCTGCCAACTAAACCTGCTAACTCAACTGTTCTACATCTACTAACCCAAGAACTCTCATACATTCTTTTAATGTGACCATACCAACGAAATATCCTGTTGTCCATACATCTCTCTATACTGCCCAGATTTAATCTTCCTCTGAGGTCATCAGATCTAGGCCTGTCTTTACGACCCATACTACACAGCCATCGTATAATTCTCATATCAGTTGTCTCCATGCAACACATGTCCTCGCCCCTCTCTGACCAGGTTTCACTTCATACATGATCACACTACGTACACATGGCGGATAGACTTTTCTCTTTCTTCTGGTTAGTAATGGCAGACGTTCCCTGAACTTACTCCATCCACTTCTAACTCTTGCAATCACACTAGCACCTGCCCCACCTGTGCTCTAATAGTATCGCCAAGGTACAAAAACCATCTAAATATACTTTTGTTACATAATGGATGTATGTATGTGAAGAACGATTACATCAGTTAGTATGGATTTAGTATCTAGGTGGACCAGTGCAAGTTATTTTGACACAAAAATCTGAAAAACAAGTTTGTTCTTGGGACTAAAATGTAAACAGGCATGCACTGTGGATTAAATTCAAGTTGGGGGTTCAAGGAAAGGTCGGATATAAATTTAGTGTCCCCTGGAAGAAGTGACATCATGATACCATGTGAAAGGAAGTAAGACGTTTTCTTTCAGTGGTAACGAACAGATGCGAATTCAGGATGTAATTTAAAAAAAGGAAGATGGAAATTGAATTCCTAAAAACGTTGATAGCGCCACGTGTATGCCCATCCTCCATCCTTCAATTTAACTAAGTAGTTAAGAAGAAAATGTTTGCTCTCTGTCCATTTAATGTTAATGTGTGACTTTTATTCGTATGACGAGAATTTATCTCCAAAATAAAGACATCTTTTAATTCTCCGTCGGTCTCGCCTTTTTCTCTCTTTGCATGAGAAATTATTGATCACAAACACGGCTAGAAACCAGTCAAGATAAATGCAGCCCACTGGATGATGATGATGATGATGATGATGATGATGATGATGATGATGATGATGATGATGGCGACGATGACGGGGACAGCACATAAGTATACAAAAAGAGATAAAACTACTGAGAACATTTGAAGTAAATAACTTTTATTTAGATAACGTTTTTTCAATAAGGCAACATGTAACACTTTCTCCACATCTGAGTTCTCATCAATTTCCATTGTCTTACACTTCTTGCACACAAACTAGTTATCACCTTTCAACCTAACTGTAATTTAACTGCACGTCTTGTGTACCCAATGCTTACAAGTACCACAAAAAATTGAATTGCTTCTAACTTCCTTTCCACAACAGGAATGAAGAATTTCAAATTGACTTTACCGTTATTATGTTCAAATTTGATCCGGCTCACTGTGATTCTCTAACAGTTCTGAAATTAATCATACATAACATTCAACCATTTGATTGCCTTATTTGTATAGCACCATAGGAGGTACAAATAATTCTCTTTAATTTGGTTTAATATGGACTATTTCATTTTCAATGAGTTTAAACAGAATTTTGAACAGGAATTGTAAATATGTGCAAGGTGGCATATTTAGTAGGGTGCATGGTTGCAATGCACGCAGACGACGGGCCTGCAATGGAAGAAATATTTAGCTATAAGAAGAGAAACAACCCAATAAATGGGCTGACTTCTTTTTTAACTTAATTCATCCCAAACGAGGTAAGTTGCCACTGTAGACGTAAAAGGCTACTGAGAATTAGGGTGAAAGTCTTTGGGGGGTCATCTTAAATTAGGCGCTGTGCAGCGAAATGCTTGTTCACATTTGTTTAAATTTTTGCATGTCGGTACAGTCTGGGAAACAAGGAACATGGAGAGAGTTCCAAAGGCCGGCAGCATGTAGAAAGAAGCTATTGGAGTAGAAGGCTCTCCGGCATCTGGGGACCTCTATAGTGAATGGATGGGATTTAGCTGATTGTCGGGTTGGTCGAGTGTATTTATGTCGAAAGGGCACCAGAGAAGCAAGTTCATCGGAGCACATTCCAGTGAAGTACTTGTAAAACAAGCACAAGGATGCAACATTGTGGCGGTGGAACAGGAGCTGAAACTTGGTGAATAGTGAGGAACCTATCAGATTAGAGACTCTTTTCTGAAGCTTGTCTAAGAGAGAAAGAGACTGGTGGATGATGCAGCAGCGCAGATGTGACAACAATATCCCATGCATGGGCGGATGGTTGCTTTGTAAAGATATAGGATGCTGTCAGGTGTGATAAGTTTTCTAGCACGGTAGAGAGAGACCACCTTCTTTTAAATAGTAATGTCTTATTGGATACAAGGTTTCATACTGTAATTATGACCCACTCGAGATTTTTCAAAATTAATGTTCATACAAGATGGTGGACTACATTCCGATTTTTAGGTCCATAGATTAACAGCTGATACTATCGAGTGGTGTCAGGATGTTGTCCAAATGATATCTTTATATATTCCAGCAAAAGGGGCAGAGGAGGTTTGCTGGGTTTCTATTGTTCTCAAAGATAGATGGACTGTTGAGCCCTAATCTAATGAATTGTGTTTGGTTAGAAGATGTGTTTGTCTTGATTTGCAGGGTTGTTGTTCAGTAGAATAAGATAACGAGTATCATTGTAACGTCTTTTAAAATGAAGCATAGTTATATTTTTTAAACTGGAGTTGTGGTTTTGTTTGGAGGGAGAATGTTTTTGACAGAGACCACATGATTGACAATGCGACCAATCGGAATCGAGCATCAAATTCAGGCGTGGACAACAAGGGGACGATCATGGCCTGTACAGTGATGCACGTTCACAAAATGAGGAATTTAAAATTGACTGCACTTTTTTTAAAGTTCAACTTTGAGCCGGCTCACTGTGATTCTCTGAAAAGTGTGAAATAAATCAAACAGAACATTCAATCATTAAAATGTTTTTTTTCTGTTCAGACGATAATTTGATATTTTAATCAATAAATACTAATGGGTTTTACAATTTTCTCAGTTTTCTTTTTTTATTGTAAAATTATGAATTTTAAAATTCATGTATAACAATGATAATTATATTTTAGTATTAAAAATAGAATTTTCGTTGAAGAGGTTGATTGAACGTTACAGAAACATAAAATATGATTTTGGTAATTAATTGCCTATGCTTTTAAATTAAGAAAGGGAGAGAGGATGAGAACTGAGAGTGAAAGGGTTAGGGAAATGGGAAAAGAAAATAGAATGAGAGCGAGGGGGGTGAAGAAAAATGGGAGAGAGTGTAGAAAAGTGTGAGAGGGAAGGAAATAGAGAAAGAGGTTGAAATAAAAGATAGGAAGAAAAGCATAAAAAAGAGAGAGATAAAGAGAGAGGCGTAGAAGGAGAGAAGCAGAGATGGAGAAAATGAGAGATATAGGAAGGGAGAGAAGGGGAGAGAAAATAAGAGACAGCATGAGATCAATTGGGTTAAATAGAGAGGAACAAGAGAGTGGGAGAGATAGGAAGAGAAAATGAGAGAGATATGGATAAAGAGGGAGAGAAGAAAAGAGAGATAATTATAGAGATAGAATGTAAATGATAATAAACATAGGAAGATAGAGAGAGAGAGAGAGAGAGAGAGAGAGAGAGAGAGAGTGTGAGAGAGAGAAACGGGAGAGAAATAAAAAAATAGAGACAAAGAGAGATAGAAAAAATGACAGACATAGATAAATATAGGAATAGAGATAGCGATGAGAGAAATTGAAAGAGATAGGAAGAGAGAAAAAAGAAAAATTAGAAAGATAGGGAGACAGAGGATAAAGAGAAATACTGATAAAATTAGATAGAGAGATAGAGAGATCAAGAGAAACATGAGAGATAAGGTTGAAGATAACAAAATGAGTAAGATAAAGTGAATAAGAGCGAAGGAGGAGGAGAGAATGAGAGATAACATGTTAGAGAGAGAGTAAGATAAAGAGAGAGAGAGAGAGAGAGAGAAAATCAAAGAAAGAGATAGAAGGAAAGAAAGAAATAGAAAATGATAGAGAGAGTACACGAGAGAGCGAGAGAGAGAGAGTAAGTGAGAGAGAGTGAGAGAGTGGGAGACAGAGAATAGACAGAGGGAGAGCGAGGGAAAGAGAGAGAGTGGGAGTATGTGAGAGAGAGTGAGAAGGGGAGACAGAGAATAGATAGACAGAGAGACAGAAAGAAAGAGATAGTCACGTGCACAATTATGTGTTTTTCTTTTTAAACTGAATTAATTAAATGTTAATAGAACTTTATTGAATTTCCTATCTTGTAAACATGAATCATTTCTCTCCGATATTCGAGTCCGAAACAGCGAACAAACAAACAAATTTACGAAACGAATTATTCATGAAAATCAAAATGTTTCAATGACTCAACATTCTTTACATTCCAAAATATATACAGGGTGTTTCAGCAAAATCCGACACTTAACAAAACGTAAACGAAATACCAGGAGGTGATGAGGGGCATGGAGAACCACGGATGGACGAGATCGCTGCCGGACGTCCATACATCATCCAGATGGACTCTGCTCCTGAACACAAGGCCAAGACGACCCAGGTATGACTGCTCTACAATGTTCCTCACCGCTGGTCGCCGGACTTGTGTCCGCCCTCCTCATCCGACTGCAACTCGGTTGACTATTTCTTCTGAGGCATGATTAAGGCTAATACAAACAAGCATGCCCACAACATGGTCGACTCCGCGAAAGCTGTCATCGTGGAGGTGTTCGCCGCTACAGACAAGTACATGATCGCCAAAATGTGTGACTCTTTTATTTCTAGCTCCCCCTTCAGGTAGTCGTTTCCGTCGTCAGTGGTTACATTAAATATGATGTTGTATGTAACTCTAACTGTTGCTAAATAAACTGTTGGGTCTCTGTATATATAACTTTTGTTTTTATTGCTTATTTCGTTTTCTTTTTGTCAAGTGCTGCAACACCGTGTACATACATATGTTACTAGCAATGCTCGGGATTTAATGACGAATCTATGTCCTAAACACAGTTATTGCACCGATTGAGGACAAGACGAAGGAATGGCGGCTCAGATGGTTTGGACGTGTTGAGGGCCAGCAACGACACCATCGTGAAACTCGCCTTTGCACTAGAAGCCGCCAGAAAGCGACCGATGGGTAAACCGATGATGCCTTGCACAAAGATCTCTGTCAAAGCAGCCTTCACTCGAACCAAGCCTGTGATCGTATCAAGTGGAAACAAAAATCCATCATGGCGGATCCCGACGTAGTTCGGGATTAATGCATAAGAAAAAGAAGAATTTTTTTACATCATAGCTGTCGATTAGATTTCTGCAATATTTTCATTGCGTTTTCTAATTGTCGGCTGCTGCGAATTTCATTGGCTAAGGCTAAGCTCTTACAATTGTCAGCTGCTGCAATTTACGTCGGATAAGCGTTTCGGAACCTTCCGGTGGTTTATATAACCTGCCGGAATGTGCGGTTCGTAAACTGCATAAGTACCTTTGTTTTTTAACAAAAAAATGAATAAAACCCTGATTGACAAAAAATCCACAAAAAATTCAAAGAATTATCCAAAATTTTCATCTGTCTGTGTGGATGATGATGATGATGATGATGATGATGATGATGATGATGATGATGATGATATCCCATAACGTTAAGGGACGTTGTTGGGGGGTCTGGTAGATATTCATACGACTTCCCTCCACCTCACACGATCATTAACAATTCACACCACTTTTTCTACTGATAACCCTGTCTATTCTTGCACGTTGTACATCCACTGCTTTCTCGGGCGTCCTGGTATGCGAGAACCATGTACCCAACCTTGTAGTATGGTGTTCGCTAGAGTTTGATGTCGTAATACATGGACGAACCATCGTAGTTTGCGGCATTTGATTGTAATAATTGCTGTCTCGCTGGGTCTCGCTAAATGTTCAGCTAATTTATTAACGTAGACATTAGTTTTATAAGCATGCGACTGTATGTTCAAAATATTTCACAATGCCTTCATGTCGAATGCGTGAATTCATCTTTCCTGATCTTTCAGGATGGTCCAGCTCTCACTGCCGTACGATAGTATAGATATTACCAGCGATTTATATAACCGTAATTTCGTTTTCACCATTATCTGACGACTTTTACATATAGTTTTCAGACGGTTTATACAAGACGTAGCAATGCCAATTCTCGTCTGGATCTCTTTCTCTGATGCACCATCTGCTGTTATAATGGCGCCCAGATATTTGAATTTATTGACGTTCTCTAGTTGTTTACCGTGCATCCGTATATCACTGACAGTAGTCTCTCTTCTGTTTACTAATACCTGACTATTTTCTGCACTTATCACCATCCCGTATCTGCTTGCCGATTCTTCCAACCTGCTGATCAGTTCTTGCCGATCCTGGTTATTGTTGCTTAACAAATCAATGTCGTCTGCGTATCTAAGGTCACAGATCTTCCTACCACTGATGGCCGCGTTCAACTCATAAGCATATAACGCATCAATCATAATGGCTTCCAAGAACAAGTTGAAGAGTACCGGCAATAACAGGCATCCTTGTCTTACGCCAACAGTTGTGCCATTTAATAATAATGCGCTTGTACTTCGCTCATATAAAGAACCCATTACCCGTACCAGTCCTTATTCTATGTTGAAACAGCGCAAGACGTGTCATAAACCGTCGTGCTACACTCGCTCAAAAGTCTTTTTAAAGTCCATAAAATTTTGATGTTGCTCTTTTTGTTGACTGCATGTTTTTCAATCAGAATGTGTATATTACAAATTTATTCAGTTGTACTTCTCTATTGTCTAACCCCCTCTTGCTCTTAAGACAACACATCTTCGGCTTTACTCATCAGTCGGTTCTATAATATACGAAGCATGATTTTACTTAGATGAGATATAAGACTAATTGTGCGATGATTTTGACACATTCTTAGATTACCTTTCTTTGGGAGTGGTATAACTTGAAACGTCGTCCATCGTTCAAGCCATGTTTTCGTAGACCATATACGTTCGCAGATCTTATGCAGCGCGACAATAACATTTTCACTGCCAGCGTTTATAAGTTCTCCGGGAATGGTGTCCACGCCCGGTGACTTGCCTGCTTTCAATGAACGTACGGTAGCAATAACCTCGTCTTTCAATGGCGGAACATCTAGTTTCATTCGAGACCTTTGTTTTCAGGGGCATCTTCATCACATCTAATTTTTTTAATTGTATAGACCTTGATAGTATTCAGTCCATCTTTTAATTATGTCCTTGTTATCCGTCAGCAAACGTTCATTCCTATCATTGATCCGTCCAGCCTGCACCTCGCGCGTATTGTTCAGCTTTGTGTTGTTTCTTGTCATATCCTCTTCTATCTCTTGACACTCTTCATTCAACCATTTCAGTTTTGCTTATTTTAACTTTTTGTTTCCTTTCTTATCCAACTCTAAATACTTAGTACGGCTTTCAGAATTCATGTCTTTCTTTTTCTTCATTGAATCCTTTTATCACAGAGATCAAAAGCTTCATCTGTTATCCATAGTCTTCTCTGTACGCTCTTTTTGCTGATGGTTTCTTTAACTACGTTCGCTATCGTCTCATTGAAATCGGATTACTATATATATATATATATATATATATATATATATATATATATATATATATATATATATATATATATATTATATATATATATATATATATAATTATTAATATATATATATATATATTATTTGTCGCTCCTCGAAAAAGTAGAGCACTGTAAGTGTAGTATTAACACAGCATGACGTCACTAGCTTTAAATACATCGTTCCTTCCATTAAAAGAAGTAGAACGCTCTAGACGTTAAGCCGCCGATAAAGTGTTAAAATTATCACCGTTTATTCGCTATTTAGAATTGGCCGTGTGATTAAGGCGTCGGATATGAGTTGCAAAATACTTGTAATCCGGGGTTTCGAATCGCGTGACCGGTAGTGAATAGTCATATCTCTATGCTGATGAGTTCCGATTAAAAAAGGACGAAACGTATACGTACATAGATAATAAAAAATAATAAATATTTATATATATATATATACTCGTGCTGGTCAAAAAAATAGAACATATGTATAAAACTGTAAAAATCATTCCGTTTGAGATAATTTTCGGTTTTTAAATTGTGTAGGCGAAATATTCTATATGTAAATAACAATTACAACTATTTTTAATCATTTGTCATATTTGCATATATCAGACTTGATTGTCACAGAGTAGTTTATTGTCACATTAGGAAATTCAACGTTTCAATTTAATAAAACATTATTCG